>JAPKLY010000015.1:949231-1044709 GCA_026898435.1 Prunella vulgaris | reverse complement strand
AAACCGGATAAGGCTCCTCTCTCTCTATTGGCATGTGTGAAGTGGTCATCATCCTTCACACAGGATAGTACTGAATGTACTATGTCCTTTTCTCAGAATTCTGGCCTCCTTTGTAACTAATCTACATTATCCACCAGAATTAAATAAAAACTCGACTTAAGTTCAGTTTAGTGAGTGCTCAAAGGCTACACTAATAGTCCTTAAGGGTCTTCTTAATCTTCAATTAATTTCTGACTTGTACTTCACCTTCAAACGGATAGTTGTAGCTGTAGAGTCTTCAACCTTGCAACTGTAGAGTCCTAAAAATAACAAAAACTGACTGTAGGAAAACCTTACAGTTGTAGGATCATGTCTTGACTGTGTAGTGATCAAATATACAGCTGTAGACTTCTCTTTACAACTATATGTTTCAAACATCAATTTCCTTGATAAACTGTTAGTCAAAATAACAGTTTTAACCAATTGTTTTGCACACATCAAAATCTAAAACAAGGTACTAACAATAGTAATAATGTATACGCATAATAGTGATAATTGACAAATCAAATTTACAGTAAACTCGAGTTTATATAAATTTTTATCAATAATCAAAAATACTTTTTTAAATACATTTAAATTATATGTTTCAATATTTTAATACATATGTGCAGACTAACTAATAAGCATTTAATTTATAGTTGCATTAAATCAACATAGTGACATCATAAGGGAGGCATACGTTTGGACCGTACGTTTTACAAACTCAAGTCTACTTATGATAAATAATAGTTTGACAATCTTCTTCATTTAAACCATATAATATCATCAATAAATTCTAAGTGCGTTGAAAATTATATATGTTGCTCTGTACAAAATTATTGCTTGTCAACGTCGAATTACGCAATCTGACTTAGGTCTCGTATCAACCACGACTCTTGTTAGAATAATATTTTTTAATGTACGGATTGTTGAAACATGCACGTGATTTTGAAAGAAATTAATAATCCCTAAATCCAGTAAGAATTTGCACCCTAAGAAACGTCATATTTTTTAAGAAAAAATAGTTTAATATATAAAGTAGTGGTATATGGGTAAATATGTGTAAATGTTTATAAATGTGCACGTAAATCAATGCTTCCTTTTTTAATAGTGTGCAAATTTATGTGGGACGTCCAAATAAGGAAAGTGTGCAAATTCCTACGGGACAGAGGGAGTAGGAATTACTCCATCGTGTTGTCATTTTTATCCGTTCCACTATATCTTACTTATTATTTTTTTACATTTTTTAAAAACTACTATTCAGTTCTTTATTATTATTTTCAATACTTTTTACATTATTTCCATTAATTTTTCATTTTTCTCCATCACTTCATTTATATTTTTTCACTTTTTCCATCACATCACTTATATTTTTTTACTTTTACCCTAATTCGTGTGCCAAAAAACAATTAGCAACTTATAGCGGGACGGAGGGAGTACTATTTAGATATGTAGTCATGAGTTTAAATTTTTTTTTTTTTTTTATAAAAATATGCATGTTATGATAATTGATAAAATTGAAATTTTGTGAACTCGGTTTATATAAATTTTTAAAAAATGTTAAGATTTAAGGTTGCTAGATTTAAAAAAAAATCAATGAGAATTAAAAAATATTTACTTCACATCTTAGTATGATTATTCTTTAATCTTAATAAAAATTTTAATTAAAACAATTAAGAAATGTATATGCATGCACTGGTATTAATAAATGGTAAAAAAAATTAACAAATATAATTATTCTATTATTTTAGTGAAATATATATTTTAATTAAAACGATAAAAAAATGTACATGCACTCATATTAATAAATAGTAAAAAATAAAAATTTGATTATTCTACAATTTTATTGGAATTTTTTAATTAAAACAATCAAGAAATGTATATACATGCACACGTATTGATAAATAATTAAAAAGATAAAAAAATGTGATTATTCTATAATTTTATTAAAAATATTTTAATTAAAACAATCAACAAACATATATTACATGCACTCATGTTAATAAATAATAAATTAAAAATGTGATTATTCTATAATTCTAATGAAAGAATTTTAATTTTATATCTAATAATAATAATTAAATTGTAACAACAAACAATTAAATATATATACATATAAAATAATATATATATATTACAGTTTGAAATATGCAAATCAATTTATCTAGTTCAAACGGCTAGATGCAAACACGTAAGATCTTCCCTTTACTCGAAGGTCCCGTGTTCAAGTCTTATCGAGGGCGAAATTTTCTCTTTTGGACTTTCTACACAAAATTATACACATATTTACCCCAATATGCTACTATTTTATTTATAACACACATTTTTCTTAAAAAACATATCTTCCCATAGAGTGCAAATTCATATAGAGTGGAGAGGGTGTCTAATTTTATTCTTATTTTAATTATGAAATTTCCAAATCAAACAAGACTTAAATCTATTTTGCCAACAACTAACAATATAATCATCTGCACTATGTGTCAACTGAAGATTCAAGATCTACTGTCTACACAAGTGTGAAAATGTTGTAACCACTCGTAGAAATAGAAAATATATCAGAACTAATCCTCTAACTTATGTTGATTCCAAATTTTAACCTTGGAACGTTTCATTTTATCAATCTTAGTGCTGAGGCCTCTTTTTGTCTGAAACTTCATAATTTCACTAGATGAAGAAGGGTCTTTTAATTTATTAGTGAAATGTATATATATGTAGACTAGAGCGTAATTAAAAAATTTATCTGAAAATACCGACTCATTTGAAATAAAACACAACTCGTCCCTCCCAAAATTAAACCCGGACATAGAATCGGACAATATATTGTTTAATTTTGGGTGGGTCGGATCGTGTTTTATTTCAGATGAGTTGATTCCATATTCAGATGAATTGATCAATTATTTTGTTACGCACGCGGCAATCCACGTGTACAGTTCTCGAAAAAATTAAGAATCTCCAATTCGTTCGGCAAAATTTTGAATTTTCAGACCGAAAAATGACTAAGGGGACCCTTGTTTATTCTTTCATGGAATGAGAATGAGGATAAATATATAGTAATTATAATGATTAGTGAGAACAAAAGATGTACATATTATTATATTTTCTCCAAATAAATTAATCATTAACCAGTTTGATTATCCTTCTCCTATGTTGCACGAGTGCGAATACGCAAATGCGGGTGCGATACGATACGAGTTCGTGGATACGAGTTTTTAAAAAAATTAGGGTGCGATCCGTTAAGGATACTTCTATTTATTTATACTTTATTATGTATAATATCTAAAAAATATATTTTTTATAAAATTTTTATCGATCAATTATATTTTTTATCACCTAAAATTTGAGTATATTCAATAATATAATATAATTATCACTACAAAAAAAGCGGGTTTTACCGACCGCCTGACGTCGGTCGCTATTAGCGACCGATTAGCGACCGATGTTGGCTAATGGTCAAACGAAAAATTTCCGACTGAATACCGATCGAAAAAGCGGTCGATAAAGTAAAAATAAATTACCGACCTCATTATCGGTCGGTGAAATGTTGACCTACAATATTAGCGACCGATTAGGCGGTCGGTAATGTATTTTTATATTACCGACCGCTTTTTCGGTCGCTAAAATTGAAACCCGAAAGCGGGTAGGGGGGCAATTATTGCCCGATTCGATGTTCATATTTAGCGATCGAAAAAGCGGTTGCTAAATTTAAAAATGCGGTCGGTAAGTTTCGTATATGGAACAGCCACTGCCCTTTTCTTTTCTTTTCATTCGGGAAAATTTACCTCCCCCCAACCTTCAAAAAATCTCTGAAATGTGAAGAAATATTGTTTCAACGTGTTGGTTGCAATCGTTCGGGTCCATTGTCACATTGTGCTCGTTGCTTCAATTTGACCGTACGTTTTTATATTTTTACCGTTTAAGTTTAGCATTATTTGCATGTTGTACATTAATTAGTTATGGATATATCTATTTTTATTGTAGATTAATCCTAATTTAATTTATTTGAATTTTGTAGTGTAATTGATGTATGATTATATATATTGGATTTTTTATTTAAAAAAATCAGATATGCTTGTTTACAGTCTAAACTCTGGCGAATTTGTTTATAATTCTAATGTGGTATATTCTTAATTTAAATCAGATGAAACTCCCTGATCGTCGTTGGATGTATCAAATGCCTCGTCTGATACAAGGATCGATCAACCCTGAATTTTACAAGAACATTCATGAGTTTACTAAGTTTGCCTCTCTTAATCCACACTGGATGGATAGGTATGGCCAGATTAGATGTCCTTGTTCAAAAAAAAAGTGTGGTAACAAGAGATTTTTTAGCATTGATGAGGTTCTAACTCATCTCGTGATGTCTGGTTTTACTCCATACTATTACAATTGGACCGTACATGGCGAAACCCGGTGGAATTATAATTTTGAAACAGTGGTTGCCTTCTATGATCAGTTTCGTAGTAGTGGAGGTGGGAGATTTGAGATTGGTGGTTCGAGCCGTGATTCGCCTACTCCATGCTCTGAGACACCGGTGGATGAATTCCAAAGCTATCATACGATGATTGATGAGTCTGGTTTGGGTGGTCACCAAATGGAAGAGGAACCAAATCCTCATTCGCAGAGATTTTTTTAGATGCTTAAATCTGTCGATCAGAAGTTGTTTCCTGGTTGTGATACTGAGACACAATTATCATTCAATCCTTAGATGTTGTCCATCAAAACTGAAGGCAAAGTGAGTCAGAAAGTCTACAATCAATTTGCAAAGTTGTTCAAACGGGCCCTACCTAAAGAGAACACAGCTCCAGAAAATTTCTATCAAAGTAAGAGGCTCTTGAAGGATATGGGTTTACCATTTGAGAAGATTGATTGTTGTACCAACGGTTGCATGCTATTTTGGGGCGACGACGAGAGCATCGATCAGTGCAGGATGTGCAACTACCCTAGGTTCAAACCCTCAGATCGTAGGAAGAATACATCTTTCAAGTCTATGTATTATCTTCCCATCACTCCTCGTCTAGAGAGGTTGTATCAGTCGAGTGCCACTGCAAAAGACATGAGATGGCATGCTGAGGAGTGTTTTGATGAGAATTCCGGAGAGATGCGTCATCCTGCAGACTTTAATGCGTGGAGACATCTTGATAGAGAGTTTCCAGATTTTGCGAGTGAGAAGAGAAATGTGAGGCTTGGCCTATGCACAGAAAGTTTTGATCCATTCGATATGCACGGGAAGAAGTATTCGTTGTGGCCTGTGTTACTGACTCCGTACAATCTACCTCCTTGGTTGTGCATGAAGCCTCAACACATATTTCTCACTGTCTTGGTGCCTGGTCCTCAGAATCCTAAGCATAACCTAAATGTCTACCTTCAGCCACTGATTAAAGAGTTGTTATATTTGTGGCATAAGGGAATAGATATATATGACGTGTACAGGAAGGAGAACTTCACATTACGGGCTGCTGTGTTATGGACCATCAGCGACTTTCCAGCATATTCTATGTTGTCTGGGTGGTCGACAGCTGGAAACCAAGCTTGCCCGTACTGCATGGATGGATCTGATGCATTTTATCTTCCACTGAGTAAAAAGGTATCATGGTTCGATAACCATCGGAAGTTTCTATGTAATGATCATAAATTCTGAAAGGACAAAATGCACTTTCTAAAGGGGAATGATGTAAAGCGTCCAAGGCCACGAGTTCGAACAGGTATATAAATATTGTTTATATTTTAATCACTACTTACTTATGAAAAGAGTTTTATCAATTTAGTTTAACCATACACACTTTATTTCAGGTGATTCGTTGTTGAGAGAGGTTACAGTAACTGACTTGTGGAAAACAACTGAGGAGGGTGCAATGAAACACAATAAGCGGATCCTTCGAGGTTGGAAGAAGAGAAGCATCTTTTGTTATGAATTTTATTGCAGAAGCTCTGTGTGTGGGACCCGCGACACGAGAATGCGGTGCGTGCTCTATTCTACGAAAAAGCTCAGAACCGCATGAAAGACTTGGTACACGAGATGAAAGACAAGTGGACGAAATAGGGGATCAGTCAAAATATGGGGACGGACAAAGAGGGCCGTAATATCTGGGAGGGACTAGTCCAGTATTGGCTAGATCCGAAGCATGTTGCGAGGGCCGAGGCGGCCAGAAAAAATAGGATGAGCGACCCCACCGGGCAAGGCATAGCCATACATCGAGCAGGCTTTCGGACGATTTACGAGCATGCTCTCGCTTTTGTAAGTATTTAATTAATTTTTAATATACTCACATTTAAATTTATTAATTTTGCTTTATTAAAAAGTTTTTTTTTTTTTTGTACAGGAGTGACATTATGGACGGAAGCCCACCCTCATCGAGGAGATGCATTTTGCTCACCAAGTTGGGGAGAGTGGACAATCTACTTATGGCCGCACCACCGAGCTTCACGTATGTATTTTACTATAATTTATGTTCTAATTAATCATTTTATGAATTATACTAATTAATATTAAATTATAATTATGATTATTGTTTAATTTCAGAATCAGATGAGGCAGGCCCTCGAAGAGGCTCAGACGGCTTCGGCACCCACCCCGGAGAATCCTTCCCCCGCCCTTGTTGACGAGGACCAAATTTTTCTGAATGTGGTCAAACCGAAGAAGGGGAAGTATATAGAATTGGGCAGTCACATTAAGGTTGTCCGCCTATCCCAGAAGGGGAGCTCTTCCTATTCCCTCAACTCTTACCCCTCCTCCGATGTAGAAAGTCAACTCTCCGATGTGAGAAAGACATTGGAGAAATATCAGACAAAGGATAAGCGGATAAAGGATAGGATGAAGCAAACGGAGGACCTGACACAAATGATGAAGGCTTGGGTTGAGAATGTCTCGAGAATGATGGGTTGAAACGTCCCAAAATTTCCTGATATTCCACCAGAAGAACCTGAGGATGATGAGGATGAGGAGGCTGTCGATCTTGGTGACGACGACAACTTTAATTCCTCAGAGTAGTTTTTTTTTTTTTTTTTTGTTGAACAATGAATTTTATTTGTGTTGAATGTTTTTATATCGGATGTTGATTAATTTTATGTTGAATGTTTAAATTATATTGAATGTTTAAATTTTAGTAGTGTAAAATAATTAGTTTCAAATGGTTATAAATATTTATTGAAAAATATTAAAATAAACAAATTAGAAACAAAAAAGAAATTATGTTGATGAGGTATTAAAAAAAATCCAAAGAAAGTGAAAATTTTGAACGAATTGTATTTGTATTTTTAAATTGAACAAATTATTAAATTTTCGTAATGTTAAATAATAAATTTACAACATTATAATATTTATTGAAATATATATATACATAAATAAATTAGAACCAACAAGCAATTAATTAGAAGCATTTAAAATAACGTGACTCCAAAATTTGGAGTTAAATACAATTAATTGCAAAAAATGAACAAATTAATAAATTTTCGTAATATTAAATAATAAATTTGTAACATTATAATATTTAATGAAATATATATATACATAAATAAAGTAGAAACAATACTCATTTAATTAGAAGCATTTAAAAAAAATGTGACTCAATTTGGAGTTAAATATAATTAATTGCAAAAAATGAACAAATTAATAAATTCTTGTAATATTAAATAATAAATTTTAACATTATAATATTTAATGAAATATATATATACATAAATAAAGTAGAAACAATACTCATTTAATTAGAAGCATTTTAAAAAAAATGTGACTCAATTTGGACTTATATACAATTAATTGCATAAAAATGAACAATAACGACAAGTGTCTGAATGGTCACGCCACCTCTGAGATGCCCAGAGGTCGCCTGTTCGACCCCTCACAGGTGCGAATGTGGGGGATTAAATCTGAGCCATATATGGCTCAAATAAAGTATGTGGTGCATGTGCTAATATGTTGGGGGCTCGGCCAAGTGGTTCGAGCCCTGCTTAGCAACGCTGGAGGCCTGGGTTCGAACCACCTTGGGCCCAAAAAAAATTTTTCACGACAAAATTTAGCGACCGCCACATCGGTCGGTAAATATATAAATTACCGACCGATTAAACGGTAGCTACATTAAAAAAAATCATTAATTACCGACTGCCACATCGGTCGGTAATTTATATAACTACCAACCGATTGGACGGTCGCTATATAAAAAATAAAGAATATAATTATTCATTAACGACCGACATATCGGTCGGTAATATTTATAACTACCGACCGATTAGGCGGTCGCCAAATAGAAAAAAATTTAAAAAAATAATATACATTACATTTTGCGACCGTTAAATCGGTCGGTAATTATATATTTACCGACCGATTAAACGGTCGGTAAAATCCCAAAACGGGTCAACACCCGGTTCTTTTAGCGACTAAATACCGACCGTTTAGACGGTCGCTAATTTAGCGACCGATTTGAAATTCGGTCGCTAAATATTAGCGACCACAGTTTTACCGACCACCGTGTTCGGTCGGTAAATCGGTCGGTATATCTAATTAGCGACCGTTTTTCGGTCGGTAAATCGCGAATTTTTTGTAGTGTATGTAAAAAAAATATCAATTCGAGTTGCATTAGTTCAATACTTAAATTATAGTAGTAAATTCAATCCAAAAAGAGTATCACACTATCAATTTAAATTATACGAAATAATAAAATTCAATTTAAATAATATATTTAATGCTTATAAATAGGATTCGTGCAGTGTATTCGAGAATCCGTTAGCTGGATTCGTCACGTACAGATTCGCCACGTGGAGAATCCGACACGAGAATTCAAGAATCTCACCCCTTTTAGGGTGCGTGTGTGAATCTGATACTGCATTATAACATTTTTAGAAGAATCTGTGTATCATAGTCCTTCTCTCATCTTAAAATCACATCCAATAACTTTCTTTTACGTTTATTTTGTTTTTTAAATTAGAGCATCACACCAATGGTGTAACCACTATAAAGATAAACATTCATTCAACATAGGTAAGAGTAAAAAAAAAAACAAAATTTTATTTTCATTAACATTGAAAATTTTGAAACAAGCGCCCCCTAAAATTGAAACCATCAAGACTAAATTTGGCAAAATGAGAAGTTACGGGACTAAAATTAAAATTAACCTAAAGTATAGGAGAAGTGTTCTATTTTCCTCCGTAGAAATATTGAAGGAAAAATATTGGGGAAGGAGGTTATCTTTGATTACAATTACACCACGGAAAAATTAGGATATTCTGTTTAATCGGAAAAAAATTGCTCGAATCATATACGAAAATATTAAATTATCAAACTTATTCATTGTATTTCAACATCATCATAATCTATAATTCTGGTCTTGTACAAATGAATAGTGTAATTCAAATACATTTTTAACTATAAATGAAAAAGCCAGACTGTTATTATTGAAAACTTTATTTTTTAAAAATAATTTTTCAATAATAATGAGTGTAACTTTTTATTAATAAGTAAATATAATTTTTATATTGCATCATAGACTTAATTAATTTTTTAACTGACTCTTAATGGCTCATTTGGTTCGTAAGATAAAAATATCTATCAGTAAAAACATTATGATGTGCATGGACTCTCAACCACTGCAGTACATCAAACGTACATCCACCAGTACTTATTAAATAAGTATTAAATGATACACACATGCACTCTCTTTAATTTTTCAATAATCATGAAAAAAAATATTTATCTTTAATGACATATATAGATTCTTTATTGTGGATTCTGTAATTAAAAGATTTGGGATTTATAGTAACGAAAAAAAATACAATTGAATGTATCTTTTATTATAGTATTAATTAACACAACAGGAATTCTTCTTAATTACGTACAGTACATATTGAGTTGAGTTAAGGAAAAACTCACAACTATGTGTTGTAAATAATTTAGCATTTCCAAAGATAAAACAACTCTTATCTATTTTAAGTGTAGCACCACGTATAATAATGAACTGAAATAGGCATGAAGACGAACAACACTTAGTAGAGTGAAAATGCATAAAAATTTCAATGTGATATATATATGCATGTCTTATATATAGACTTCATGATCAACTCTTGAAGGATTTGGACATTCTAAAATCTAGGTTCTCAACATTCAATCAACACCAATTGTGGTTGCTAATTTGTGGATATTAATGCCATTCCTTAAATAAGAGATTTGATTATTCTTACATGCATTCATATGACGATAACTCAATTACGACCCATCTTATGACCTGGACAACGATTACTCATCCGCGGATTTTGGGCCAAATTTTGTTTTGGTCAAGTCTAATTTTTCTTAGTTTAGATAAAGAGGCTACTGTGTGAGGGAGATGAGAAGATGGAAAATGGGAGTTGAATTTGGAAATGGAGATGGAGGAGAGATTTATTTGATCATGAACTATCTTTACTTGATGATTTAATGTGCTTAATTAAAAGGTACCCTTAAGAGGAGTGACGGATGATTGGAACAAAAGACGGATGTTTCACAACTAGAAATGCCTAAAATTTGATGTTCGAGGTGGGTTACAATACCACGAAGTTGGATAAGAGTTCAACTATATCTAGAACAAGAGCGACAGCATGGAGACTACTATGGGATCGGATACCGACAAAAATGAATCTAGAAGGAGGAATATTCGGCATTCATGTGATTTTGCTGAGTCAGCTACACATCTTATTGTTGCTATTATTGACTTTGCTGAGTCATGTAATACGGCTTAAACCGAGAAAATTGTCGTGTCGTCAACGCGCATTCATGAAGACGAGCGTGACGTCAACGCGCATTCATGAAGACGGGCTGAGTTTAATCGCATTCATGACTGTAGAGCTGTTATACGAGCCGAGCGAGCCCGAGTAGTGCAGGCTCGGCTCGGCTCGTTAAGCTACTCGAGCTCGGCTCGGCTCATTAAGAAAAACGAGCTCAAAATCGAGCTCGGCTCGACTCGTTAAGCTACTCGAGCTCGGCTCGGCTCGACTCGTTAAAAAAAGCGCTCGGCTCGGCTCGTTTAGGTTAAAATAAATTTGAGCTCGAAATTTACATGCAAAGCTCGATCACCAATTCATTAGTTTGAGTGATTTGAGAATATAAGTTGTATTATTATGTAAAATATTATTATTTTATACCCTAAATTATATAATATTTATAACATAATCCCTATTTTTCGAGCCTAACGAGTCGAGCCGAGCTCGTTAAGCAAACGAGTATTTTTTTGAGCTCGACTCGGCTCGTTTAACACATCGAGTCGAGCCTTAACGAGCCGAGCCGAGCCGAGCCGAGCTCACGAGCAGCTCGTTTATTTTAACAGCTCTATGAGTATGTTTAGTTGTCATTATTTTTGTTTCTTCAATCAATTTCATTTTTTTTATATTCTCCCCATTCCAAAATTATCAGCTATATTTTTTTGATATATCAACTATATTAGTCATTTTTAATTATCAGCTATATTAGTCATTTTTCATTCTGACATTATCAAACACCCACCTCTCTCTCTCCATTTTTTGATATATACAAGATCGAATTTTTGACTAATGTCTTTTTCAAGTTGTACTAGTACTTTCATTAATTGTCACTACTAGTACTTTCTGTCACTCCTAAACGTATATACACTAGCTACAATCTCGTTTTTTTATTTTTTGTTTCTCCTATATAAGGCTTGCCTCACCCATCAAATTCTTTTATTATGGCTTCTTCACCACCAAAGTCGGAAGTCATCATCAACTCACAAAATCAAGAAAAATCAGCCCTTCAATTCATGAGGTCCGTTCCTCGAAGATTGAGGTCGGGCGTGGCGGGCTCGATCAAGAAAACGAGGAAAATCGGAGAGGAGGATCCGCGAAGAATCGTGCACTCGATGAAAGTCGGGTTGGCTTTGACACTAGTGTCTCTATTCTACTACTTCAGGCCTCTCTATGATGGATTTGGACAAGCAGGAATGTGGGCTATCTTGACTGTTGTGGTAGTGTTTGAATTCAACGTTGGTGAGTGCATGCTACAATATATTTTACTATATGCAGATTAAGTCAATTTTTATATTAAATTTACTCTAATTTTTCCCATTTAATTCATGTTATTTTAGGTGGGACCCTATCAAAAAGCATTAACAGAGGTTGTGCAACACTTGTAGCGGGTGCCTTAGGGGTTGGAGCAGAGTATTTGGCCAGTGTTTGTGGAGAAAAAGAAGAACCGGCAGTCTTAGAAATAATGGTCTTCTTTCTAGGTAAAAAATAAAAAATAAAAATAAATAATTAATTTGCACACTTTTTTATTTTAATGTTCCACATTTTAAAAAAAATATGACATCTCATTGGGTGCAAATTCCTAACACATTTACTTACACAACGATATGTAACATTTGTTGTTCATGCAATTGCAGTTGCGGCGTCTACATTTATGCGATTTTTCCCGATTGTGAAGAGGCGATACGACTGCGGAGTGTTGATATTCATACTGACGTTCAGCCTTGTGACGGTATCGGGTTTCCGGGTCGCGGAGATCATACAACTTGCCCATCAAAGATTATCCACTATTCTCATTGGCTGGGCAACTTGTATGATGATATCCGTATTCGTTTGCCCGGTTTGGGCGGGTCAAGATTTGCATGATCTGATCGCTGCAAATATTGAAAAAATTGCTGCTTTTTTAGATGGTATGTACATCAAATAGTGGCCGTAAAATGACCTCAATTTGTGTCCTCTTTTGGTAAAAAGATTTCAAAGTGGGCAACCACATTAATCTGGATTCTAAAAAATATTATTAATTAAAAAGCTAGAAAAAAAAGTACATCACTTTATAATTTCTCTTATTCCACTTTCTTATCACTTAAAGAGTGCCTTAATTAGTACTATTCCATTTTATATTTTAAGCCAAGATCTTGTTTTTACTAAATATAATACTCCCTCCGTCTTTCTATAAGTTGCTCATGTTGCCATTTTCGTCCGTCTTTCTATAAGTTGCTCATTGCTTTTTTACCTTTTTTGGAAACTACTATTCACTTCTTTATTATTATTTTTAATATTTTTTATACTATTTTCATTACTTTTTCACTTTTCTCCATCACATCACTCATACTTTTTCACTTTTTCTATCACATCACTTATACTTTTTCACTTTTTTCATCACATCACTTATACTTTTTCACTTTTACCTTAATTCGTGTGCCCAAAAGCAACGAGCAACATATACAAAGACGGAGGGAGTATATATTTACACTAAAGATGTTTTTTTGTTTACGGGACTAAATAGTCAATCCCCCAAGCATATGATTATTCCTGCCAATATTTTGTTTAATTATGTCCTCTTGTTAAGAAAATTGTTTACATTCACAGGCTTTGCAGATGAAATTCTAACTTCTTCCGATGGCTCCAAGCTTGATGAGAAGTCATTTCTCCAGGCGTATAAAAGTGTGCTAAGCTCAAAAGCAACCGCGGAAAGTTTGGTAATTATAATCAAATTCTATAAAAATTATTAATATATATATGTTGTGAATTAATTAAAAATAATTAACATTTTTGCAGGCCAATTTTGCATGGTGGGAACCTGCACATGGTCATTTTAAGTTCAATCATCCATGGCAAACAATACTTGAAGGTTGGAGCACTAACTCGTGAGTGCGCATGCCTAATTGAAGCCCTTAATGGCTATATAAACAAATCTCAAACAAAGGTAAGCATGTGAAATGGATTTCCATCATTTGAAATTATTGTAGCAATACACGTATCTGATTAAACTGAACATAATTATTGTAGTAATACACGTGTCTTAATCGGTGATTAGACTAAACATAATTGTTGTAGCAATACACGTGTTTTAATCGGTGATTAGACCGAACATAATTATTGTAGCAATACACGTGTTTTAATCAGTGATTAAACTGAACATAATTATTGTAGCAACACACGTATTTTAATCGGTGATTAGACATAATTTTAGAGACACGGTCTTTAATTTTACTTTAAATTAAACTCTTTTAAAAAAAAAAATCAATCCCTTGATAAAATTGATTAAATTCCATTTCTATAGGGGGCATCAGAATTCCAAATGAGCATCCGACGGTCATGCATAGAGATGAGCAAGGAAATAAGCAACACTTTGAAAGAAGCAGCGAGCGCAATCAGGAAAATGACGGTTCTACCCCCATCAGCTGGGACCCAGGCCCAAAGCGCAGCCAATAAACTCAAAAGCGTGCTTGAGAACTCCTCCTCAATAAAAGCGCATCACCAAGAAGTGATGCCGCTACTTGTCATCCCGTCCGTACTCATTGACATCATCAAAATCGTTGACAAAATCTCGCTGTCGGTCCATGAGCTTTCCCAAAAAGCGTGTTCAAGAATCCAACGACGTCGTCGCCCGAGAAACAGCAGATGCTTCATCGTGGAATCGTCAATCCCGTCGACGTCGTTGGCGGCGGCGACGTGGTGGTTGAGATCCGTGAAACGGCCGGTGACTCGCCGGAGAAGAAGAATCAACCGCCGCATGTATGAATGAGAAGCGTTGTACGGGGAATATGTTAAAGAAAATTACATTTACGTGCCTTCATCAAAAGTATTTATTTCATTATGTATCCTATATTTCTATAACCCTGGTTTGTAACCTAAATAAAGGATCTCATTTACATGATATAGTAGAATAAGGATCTCATTCACAAGATATAATAGAATAATTTTCTTGCTTGATACGTCCCCAGATATAATTTTAGGAGAACTGGTCAACAAATTCCGTTCTTTGTTTTACTTTTTCAATTATACTTAAACGCGTTATTAAAACGAATACTTTACCCAAAAAAAAAAATTCGAATCAATGTTCGACAATTATGGATCCCAAAATTTCCAATTTCTAACCCTATATTCGTTAGAAAATGTAAATTCGATGCATTAGCCTCTTCCGCCGATCGCAACAATGATTTATACACCCGGTTGAAGTCACTGCATTATCCATTCGCTGCCGTTAATTCGATGCATTATCCATTAGCTGCCGTTCAATCGCCGCTCGCCGCCGTGTGGGGATTCTGGATCCCGATCACTTCAACGAGAATAGCGTATACCTTTCGCGGATAATCTTCGTTGCAGAGGACGGCGAGAATGAAGGCCAAAACACCGTCGTTGGGCTCGACCAGGCGGTTATTAGCCACACCGCCTCTGAAGCCCGACGCCGGAACTGCTCTGTTCCGTCAACACAACCACAGCCGTCTTGCTGATGCTCGCCGACCGGAGTTCTTCCAGGACCACACGCCATCGGTCGGCCGGCCACCTACTCTTCCGGCGCTGTCCTTCGCGATTGGCTCCCTTGTCCGGCGGCGAAAGAGCTAGACGATAAGATCGAAGGTCCTATTGATGTGAAATTATATCCGTGCATATTCACAATATTGTATCCGTGAAATTCCTGTCCCTTCACCCATACGCTGCTGTTGTTCGTGAGTCGCCGTCCAGTGCTGCTGTTCGGATTAGGGGTGTGTCACCATGGCCTGATCTTGGAGCGCGCACCACCTGTTCGACAAAATTACCCAAAGGCTCTTGAACTTCTTTCAACGTGCATCCCCGGGCTCCTTAGCTCTGGTACACCGTTGCAGCAGCAAGATGTCTGATTTGAGTAGCTGTCCGACGCCTTTCCTGCTGTTGTTCAGTGCGCATATGATGGCGGATCAGGTGAGGTAATATCATGAATTATGTGATGTAGTTTCACGGTCACTTCCTTTCCAGATCAATATTACCTACATTTTCTATGGATAGCTGCATACTAGAAGAAATTTAATTGCATGCTTAATAAAATCCTAGTGGCCGGTCAAAATCTAGAGGAGCTTTAATTGTGTCATAATTAAATGATGAGGTAAATATACATATGATAGTTTCTTGCTGCTGTACATGCTATAAACATATGTTCCCATCACATCGAGTTCTGTGGTGTTGGCTGTTAGTTTTATTATCCTCATACATGAATGTGAGTTATGAGTTATATATGTTCACAGTTTATTAACATGCGTAAATTTCCAAGACAATCAAGGTTGTTTTGATACTGTGGTCAATTGTGACTTGATAAGTTTAGTGAGTGCTTATTATTTTAGCTAACTCATTGTATGCTGAGTTTCTCGATGTACCGAGTAAATGGGTTTTCTAAGCATATGTTATACCCTTTGATTTTTGTTAATTTGTATTTGTGTTGAGAATTTTCTGGACTTGGTATCTGTTTATTGTAAATAGACTTAATTTCTTTTACCTCAGCAATTAGAACTACTTGCCGCAGAATAAATTTGAGATTATTTGTTGTAGAAATTAATTTTTTTGTGAACAGCATGTTAATTACTACATATCATTTATGTGTATAAATACATATTCGCTATTGAAAATCTCCATGATAAAGAAAATTCATGGAAGATAATTATGAATTACAAATCAATGTGATGAAGTATTTTCACAAAGCATCGATAAATACATGACCTATGATCTCAAAATCTAATTCAAATACATACATTCTTGATAAGAAAATATTATTGCATATTGCTACGCTTGCATATTTAATAAATATTCTTCCTTGTGTTACAATAAATGGTGAAGTGTACTCGACCTGATTATATTGTATTGGACTCAAAAGGAACTGAGTGTCTTTCTCGCATTTTCAAGAAAAAAAATTTATATTTCCAAAATCAATCATCCACGGGTGCCAAAGACAAAGCACTGTCTGATAAGGTCAAATTGAATTGATAAAATATATTGACCATATTTTACACGAAAAATGTCCTACATTACACAAAGAACAGTGTGGGGCCTTAAATGCCCTATATTACACAAAGAGTTGCTCAGATGGATGACACATTTTTTTAAAGTTTATTGGGACAAATAAATTTCTCAAGACTTATTTTGATTAATTGAACAATGGAAAGAACCCAAGAGAAAATGAGACATGACGTACTATTCCATACGAAAGTGAGAATAATGCACCACTTGTAGTAGTGGTGACCAAATCAAATTGTAATGCAAGCACAATATAGCAGTTAACTATAAATGGTAAATGGGATTTAAAGTACAGGATACCCACTATATGAAAAGTGATACCAAGACACATATATTACACTCACGATTAATACATTTCAATGGCAATATGGAATTTGTTAATACATTTCTCATTGTTCAAAGAATGTTATAAAGGCATAAAGCCTAATTTATTTGAAATATTCGTTATGGTCTTAAAGTTATTTAAACTAATGATGAATTTTGAGTTAGATTTTAGTACGAGACCTTTCTTTTATTGATGTTGGTTCATTTATATTCAATTCAAAGTTACTGAATTTATTTAGTATATATGGTTCAAAAGTTATATTATCACAATGTAAAGTGATACATCTACGAAATAAAAGAAAATATTAAATGAAAAGCAAATCATTTTATTCAAATTGAAAAGTAAATCATTTTGTTCAAATTGAAACTCAAAAGGATATGAGATTTCTAAAAAGAACAAGGAACAATGTCTAATGAGACAATTGTTGAAATAAAAAGAAAAAGCTCCATATGCATCAAGAGCTAATCGAACCATGTAAAATTTTAAAAATATTTGTGCCAACGTTATTTATAAATGCACTGTGAGAATGAAATTTTAATACATCAAATAAATGTGAAAGAAAACACATTTTAAAGGAACTAAGATGTCGATATAGTGAGTTGTACCTCACTGCTATTCGAATTTTTGAACTATATATTATCACTGACGGACTATGTGATATTAATTTATATAGGCTTTATGTATACTAATTCATAATGTTGAAGAACTCACATTACGTCTTTATTTTTAGAGTGACACATAAAATGAGATGAGAATCGATATAATGCAAGATATCGATCTTGTTGTTGCATTTGTCGCACTTATTATTTTCTGAAGCATCAGATACACTATTTACATCTCACTCTGCCTCATTATAAATTTTAAAGACAAATCACTCATTCTGCAAAGCTTACTCTTTAGCAAAAGTAACATTGAGACCTGTTTATGCTATAGATACAAAATAAAATATTTCATTCTTACACAAGATACATGATATTTGTGGATTAATTAATCCAGAATGCGGACCATCCAAGTATTTTATGGTACTGGATTATACTTTGACATACGGGTCACATGTCACTTTACTGTCCACAAGACACTATGCATGCAAAACTCTTAGCATAAAGTACATGTCTTAGGGCTCACCACCCCAATCACAAAATCAGATAATTTACATCAAAAGCATTTGATGATTATTGCATATAAATCAGGATCAATGTAAAGCATCTTGATACACATGTGCTACATAAATTGGTCTCGCATAGGCTACCA
Organism: Prunella vulgaris; assembly: GCA_026898435.1. NCBI lineage: Eukaryota > Viridiplantae > Streptophyta > Magnoliopsida > Lamiales > Lamiaceae > Prunella > Prunella vulgaris. The sequence continues at coordinate 1,026,408 of JAPKLY010000015.1, read as the reverse complement.
TCAAAATAAAATAAATGGTGGTTAATGCATTGATTATGCGCACTCACATGCATTCCTCTGTATGGGTTTATACAATATTGCATGCATCTTAACTTATTCATTCTAGACCCATTGTGCACAATTATTTTCTGCGTCCGAGTTGGTAACTGGATATAGCCTAATATGTTACATTTACGCATCTTTGGTTGTGCAACATATGTGCCTAGTGCGCCCCCACAGCGCAATAAAATGGGTCCTCATAAACGTTTATGTATTTATGTTGGATATGAATCTCCAACAATTATCCGCTACTTAGAACTTTTGACAGGTGACCTATTTACCGCTAGATTTGCGGATTGTCACTTGAATGAGGCAGTCTTCCCGTCGTTAGGGGGAGATAAGAAAAAGAATTTTCTGTGGGAACGACTGGAAGTATCATGGTTGATCCCCACTTTGTCTCATTTGATCCCCAAACTTCACAATGAAAAAGTGATGTAAAATAATAAATCTTTAGAACGCAACAGATTCAATGCTTGATTCGTTCATTGATATTGCTAAAGTGACTAGGTCATACATATTAGCTGCAAATGTGCCTGCAAGGTTAGAAGTCCCCAATAAGGGGCACAACACCGTAGAAAAGGTGTTGCAACCACACTTGGTGGATGTGTGGTTGAGGCTGTGGCTCCCAAAAGGAAAAGGGGGAGGTCACCTGGTTCGATTGACACCACCCAAAGGAAGGAATGGTAGGTGTGGCACAATTAAATCTATCGATCATCAATATCGAAAATACATCTCATGAGATTATCTCTGTTTATAGTTATGTCCAAGAATCAATACCTGGAGGATGCTCCGATGTTTAATATGATTCCAGAGAATGAAAAATCTCTATTAATTATGAGAGTGCATATGAGTCGATGGACTGACATTGCACACAAACTAGTGATGTATTTATTTATTATGTTGCTCAAGAAAATATAGAGCACAATGAAATCGAACCAAGCTCAGTTGTAAAATATCAACAAAGAGCAAATTGGCCTAAAAACAAGAATCAATCCAGGTAGAACTTGATTCTCTGACAAAGTTACAGGTATTTGGTCTGGTAGTGCTAGCCCGACCAAGTGTAAAGCATGTAGGACATAAATAACTCTTTATCATAAAGCGAAATGAGAAATATATGGTCTTGATATCTAAAATCTGCCTTATGGAGCAAGGTTTCTCATAACACTCTGGAATTGATTGTAAGGAGTCATACTGTGTTATAGACATTATAATGTTCTGCTACTTAATTAGCGTAGTAGCATCCGAAGGATTGGAAATGCAGCTTATGAATATGGTTACTTTACATCTCAATGGGGATCTTGATTTAGAGATATATATGAAAGTGCTTGATGGCCTTCCATTACCCAAGTCAAGTAACTCTGAACCAAAGAGTACATTTGCAGTTATATTGAAACGTTCACTTTATAGATTGAAACAATCTGGGTGGATGTGGTATACCTGTCTAAGTGACTACTTGATTGGGAAAGGTTACAAAAACAAAGAACAATGCCCCTTCGTATTTATAAAGAAAAATAAGTTTTAGGTTTCCGATTATAACACTTATGTTGATGGATGTCCTCTTAATGAAATAAGTGAAATCCAAAAGATGTTCAGGCAATTTAACATGGACAAAATGCATTCTGTTAGCACTCTCATGATCGGTCGATGTTTGGATTTAAAGAAAAATCCATTTCGTCCAAAGCAAAATGACGAAGAGATATTAGGAACTGAAATTCCTTGTATGAGTGCAATAGGCGCATTATTGTACTTAACTCAATATACTCGGCCAGATATTACTTTCTCAATGAACTTGTTAACTAAGTTTATTACAGGACCAACATAATATCTTTGAAACTGTGTCAAGAATGTACTTTGATACTTAAAAGAAATCATTGACATGGGCATGTTATTTACAGTACAAATGTTGAAAGGGACTGCAGATGAAATTGCAACCCTTAAGAAAATATTGAATGCTATCCTACACACTTATACATAAAATAATATGTTATTTGGTTCTACTAATGTTGGTTATATCTTAACCACATGAACGTTCCCAAACTGATTATATATTTACCATAAGAAACATGGTGATATCTTGGGGCATTAATTAAGAAAACTTTGATAATTATCTCTTTAAACTATCTAGAGATTAGTACCTTACATGAAGCAATTTGTGAGTGTATTTAGTAAAAGTTTCATCACACATTCAAGGAATCAGTGGCTTGAGTTCTACCACTAAAGATCCTACATGCAACATGCATATACGGAGAACATATTGCATGCATTGAAGAGATGGAATTGTTTATACAGGTGATAATATAAAGTATATATCACCGAAGTTTTCCTATAACATGCAATAACGAACTTTGCTCAAAATTCAAGTAATTTAAGTAAGCTCTAAAAAAAATGTGGTTGAATTATTTACATAATTATTGTCCAAGATAACTTTGAGAAACATCTTAAAGGAACTGAGATGTGTAAACTTTCTGAGCTCACTTGATAGATGTACCTATCAGTTGAGAGGTGTAGACTTCAGGGGGAGTCTTAACATTGGTGCGTTGCATCGCATTTTCCCTTTCGACCAAGGTTTATTTTTCTTATATGGATGTTACTTGGCAAGGTTTTTATCGAGGGCAACATTCATGCACCATTCATTCTTTTGATTTGGCACAAGGGGGAGTGTTAAAGGAAATTACATTTATGTGCCTACATCAAAAGTATTTACTAGAAGGATAGTTTAGTCATTTCATTATGTATTTTATATTTCTGTAACCCTAGTTTGTAACCTATATAAAGGAATCTCATACACAGAAATAGTGGAATAATCTCCTGGCTTGGTACGCCTCCATATGTAACCTTTCAGGTGAACTGGGTCAACAAATTCTGTGTTCTTCATCCTTTATGTTTATCGATTTTTCTAAAACAGTGAAAATGTTTAAAGAAATGTTGTTAACATTCATAATAACCATTGGATCGTCTTTGTTGGTGAAAAGCAAGGGTGCAAATGGCGCTTGGCGGTCGGTGGTCGGTCAAGTGTCGTCAAGCACCAAGACCGCCTAAGCAGTGCTTAGGCGTCGTCTTGGCAGTGCCAAGGTTTTCTATTTTATTTTTTATTTTTTATTAATATTAATTTTTTAAAAACATATATTAATAAAAATATACATTATAGATAAATTATAAATTTAAATTATAATTAATAACTATCACAAAATATAAAAAGTCAACAAAATGTTAAAAACTATCATAATACGACATAGAACAAATAAATTATGAAGTAGTTCAACTAAACTTTCATTTTTTAGTAATTTAGTAAATTTAATTTTTATTTTTTAACTTTAGTTCTAACTTTTAAGTTGAAATAAAAATTTTAAAAAAAAGAGTAATGGTCATCTAGGCGGTGCCAAGACGGCCTCGACAGTGCCAAATGTATTGGCGAATTTTTCTCGGCGATTTGACCTTGGCGTCGGCGGCCGAGGGCCTTCAAGCGCCTAGGCGGTCTCGGCGACCGCCATTTACATCCATGGTGAAAAGACATAAGGGTGGTTCATTCAAAAGGTGCGCTTATTCAAAAGTTGATACCTTAAAACCTATATATACATAGAGCCTGCAATTTCGGGCTAGACCGACCTACCCGATATTAAAGTTAGGCTGGACTCAATTTTTACAGACCCGACTAGAAAATGTGTCAGCCCGGCCCGTGAATATGTTTTGGTCCGATGAGCTCATTTACATGTAAAAAATGATAATTTTGGCCTGACCCGATGGGCCAGCCTGACCTACATGACATTTAAGTTGAACTGGACTACATTTTTATAAGCTCGATTAAAAAATGAGCCTGCCCAATCCGACCTGTAAATATGCTTTTGCCCGATGAGGTGAGCTGGACCGCCACGTTTGCCACCTCTATATATACAGCCTTCTTATAATCTCAATCGACAATCATAACTCCAAATCAATACGAAAATTGATTTATGAGTTCAATTGATTGAATTCATTATCCTTTCCCTCATTTTCGTACTCTGATGAGAGTTCAAAATATTGTTTGATTCACTAATAGCTTTCAATTTGTAATATTACGATCGAAAATGGTGTTTGGCTAAGCTTATAAGCTCTTTAAAACGACTTATAAGTTGTTTAAGAGTTTATAAGCTCTCTCAAAGTGTCAGTAAAATAAAAAAAATTTATCTAACAGATTATAAGATTTTAAAATAAGCTAGTTACATTTTATAAGATGAATTTTTTTTTTGAATATTTTAACTTATTTTTCTCACCACCTCCATTCTGACCCACCTGCCTCACCTCTGACCCTTCCACTAGGGATGGCAATGGGGCGGGTTCAAACCCGGACCCGCCATGAACCCACCCCGTGCGAGCCGGGTAAAATCCCGGTCAAATGGGTCGCGGTCAAAAACTCGCCGGGTTTGGGACGGATCTTGGTATTTGGTGGACCCGCCCCGAACCCGTCCCATATATATGTATATACATGTTAATTAAATATATTATATTATATATGTATAATTAAATATATAAAAATTAGACTATTATTTAACATATTCATTAAATTATTAAATTAGATATGTTCATAAAGTCACGAGCAAAAGTTGTACAAATTAGGGTTCATTAATTTTTTTTATTATTTTAGTTTCAATGAACAATATATATATGATTTTAAATATTTAGATTTAATATGTTGAAACTTGAAACAAATTATTTTGTATATTTATTGTTGTATAAACCATTAATATGCATATTGATGTTATATTTTAAAATTTAATATATTTTGTGTAATGGGTTTGATATGTATGATAAAAATAAAATAAAATAAAAAATAGGCAGGTCGGGGCGGGTAAAACCCGCCGGGTTCGCGGGGTGGGGCGGGTTCAACTCCAAAATGAGGCGGGGTGGGGCGGGTCTCGGGTCCAAAAAATTCTTAGCGGGGCGGGTCCTGGGACAGGCCAAACTCGTCCCAGACCCGCCCCGTTGCCATCCCTACCTTCCACCACTCACACTTTAACATAAATTTTTTTTTTATTAAAATTAAAATTTATGATAATTTTTCAAAAAACTTATAAGTTGTGCTCCCTCTATCCCACATAAATTTGCACATTTTTCTTATTTGAATATCCGTACAAATTTTTACACTACATACTTAAAAAAATAAATATCAATTTGCATGCACACTCACATACTTATACACATATTTACCCATCTGTCATTATTTTATTTAAAAATATACTCCCTCCGTCCCATTATAAGTTGCTCATTTTGTCATTTTCGTCTGTCCCACTATATGTTGCTCATTTGCTTTTTTACCTTTTTTGGAAACTACTATTCACTTCTTTATTATTATTTTCAATACTTTTTACATTATTTTCATTACTTTTTCACTTTTTTCTATCACATCACTTATACTTTTTCACTTTTTTCATCACATCACTTGTACTTTTTCACTTTTACCTTAATCTGTGTGCCCAAAAGCACGAACACTTATAGTGGGATGGAGGGAGTATTTCTTAAAAACTGTAAAATCTTATGGGTGCAAATTCCCCTGTGACGGAGGAAGTATTAGTCAAACACTTAAACAATTTATAAGCTACTTAAACAACTTAAAATTTAGAATTTATAAGATATTTGAAATAAATTTAGACAAACACCCCTAACTCTTAACTTGACTTATTCCGCGTCATTTTTAAAGTGATCTTTGAAGTCAATATTTTTAGTTTACTATTACAGCCGCATCAGTTCATGCGGAGAGGCCGACAAGCTTTGTTTGGCTTGATTTTTAAAGATGAGAAAGAAGATGATTTAATCGGTTTGTCAAGGAGGTTCAATTTTCTAAACTTTTAATGATATTTTAATTAAAATTTTGCAACTTTTTATTTTTAAGTGGAATTTTGCAAGGGAAATTAAATATTTTCGAAACGTTTGAAAAATATCAGAAAGCTTGATATCAACCACTGGAAACCCAAGTGCACCTGCGTTTGTTTCTTATGCAAAATTTCACAGGAAATAACTTGGGTGGGGGATATGTGTTTAGAGAGATAAAATTTTAGAATTTAGTGTTCCATCTATGCAATTTAAGTGTATTTTTAAAAATTTACTCCCTCCGTCCCTTATAAGTTGCTCACAACTTTTGAACGCTAATATTAATAAGAGTATAATAATATTGATATAGTACATGTAATGTGATGTGATGGATAAAAGTGAAAAAATAATAATAAAGAAGTGAATAGTAATTTTCTAAAAAAGTAAAAAAAAAAATAAGCAACATATAGTGGAACAAAAGAAAATGGTAAAATGAGCAACTTATAGTGAGATTGAGTGAGTATATATTATTGAAAAACGAAACGTCTTTTTCTTTATCGGTAAATGTTACTACCTCCGTCCCACAAAAGTTTGCATACTTTCTTTTTTAGTTTGTCCCACAAAAGTTTGCATACTCCCAAAATGGAAATATTCCTTTAAATTTCCACCTTTAAATTTTTTACTTCACAATCTCCACCATACACATTCTACTCATTATATTTTTTCTTAAAACCTGTGCCCAGGAAAGTACCGCAAACTTTCCTGGGACGGAGGTAGTAATTGTTAGTAATTAGAAGTTAGTTCGCCAAGTCTCTAAATACTCCAAGAATTATCTCCAAGAGACCTTATATCTTGTTCTCATAGGGAATCAAACCTGGACCACTCAATCAAGTGAGAAACCCAGTAGCCAGGTAAGCTAACCAACCTGGTTTAATCACACGTCTTATTACACATTTTAATAATACCATATGTAACTTTTCAATTGTATTTTACGTAAAAAAAAATTAAATACACTTGAGTTGCACAGTACACTTGATGCATAAAAGACTTACTCTTTTATTATATACTAGTGATTTATCACGTGCGTTGCACGTTGTCATGTGTGTGAGAATAATTAATTGGTTTTTTTAATTGTATGATAAATTATACGAGTTTTTGTTAGTAGTTTAAATATTTTAAGTTAAGTTGGAAGTACGCATCTCTTATGAAAGGCATGTTTCTTCTCTAGAGAGTTGCCATCATCACTCATTAGATTTTTTCTGTAAGGTAAACATATCAAAAATCATAATTTAATAGGAAAATAGTAATGCAAAACAATTTCCATGCCTGAGAAACTTGAATTGATGTCACAACTATCATCCTTCAATAAAAAAAGTTTTTTATTAGAAACTGTGATGCAAAAAACAATTATTGATAAAATTGTACAAGCAAACCTAACAAAGCTGAACAACTCCATGAGAGAGTTTTAGAAAAAAGTAATGGGCCAACTAATATATATAGAAAGTATATAATCACCCTCCACCTACATAAAATTTTGATAAGGAACATGATCAAGAGATAGAAAGCATGAACCAAAAAATTTTGTGGCGATCTATTTAAAGTCAAGTTCCACACATTTATAGTAGATCATAAGCAGAAGATTTTGAGCATTTGGGAGAAAAACCAAAAAAAATATATGCAAAAATCATTCTTTCATTTATATGCATTCTGAGATCTCTCTCTTTACCATTCATCTAATGTACCTCTATCTTCCAATCATCATAAGGCCTCTGAAAAATAGAAAAAATCAAATCATAATTTATTTATTAGCAATAAATTCACAAGTAAATGAAAGAAGTAGGGAAAATTATTTGCCTGTAAAATAATTCAGTGTTTAGATTTTGCCAAGAGGCAGGGTAACACCCTGACCTCATCGCAACACTTTCTTCATGGTTCCCTTGCCTCTCTCTCCCAATGCCGCCTCTCCTACCTGTCCTCCTCAATCATAAAGATGGCATACAAACTAACAATACACCACATAAAAGTCATTTGGTGTTAAAATAAAATCCAAGCTTCAGTTGTATCCAATTTTAAATTCAGCATAGTCGAACTTAAAAAGTAGAAATAATACCTGAAATGCCAAGTTTGAAGCACAAAATCATCTCTACATGAATGAATTTCTATGGATAAGTAGGCATAGCCAACCAAACCTCAATGTTCAGCAAAAAGTGGGAATAATTCGTTACTCATAAATGTAAATCACAGATATTTGCAAAGTACTAAAGTAAACTAATAAACTCTCCATTCTAGAGTAAACTTCACATTTTTCCATTTAGAGCTCCCCAAGATGAGTTTCACTTTTTCTTTGTGGCAAAATCCTACACTAATAGTAAAAAGTACACATCTCATCTACTTTTATCACTCTCTCTATCATTATACCATAGGTTTGTGAGGTGTGTACGTAAATTAATATTTTCTATTTTAGTAATGTGCAAATTTGTGTAAGACGTTCAAATAAAAAAATGTGCAAATTCCCGTGGGACGGGGAAATGCTATTTTCCTAGAAAAAATTTGTAGAAGTAAACATAAAACTTACCTTGGTTTGGGGAGGGGGAGGGAGGTATATGAATGATAAGACAACAAAAAAAATACTTTAATTTGTTTTAAAATTTGTGACACATTTAATGCATTGATTTAAAATTCTCACAAGACTTAAATCAAGAATTTTTTAAACTAATGCTAGTTAGACATGCACATCTTAGAGATCGATTGCTAATAAGATCGCCAAATTCACTTAAAATTAATATGCTCTATTTGAATAATATTAATAGATAAGATAAAATATAGTATTCAAACTTATTTGATCAAAATTTTGATAAGTTAAAGAATTGGATATCTATAAATAATGAAATAGTGTCTATATTGTACCTTTGGTTGCATGGAAGGGCAGGTCTCAATCTCCAATGGTACCTATTTAATTCCACTTTAAGAATTTAAAATTAGTCAATTTGGTTTCAAGTTTCTCAATAAAAAGAAAAACTAATTTAAGTTGATATTTCCAAGTAAATAGAATAATAAAAACCTACAAAGTATTCACGGAGAAATGATATACCTACCATATGAATATCAACAAGACCATAATTTTTCGTTGCAACAATTGGTAGACCACGTGCTAGCTGCTGCTTGTTTAGCAGGAACATGTCTTGGTCATTAGATAAAAAGATAAGTTAATCATAGAAAAGGGAATATGTATTTACCTCAATCAAGGTGACACTGAAATGGGTCTATATATGCTGGATTTATGTAAACACTATAAATTGAATCAAATGGGAAACAAAGTCGATATGAAAATTTATGCCAAAAACATTATTGAACACTTAATTTGTCAGTGGATGAATAAAGCTTGCAGTAAGCAAGTGAGAAGAATTCTTTTACAGATGAAGCAGGAATTCTGCAAAGAAATTATTTGCATTGCTTAAATGATTTCCTTTTGACTCCTCTTGGTACCTGCAAATATTACCAATAGCCAAAAGCTTCAACTCAATTTCAATGAATATGTATGTTACTAAAAAAAACTCAATAACACGCATAAATTGACAATAGAATAACATCAAAATATTTGAAAATCAGTAATAACTAATGAAAAATCCAGGAGATAAGGCTGGATTCAGTTATTTATGTGTAGAAAAGTATATTGAGTTGAGACTTAAAATAGTAAAGCTTGACAAGGCTATTGAGTTAGATTATATTGAGCTTGCTCTAACCTCAAATGGCAACTTGCACGCACCCAAGATTTTCCAGTGTTTTAAACAAATAGGTCTTGAATAAGGGAAATATGAAGAAATATAACAAAAATAAATAAGCTCTGGCCAAGTACTAGAGTAAACACACAAAAGATACCTTTGGAAGGTTTTGAGACATAATTAACGGCCATTCCATTACCATCCTGTCAGAAGGATTTCACATAGTAATGCAGACCCTTGCAGCAAGTCACCAGATCCCATAGGCTTACAGAATGTTGTGAACAGACATCAATCAGAATAATTATCATATATATATATATATATATTCACTCGTATGAATGTTAGGGACAGAGAGACAATGACCTTTAATGTCTGATCATGCGATATGCTCCCAAGGAACTTTTTATCATGAGAAAAAGCTATGGTAAGTTCATGAAAAATTGCTAGCTTGTAAATAATATGAACCAAAAGTTTCTTGATTCATGTGTTAGGAGAAGAGCGAAATAAAGGCAATCTACCGGTAAATCAGAATGCTTGGCAATTGGCTGAAATATTATGTTGGGCAGTATACCTGGAGAAAAGAAGAATAATCCTAACAGTTGAATTGGAGCAGTTGGACGAAGAATAAATAAACATGGCATAAACTATTTTGATCGTGCCAGAAAAATTATCTTACTACATTTCCAAAAACACTATCCTGATATGGAAGATGATTTTTCTTCTATATCTACAGTAGGTTAAACAAAAAATTGATGAGCGTAAGGACATGCAGAATAGATGTCTTAGTTCTTCAGCATAGTAGATGAAAAATACAGTCTAGCACATAGAGAAATCGAAACTATATTGTTATAGCACCAAAAGAACAAGAATAGGAGGAAAAGCGATACCATTGATTTTTCAGTAAGGGAAGGGCCTCTGACTATAACAGTAATCAAGGGAACCAAGTTTTTACAATTTTTAAGGGACACCCTGTTGAAAGTTAAAGCAATTTCTTGAAACTTCCATATTAATGTTCCACTATCCTTTTCAAATGTCTGTTGGTATTCCGAGAAGATTTCAATGTTGTATTAGTCTCAATGCAATCTAGAATTCTCCTACTCTAGATAATTCCATTGTACACTATAAATATTTCTTTGTATCTTTCCAAAAGCATTGAGTGAATAACATAGAGTTCTTCAATATTCCCGAATACCATAGTCTTCATATTTATTAGTCATTTTCGTTGAAGCTTTACACATTAATTTCATCTTACGATCTTGGGCTAGTGAATTGATTTCACTATTGCAATATTTCACATGGTATCAGAGCCATAGGGAGCTCTGGGTATATTTTTCAAGATCAATTGGTGAAGGTGTCTTGTGGTGCTTCAAGAATGGAAATGAGCGGTCGCATTGGAGGACTCGGGATGGAGCTGTTGAATCAGTCCAACTACAAGGTGTGGAGAACATGTATGGAGTCGTATCTTGTCGGAGAAGATCTGTGGGATGTTGTCAACGGGAGCAACACAGAGGCTCCGGAAAGTACTCCGGAAAATGCTGATGCAACAAAGAAATGGAAGCAGGTAAACGCCAAGGCCGAATTTGTTTTGAAAAGAACAATTTCCCCCGCCTTGTTTGATCATATAATAGGTTGTAAATCGGCAAGAGAAATATGGGAGACTCTCAACAGGCTGTTCAACAAGAAGGACGAGGCTCGACTACAAATATTGGAGAATGAGCTTGCAAACACGACGCAAGGTAATCTCTCAATTTCGGAATATTTTCTGAAAATCAAGAAGTTATGCTCCGAAATATCGCTTCTTAACCCAGAAGAAGCCATATCTGAAGCAAGGCAGAGACGTTACATAATTCGGGGACTACGCCCAGAATATATCCCGTACATAACATCAATACAAGGATGGGGTCAACAACCATCCTTGGAAGAATTCGAAAGTCTTTTGTCCTCACAGGAGACCTTGGCGAAACAAATGGCTGGTATCACTATAAAAGAAGGAGAAGGAGCAGCCTTGTTCACTCACAAGAAGAAGAATTTTCCAGGAAAAGAGAAGAGAAGTGAGCATTATCATCAAGTGTTATCGATGTGGCAAACCGGGGCACATGAAGAAATTTTGGGTACCAAATTGAATGAAAGTAATTTGGCTAAATCTGAAAATAAGAATTATCAAGAGGACAATGAAGAAGATTGGACGAGGTGCTTTGTTGCTGAGAAGAAATCTGTCAATGCATTGGCGTCAATGAACTTTTCGGATGACTGGATTGTGGATTCGGCTTGCGGTCTTCATGTGACAGGAGATGAAACTAAATTCACTAAGTTTCATAAATATAATGGAAGCGATGCTATTATTACAGCTGACAACACAGTGCATCCTGTGAAGAAAGAAGGCGTTATTATCGTCAATGGGAATGACAACAATTCCATTACACTAAACAGTGTGTTTCAAGTTCCTGGAGTGAAGAAGAATCTCTTATCAGTTGGAAATGTGGTGGATTCTGGAAACTACGTCTTATTTGGACCACAAGACGTGAAATTTCTTCGCAACATCAAAGAGCTAAAGGCTGATGTTGTCCATACTGGTAAGAGAATCAATGATTTATTTGTCTTGTCTGCTGCTTCTTCCTACATAAATAAAATGAGCACCAATAACAATACACACCTTTGGCATGCTAGACTAGGCCATCTTAATTTTAATAAGTTGAAAGTGATGGTGCAAAAGAATTTGGTTCATGGGTTACCAAATTTAAATGGATTTGATCATTTAGAAGTTTGTGAAGGTTGCCAATATGGTAAAGCTCATTGTCTTCCATTTGAGAGGTCTGTCTCTAGATGTATATCTCCTCTCGAACTCATTCACACAGATTTAATGGGTCCAACTCAAACTCCTTCATTCTCTGGATTTGTTTATATGTTACTCTTCATTGAAGATTTTTCAAGATTCACATGGGTTTACTTTGTGAAGAATAAATCAGAAGTCTTCTCGAGATTCCTGGAATTCAAAGAAACTGTGGAGGGAGAGTTTGGTGGAAAAATTAAGAGATTGCGATCAGATAATGGGGGAGAATTTACATCTACTGAGTTCCTCTCTTTCTGCCGTAAACATGGCATTAAAAGAGAACTTTCATGTGCCGAAACGCCGCAACAAAATGGAGTCACAGAGCGAAAGATTCGACACCTAGTAGAGACCTGTAAAAGCTGGATGTATGCCAAAAATCTGCCAAGAGCATTGTGGGCTGAAGCAATGAAATGCGTTGCACATGTCATTAACCGGGTACCGCTTAGTCCAACAAATATGCAGTCTCCCTATGAATTGTTATTTGGCGAAAAACCCAATGTGAAGCATCTCAAGGTTTTTGGATCAATTTGCTATGTCCATGTGCCGGAGTCGCAAAGAACCAAGTTGGATGCAAAAGCAAGAAAATGCATTTTTGTGGGATACGATGAAAGAAAAAAGGGCTGGAAATGCATGGACCCTATCTTTGATGAAATGTCAACCTTTTATGTGCTTAACAAAGAAGAAATAGATCAACAAAATTCAGCAAACTTGGAGCATCTACCTTTTGTAACTGATATTTCAACATCGATTAAAAGAACTCCAAGTTTGTCAAGAGATCAAAGTGAAAGGGGGAGCCCATGTTCCAATGAAGACGATGAAGAACAAGAAGAAAACTCACAAGAGGAATTGCACAATCAAAGACAACGCATAAATATTGTCAAACCAGCTCGTTATCGAGATGAAAATTTTGTGAGTACATATTATTGTTATTTTGCAGGACCTTTTGATAATTCAGAGCCTACTTGTTTCAATGAAGCCAAAGGAGTAAAAGAATGGGAGATGGCAATGGATGAAGAGATGGAGGCATTGAAGAAAAATGAAACATGGAGCCTCGTTCCTAAACCCGAAGGAGTGCAGCCCATTTCTTGTAAATGGGTGTATAAAATCAAAAGAAGGACAGATGGCTCCATAGACAGATTCAAGGCAAGGTTGGTTGCTCGAGGTTTTTCACAAAAATATGGCGAAGATTATGAGGAAACGTTCAGCCCCGTTGCTAAGATGATATCCGTTAGAACCATCATAGCATTGGCAGCAGGTTCCGGATGGAAATTGTGGCAACTCGATGTTAAGAATGCTTTTTTATATGGGGAACTTGACAAGAACATCTACATGGAGCAACCACCTGGGTATGTTTCTTCCTCACATTCTAATTATGTTTGCAAGCTTCATAAAGCACTTTATGGTTTAAAACAAGCTCCACGGGCTTGGTACGGAAAAATCGCTGAATATTTACAATTTTGTGGATATCTTGCTTCAAATTCTGATCAAAGTCTGTTTGTCAAAAAAAAAGGGAGCTTGCATATTATTGCGCTTTTGTACGTAGACGATATGATTATAACAGGGAATGATGACCATGAAATTACAAAATTGCGCGAACAATTGAAGGTACGCTTTGACATGAAAAATCTGGGAGAAATGAATAATTTTCTTGGTCTGGAAGTGGACAGCTTGAATAATGGAATATTTGTGGGCCAAGAGAATTATTCAAAGAAGTTGGTAAGCAGGTTTCTCCAAAACTGCAGCAAGAAATGCTCAACTCCACTTGATGTGAATGTGAAGTTAAGAAAAAGAGAAGGCTCACTCTTAGCAGATCCTCGTCCATATCGGGCCTTAGTTGGAAGTCTTATTTATTTAACCATTACAAGGCCAGACATTGCTTTTGCTGTGGGACTTGTTAGCAGATTTATGCAATCACCAAGGAAACCACATCTTCAAGCGGCTAAAAGAATTCTGCAATATGTTAATTCTACTGCAGACCTTGGGTTGTTTTACAAAAAGGGTGTAGATGTTTCATTGTTTGGCTTTGCTGATGCTGACTTGGGAGGAGATTTGGATGACCGAAGATCTACATCAGGCTATGTTTTCTTTTGTGGATCTACATGTATCTTTTGGTGTAGTAAAAAGCAAGATTCAGTTTCACTCTCGACTACGGAAGCTGAATACAAGGCATCCACATTAGCAGCTCAAGAGTGCATTTGGTTGCGACGACTTTTCAATGATGTTCACAAGGAGATTCTTAAGGCCACTATACTATATGGCGATAATCAAAGTGCTCTAAAGCTTGCATCGAATCCAGTTTGTCATGCAAGAACAAAACATATTGAATTGGAACATCACTTTATTCGTGAAAAAGTTCTCGATGGAGTAATCTCTGCACTCGAAGTTCGAAGTAGCGAAAATATTGCGGATATATTTACCAAATCACTTTCTAGAGGACCATTTGAAAAGCTTCGATCTATGCTCAGTCTGACTTTTAGAAAATTGCTTTAAGGGGGAGTGTTGAAAGTTAAAACAATTTCTTGAAACTTCCATATTAATGTTCCACTATCCTTTTCAAATGTCTGTTGGTATTCCGAGAAGATTTCAATGTGGTATTAGTCCCAATGCAATCTAGAATCCTCCTACTCTAGATAATTCCATTGTACACTATAAATATTTCTTTGTATCTTTCCAAAAGCATTGAGTGAATAACATAGAGTTCTTCAATATTCCCGAATACCATAGTCTTCATATTTATTAGTCATTTTCATTGAAGCTTTACACATTAATTTCATCTTACGATCTTGGGCTAGTGAATTGATTTCACTATTGCAATATTTCACACACCCGAGTATAACCTTCATAATCAAAACTGAAACAAGTTCATCCTCAGACGCAGTACATAAAAAAGTAAAAAAAATAAATAAAGTGATACCTTCTTAAATTGCAATCCCCACTGTGTTAAAAGATTTGAACAAGAATCAAAGCCATTGGACCCGGATGAAACTAAAGGGAAAATAAGAGGAAGTATATAGAGATCGTGGAGCACATGGTTCGCGCCATACCATCGGTAAAGGGAAGGATTTGTGACGAAAAAATGATGTAGATCAGAAAGAGGTTGGAGGGGAGGTAGAAGGTTAGGTCAGTGAAAGGGCAAGAGAGAGAGTAATCATATATACAAACGGGAAGACAAAGGGTTGGGTTTTCAAATTCGGATAAACTTGTAAAAAATAAAATAAATAAAGGGTAAAAACGTCTAAAAAAATATTAGCAGGGCCAAACCTCTTTTTATATTAGTATAGATAGATATAACATTTAAAAAATAGAGATAATGACAAGCCGGTATCTTAGATATACACCTAACCACAATAGGGTGCTAGAATGTTCACTCATTTAATCCAGGTGCAATCATATTAATAAAAGGGGCTTAACTTCCTATTAATTACATCCTATGCCATTCTGCAAAAACTTTAATTTGAAAATCACATTCTCTCTCTTTCATTCTATCTCTCCCTCCTGTGCTCTACTCTCTCTCTCTCTACATATATATCACATTCTCTCTCTTTCATTCTATCTCTCTCTCTCTCCCGTACTCTACTCTCTCTCATATCTACTCTCTCTCTACATATATACATATATACACGGCGGTAATGGTGTTTTTTTTGACAAAGACAATGAATCTGGTCTCGATGTTTGCGGAGAGGGTTTCAGGTGAGGCGGGCTGACGGACCAGATTGTCGATTTGTGTGCGTGGCGGAGGCGAGGCGGGCTGGGGTGAAGGGCTTCGTGACGGTGGTGAGGAGTGATGGCGGTGGTCCAGGCCTTCATCGAAGAGTCTCAATGAAGACGATGAGGTGTGTACTATTACTCATACTTAGTTACACTTATTTGGAAAATGCACTTCAAAATCAGGGATCTATAGTCTTAGAAAGGATTTTCAGTAAATTTTTCGCCCTAATTTTTTTTTTTTTTGCACATCAGATGTTTGTGTCATTGCTTCAATGACTTTCTTTCTTGCATGTGGTCTCATCCGTGATTTCTTTCTAAAAAATTGAACCATCATCAGTTTTCACATCCGATTTGGGGTCCGTTGAGGAAGGGTTTTCATCGAGAAGAGGGTCCGTCGAGGAAGGTGAATGTCGATTTAGGGTTGCTCGCCTGAGAAGACGGTCCGTTGAGGAAGGTGGATGCCGACGAATTATTGTAATTGCCTAGTCATTTCTTTAAAATTTCGATTCCTTCTCTTTTGTATGAGCTTGTGAGATTTGGATGGTTTATTAGATGCCAATGTACATGCTCGAAGCAGTTTTTTAACTATGATGGATTTATGTGTTTTGACTATGGCAAGAGTGAGATTTCTATATAATTTTAGCGATTTTTTTTCTATTTTTGGCCGGATTTTTAGTGGATATGTCATTCGTAATACCCGATTTATGTATAAAATCTTAGTATAATAAGAAATGCAATAGTACAATAAGAATCGCTATGGTACAATAAGAATGGTTGTGGTACAATAAGAATACATCAATTAGTTCGATCGTTGAATCGATCAAAAATCAAAATAATTGTGATTTGATTGCTACAGTAAAACGTCACATCATCTGAACACCTTTTTAGTGTATTAAATGTCCAATTTTTTTGAAAATAATGTATAAAGTACAATCAGTATTCATTAGTACACTCATATAATTGAAAGTACAATAAAAAACTCATTAGTATTCTTGCCAGCTGGAAAGGTGTTTTTGCACCTACCTTAAATTGTAAAAAGTAACAGCACCCTCTTGTATTTTACTATGCTAGAGAGCACGAGGATGTGGTTGACCCTAAAAAATATTCCCTCCATCCCGAGATAACTTGTCCTTGACACGCGAATTAAGGAAAAATAAGTGTGTGAATATAAAGTTAAGTAATAAAATAAGAAAAAAATGTATTTTATTGACTTTTGTGAGTGTAATTTTTTTTTTAGGTGTGTGAAAGTAGAGTTAAGACATTCAAATAAAAAAAGTGTGAAAATAAAAATTTGACGAAACGGAGTATAAATTTTTTAAAAATGAAATTAAATGTATGTAATTTATATTTTTTCTCACCCAAAATTAAGAATATATAATATTTTAATACATTTATGTAAAAAAATCAATTCAAGTTCCTTAGTCATGATAATTAATTTAATATAAAATAAGTGTCACATTATCAATTTAAATTACTATACGTTACAAAATTAAATTAAAATATCATATTTAATGCTTAAAAATATGATCATATCTAATCACCAAATTGAATTCGCACAATGAATTCACTAGTGGCAATCAGATTAAATTAAAATATCATATTTAATGCTTAAAAATATGATCATATCTAATCACCAAATTGGATTTGCACAATGAATTTACTAGTGGCAATCAGAATGGATTTGCACACTCAAGAATCGCACAGCTTTTAGAAAATGAGTGCAACTCTAATACTGTATTTTAATATTTTTAGAAGAATGTGTGCAATATAATTTCTCACCCGGTTCAATGGAATGGGCCGTTTGATGATGGGTGCATCTGCTTTGTGTAGTGAAAATGTGAAGGGTACGTGTGTCATTTGATAAGTAATACTCCCACCGTCCACCAATCTTTTTCCCATTTGTAAAGTGGCACGAGATTTAATGAAAATTGATAAAGTAATGAAAAAGTGGAGGTATTGTGGGGCCCAAACTTTTATTTGTGAGTGTGTGTTGTTTCCAAATAAGGAAATGGGAAAAAGTTTTGTGGACAAACAAAAAAGGAAAGTGGGAAATAATTTGGTGGACAGGGGGAGTATTACTTTAGAGTGGGTGTACTACCAATAGATGTGGGTGCACATTACCTGGACCTAGACTAATTATGGCCTAGTGGGATGGGCATAAAACTTTGAGAATGAGCAGACCATTTATACATGTTTGGATTTTCAGTTAATATAGGCCCGGTTATTTTAGACCTTATTTTGTGGAGAGTACATGCTACTTATATTTTATTTATCTATATATATATATAATATTTAAAGTAATTTTTTTCATTAAATTATTATATTTATTAAGTACACTTCTTTAAAATAATGTCAAGTTCATGCCATCAAATTATTTGAACTTTTTCAAAAGAAAAAAGAAAAAATAATAATTGTCCACTTGAATGAGACCATATGTTTATTTCTCATATGCTTCTACTTCATCAATATTGTAAGGATGGAACATAAGCTGGAAGAAACATATGTATATATAAGTTATAGTATTTTTTTGTATAAATACATAAGCTGTATGTATATATATTTTTTGTAAAACTAGGTTAAATTATACTCCCTCCGTCCCACTATAAGTTTCTCACTTTCCTTTTTTGGATGTCCCACAATAAGTTTCTCATTCCATAAAAAGCAACAACATTATTTTATATATTAATAAACAAATACCCCTTTTCACAACTCCTCATTACTTTTTCACAACTTACTACTATTTTTTCACAACTTTTCATTATTTTAAACAAAAGTCAACATGTGGTACACCATATAATAATAAATAATACACTTTCTTAAACAAAACAACAAAAAGAAACAAGAAACTTAAAGAGGGACGGAGTGAGTATAATCTTTAGGATGATACAGTGTAAATTGCTTTTCTTGTTTCTTTTTACTCATTTTTGTGTTTTGTAATATTTTAACTGTTTTGCTGAATTATTGACATGATTTCGGAAAATATTTTTAAAATTATGTATGATTTTTGAAAAAATATTTTTAAAGTTGATTTTTGTATTTTTTTTAAAACAGCGTCCAATTTTATTTTCTGAGGCTACGGAGAAAGCACTAAATGTTTTTTTTTTTTCTGTGAAAAAGAGATCGTAAAAAAAGGTTTGGTGGGTTATAAAATAAAATATTATGAAAGTAGGATATATTAGGGGGGGGTTTGTTTCGAATTCTTTAATGGTAATGAGAATAAAATTTTATTTTTCTTTTTTACACTTACATATGTTGAATGAGAGTTTGTGTTTATGATGGTTACATTATTAGTGTTGTGCTCCAATTTTGAAATAAGCTGACAAAAAATCAAGTTGTTGATTGTGGTATTGTGGATTGATTGAGGAGGATGATTATTGGATGAGATGTGGGTAATCAAATGAGGGTAATGATTACCTTAATTAGGAGAAAAATCAATATTGTATACCCCATTTATTCTCATTACGTACTATAATTACTATATATTTATTCTCACTCTCATTACCATTGAAGAATTTCATACTAAGCTCCCTGACAAATTTACTTATATCTACTAATATACAGTGGAGTATTGTAATAATAGAGTGTACTTCCCACACACAACGGAATCTAAATAACCTTGGCCGTTAATATATTGTTCCATTAGGCTAACATGACCATATTAAGTTTTTGGTAGAAAATGCCATATAGTTTAATTTTTTTTTTTGAAAGGTATAGTATAGTTTATTATTGATATATAACAACTTATGTAGGTAATTTGCCTACAAAATTTGCTTTTTTTCTAGGAAATTTTGCCTACAAAATTTGTAAATTTGGAGGCAAATTGAGCATAGATAATTTAAATAATAAAATGTACTAAATGATTAGACTATTTTATAGATAAGAAGGAAGCTTGGTGTTAAGTTATTTGTTCGACCTAAAAAATTCATGCTAAACATAAAAATAATTCCGGTGATAATTATTTTACAAAAGATAACTAAGGATGGTTGATTCTTCTTATTATCATCTTTTGTAAATCACTTTCGAAAATATTATCGGTCACCACAATATAATTGTCCCTTCACCAAAATTGACTATATAGTAGAAAATCTAATGCCTATAAAATAGTTGTATATATGTGGGCATGAAATATTTTTAATGATAGTTTAAATACACGAAAAAACTACCTCTATCCCAAGTCTTTTTTTAAAAAGATTTGGGCGCACAGATTAAGAAAGATATAAAGTATGTTAGTATAAAGTTAAATAATAAAATATAAAAAGTATATTTTATTGATTTATGTAAATATAAATTAATTCCTTTTTAAGGTGTGGAAAAAAGTTGGGACATCCAAAAATAGAAAATGTGGAAAAAAAAATTGAGACGGAGGACTACTATTTTTAAAAATATTAATTCCTCCCACATTGGTGTGAGTGGTCCTCACTCCTCATAAGGAATTGAGCTTTCAAGATACAAAATATACTTCGAAAATTTGATAGTACATCCTAACAAATTTGAAAGCCAAATATCACAAGTTTCTAAACAAATTCAAAACAAAAGACTCAATATTTATATATATAGCGATTCGATTTTTCAGCTTAGAAAAACTCAATTCTCAATTTCTTATTGATTGCAATTCTCCACACATGTCGAGTATTTATAGATATTTAAAAGTTATATTAAAAGGTTGCAACCGATCACCAAAGAGTCACCCCAAATGATTGTGACTTTTACTCACCACAAGATGCAATCTCACTCAATGATCATCTTGAACCGAAGTGTTACAAATTTTATTGAAAAAAAATATTTTTCACAAAGAGATTTCTCGATTTTATTTATATTATGTTATTACCCATTGTTCTAAAAAACGGCCAAGTCGGCTGACCCGTTTTACCCCTAATGGGCGGAAAAAAATGCCTGAAGCAGTAATCGGCGTCTAGATCCGACTAGTCGGCCGACTTGCCGACTAGACGCCGACTAATTTAAGCCGACTAGACAGTCGACTTGCCGACTAGTGGCCGACTTGCCGAATAATGGCCGACTTGCCGACTAATGGTCGACTAGACGCTGATTTATGTAAAATAATTCTTTTTTCGATTTTTTCTTTGTCCTTTAGAAACTGCTTACTTCACTATTAGTTTGAGTTCACAGTTTTTTTTCCCATATCATGGTGCTTATCTTTTAATTTGTTAAAGTTTGAATTTTAAATTAATATGTGTCATATTTTGGATTTTAAATTATGACTTTATTTCTTTTGGAGTTTAATGGTTGTTATCATTTATAATTATAATTTTTAAAGGTGGTTATGTTAACTTTTTATTATTATTTTATGCGTAATGTAGTATTAATTTATTAAATAATTAATTATATTTATCGTTTAAGTGTTTCCGACTAATCCCCGATTAGTCGCTCTAGTCGCTAGACCCTAGTGGTCCGACCGACTAATGACTAGCGACATTTAGAACACTGTTATTACCTATAAAATAAAATGAAGGTCAATATAATTTGGACCTTAAGTCAATATAGCATGGACCACAAATTAATGTCATACAATAAAATAAAAAAAACATATCAATAGTCCAAGCAACATTAATAACACCAATATATATAACGTCATTCACCACCGCTTGAAGACTTTTTTGAAAAGATTAAAGATTAGTAATGTTCGAGTTCAAACCATGAGTCAACACTTTAAGTAGCACAATTTTACTTTTTTCTTTTATTTTTTGTTTATTTCAAAATATCTTTATACATTTGAACGTACTTAGTTAACAATACATTGGTAAAAAAAGAACTTCTCATTTACTCAGTATAGTCCAAATCGTCCAGCAGTGTATTGTTGTGGGAACAATTTTGGTAAAATTAATTAAACTAATAAGAAAATTACCAAATAAATCAATAAATTTTCTAACTTCACCTAGTATTTAAATTCATATTTTATAAAATTTATACTCAAATGAATATTTACCAGAAAATCAAAGAACATCAAATATGTAGCAGTCTGCCACACATTTTCTAAAAAATCATAAAATTGAATAAAATTCCAAAACAAATGATTCTAGAGGAGTTAGAAAGTTAACTCCTCCTAGGTCTATGTTGTTTAAACATTTTGGATGAAAACTTAAGAATATACAATATTAAAAAAAATTTATTAAAGTTTTAAAAAAATATATGATAATTTATCAAATAACTTATAAGTTGTACTCCGCGTCATTTTCTAAAGCGATCTTTGAAACACAATATTTTTAGTGTACTATCATGGCAGTTCATACAAATTATCTCCAAGAGACCTTATATCTCTTTTAATTCGTTCCCAGAGGGAATTGAACCTGAGTCACTCACTCAAGTAAGGAGCCCAATAACCAGGTGAGCTAACTTACCTGGTTTACTCAAATGTCTTATTACTAAAAAGTAAAATTTTAAAAATACACTTTTTAATAATAACATGTGCGATTTTTCAGTAAAAATTTGTGTAATTTTTTAAAAATATACTTGAGTTGCACGGTGCACTTAGTGCATAAAGGACTTACTCTTTTATTATATATAACATTTAAGAAATATTCCCTCTGTCCCAGAATAATTTGTCCTGGATGCGCGAATTAAGAAAAAATAAGTATGTGAATATAAAGTGAAGTAATGAAATAAGAAAAAAAAAATTATTGATTTTTTTGAGTGTAAAATATTTCCTTTTTAAGTGTTTAAAAATAGAAGACGTTCAGATAAAAAAAATGTGAAAGTAAAAATAGGACGAAGAGAGTATAAATTTAATAAAAAAATCAAATCAAATACATGTAATTTATACTTTTTTTCACCCAAACTTAAGAATATACAATATTTTAATATAATTATATAACAAAATATCAATTCAAGTTCCTTAGTCTAATAGATTAGTCATAATAATTAATTTATAAAATGAATGTCATATTATAATTTAAATTACTATACATGACAAAATTAAATTAAAATATCATATTTAATACTAAACAATATAAGTATATCTAAGTCACCAAGTTGAATTCACACATCTAACCAGCGGCAATTAGATTGGATTAGCAGACTCAAGAATCACACAACTTCTAGAAAATGAGTACAACTCAAATATTGTATTATACTCCTTCGTACCACTATAAATTGCTCATATTGTCATTTTCGTCCGTCCCACTATATGATGCTCATTTGCTTTTTTTTTTTTACATTTTTTAAAAATTACTATTTATTTCTTTATTATTATTTTAAATAATTTTTATACTATTTGCATTACTTTTTCACTTTTCTCCAATATATCACTTATATTTTTTTTACTTTTTTCATCACATCACTTATATATTTTTACTTTTATTTTAATTCGTGTGATCAAAAGCAACGAACAACTTATAACGGGACGGAGAGTGTAATATTTTAAAAAGAATTTGTGCAACATAATTGCTCACCCGATTCAAGGGAATGGGCCGTTTGATGGGCAATCAGAATTATTATGGCTAGTGAGATCGGCCTAAAACTTTGAAAATGGCAGACCATTTATACACGTTTGCACTCTTTCGCCATTTGGTATAAACTTAAAATGATAATGGGTATTATTAAAAGATAATTACTTAATGATTATTTTTTTATTAATATATTTTTATAATTTCATTCATACAATAAATAATACTCCCTCTGTTCTAAGATAAATTTCACGCTTTCCTTTTATGGATGTCCCAACTCTTTCTTCACACCCCAAAAAAGGAAACAATTCACACTCACAAAAGTCAATAAAGTACACTTTTTATATTTTATTATTTAACTTCACACTCACATACTTCACTTTTTCTTAATATACGTGAAACTCCACCTATGAAGAAAATGTTGGGACGGAGGGAGTACCAAACACTACTAATGAGAATGAATTATCATTAGTCTTCATTCATTCTCATTCCCCACTCTCATTACCTCCAATCAAGCGCCACTCAGTTAATATAGACCCGGTTATTTAGACCTTATTTTGTGGAAACTACATTCCAATTATTTTTTATTTATCTATATATATATAATATTTAAAGTTTTTTTTCATTAGAGATTATTATATTTATTAAGTACACTTCTTCAAAATAACATCACAAACCGTCAAGGCAAGTTCATGCCATCAAATTATTTACACTTTTTCAGAAGAAAAAAGAAATAAAAAATCGTCCACTTAAATGAGATCATATGTTTATTTCTAATATGCTTGATCAATATTGTAAGGAGAAAATGACATTTTTTGTCCCATCAACCACGGGGTCCACGATTTTGGTCCCATAACTTACATATTTAGTCCCAAATTGCAAATTTTGAACACATTTAATCCCAAAATTCATTATTTTCACACATTTAGTCTCAAGTCCGTTAAAACTTAACGGAATATGTCATGTGTCTCTCACGTGGGCGTTAGTTATTTTTTTCCCTTTTCGAGAAATGACACTTTTGGTCCCATAACTTACACATTTAGTCCCAAATTGTAAATTTTGAACACATTTAGTCCCAAATGAAATGTGGGTTCTGATTTCAAGA
The DNA here is from genome assembly GCA_026898435.1 of Prunella vulgaris. Taxonomy (NCBI): domain Eukaryota; kingdom Viridiplantae; phylum Streptophyta; class Magnoliopsida; order Lamiales; family Lamiaceae; genus Prunella; species Prunella vulgaris. The sequence goes on along the minus strand of JAPKLY010000015.1, from coordinate 1,001,820 downwards.
GGTAATAAATTTATCATTAGTCTAGCTTAGTAGATGTTGTTGCTGCTGTGAAAAAGTCTTAAGAGAAGAAAAATAAGGATGTTTAATGTTTGGTGTGGAAGATGTAAGATTATGTTTGGCCCAAGCAATTTCATGTTCATCGGTCCAAACAAAAAAAACTACATCCAGCATCACTAATGGAGTTGGGACATGTATGAAACAACCTAATTTTGCTTCTTTCCTTTTTCAATATGTATGCAAGGTTGAAAATATCAGTATCGATGAAATATATTGAGGTCTTAAATTTCTGGAAATCTCGACGAATATATCGATATCGGTAAATTTAAAAAAATTTAGAATAAGATATAATAAATAAATTTAACAAAAGGATTTGAATAAATTTTACAATTGTAATAAGTTTATACATACACATTATTTTTTTCGAAATTCATCGATATTTTATCAATATTTAACGATATTTAGTCTAATTTATGAAAAAAAAATAAGCGATATTGATATTACAAACCGATATTTATCGAGTTTTTTTATTTTTTAATGAGTATTATGAAAATATCGTTTCTACCCAATACGATATCGACGCCTACGAAAAATGGATATATTGTGGATATATCGGGAAAATATCGGGATATTTTCATCCTTGTAGCTTTATATAAGAATATTTTGCCTCTTCCCTCCAAAAATCAGGCGCCAAATGTTATATTTTTATTGTTGGACCAAAAGTGCTAACGGTTAACTAACAGTTGACTAACGTTGGGACTAAATGTGTTCAAAATTTATAATTTGGGACTAAATGCGTAAGTTATGGGACCAAAATCGTGAACCTCGTGGTTGATGGGACCAAAATTGTAATTTTCTCATATTGTAAGGATGAAACATAAGTTGGAAGAAAAATATATTTATATATATATATGAGTTATAGTATTTTTAAAAAAAAAAACTAGGTTAAATTATATAATCTTTAGGATAACATGTGTTGTTTCTTATGAATATTGATGTATTTTGGTTGAACGAAATGATTCAGGAAGGATGATAATACAGTGTAAATTGTTTTTCTTGTTTTTTATTCATTTTTGTGTTTTGTAAAATTTTAATTGTTTTGCTGAGTTATTGACATGACTTCGGAAAATATTTTCAAAATAATGTATGATTTTGAAAAAAATTCTGAATTTATGTATGATTTTACAAAAAATATTTTTAAAGTTGATTTTCGTATTTTTTTTAAAAACAGTGTCCAATTTCATTTTCGGCGGTCATGGAGGAAGCACTGCTAACATTTTTATTTTCTACGAAGAAGAGATAATAAAAAAAGGTATGTTGGGTTATAAAATAAAATATTATGAAAATATAATATATTAAGAAATTAACTTGAGATCCACTAATATATATAGTGGACTTTTCTAATAATAATAGGGTGTACTTCCCACACACAACAGAATCTAAATAACCTTGGCCGTTAATATATTTGCTCTATTAGGCTAACATGACCATATTAAGTTTTGAGTAGATTTTTTATGAACTCGAAATCGTATTTTTGTTATTCATATATATTATTATTGTTATAAAAATATATTTAATTTTTTAACAATAATAGTGTATATGCATAACAATAATAGTGAATATATATAACAATTATAGTCTATACACATAATAGTAATAATTGATAAACCCAAATTTATCTTGAAGTTCATACAAATTTTTGTCTTTAAGTTATTGGTCAAAAATGTCGTATAGTTAATTTTTTTTTTTTGCTAGGTATAGTTTAGTTTATTATTGATAACAACTTCTTTAGGTAATTTGCCTACAAAATTTGCATTTGTCTGGGAAATTTTGCCTACAAAATTTGTAAATTTGGAGGCAATTTGCTCATAGATAATTTAAATAATAAAATGTACTTAAATGATTAGAATATTTTATAGACAAAGAGGAAGCTTGGTGTTATGTTATTTGTATAACCTAAAAGATTCATGCTAGACATAAAAATAATTCCGATGACAATTATTTTCAATAAGATAACTAAGGATGGTTGATGCTTCCTATTATCATCTTTTGTAAATCAATTGTACCTTCACCAAAATTGACTATATAGTAGAAGATCTAATGCCTATAAAATAGTTGCATATATGTGGGCATGCAATATAGTTAATGATATACTAGACACACCAAAAAATGATACAAGCTATTTTTAAAAATATTAATTCCTCCCACATAATTGTAAGTGATTCTCACAAGGAATCGAACTATCAAAATACAAAACATATCTCGAAAATTTGATAGGACTTCCTAACAAATTTGAAAAGCAAATATCACAACTGTTTAAACAAATCCAAAACAAAAGACTCAATAATATTTATATGTATAGTGATTCGATTTTTCGGCTAAGAGAAACTCAATTCTCAATTTCTAATTTATTGCAATTCTCCACACATCTCGAGGATTTATAGATATTTAAGAATTATATTAAAAGGTTGCAACTGATCACCGAAGAGTCACGTTAAATGGTTGTGATTTTTACTCACCAAAAGATACAATCTCACATATAGTCATCTTGAATCAAAGTGTAACAAATTTCATTAAAAATAGTATTTTCTTTTTTCACAAAGAGCTCCCTCGACTTTATTTATTCAAGGAATCAAACCCAAGAGCTTCAGTAAGAGAATCTTCTTACACAAATACATATGGGAATATGGCTACGGCAAGTTTTAATGTAAAACATGCTACACCCTTTTCTTAATATTTTTATCATTATAATAGTGATTTTCCCATACGATGTGCGAATTGAATATTGTAAAATTTAAATACAAGATGGTGCAGTAAAAAAATTTATAATAGAAATTTAAAATTTAAATTTGTTTGATCCATCTAATCATTGATTTAATTAACTTATGTTACTATTAATAATAAAATAAATATTTTAGGTTTAAATTTTATTTTTGAATGTGTAATATATATGTTGAATTCAAAATAATAATTAAAAGACAATTAATTGATATATAAGTGTGTTAAAATAGATATTAGATTAATTTTTTAAAAAAATTTGAAATTATTAATGCAAAGTAAAAAAAAAAAAAGTAAAATTATCCACTCTCTTTATTGGCGTGCACCACAAAAAAATGCACTACACTTACTCAAATAAATGAACCTTTTTCTCTCTCTTCACTTTTACTTTTGGCTTAGTCTTGTAATATACACCAATTACACCGTGCAACTCAAGTTCATTTTTAAAAAGTTACACAAAATACTACTAAAATGTTACACATGTTATTACTGAAAAGTGTATCTTTAATAGTGTAATTTTTCATTAATAATTTGTGTAACTTTTCAGTAATAAATAGTGTAACTGTTTAAAAATACACTTGAGTTGCACGATGTAACTGGTGCACAAGAGACTTACTCTATACTTTTATATATGTATAAATTATGTTATTACCTATAAAATGAAGGTCAATATAACTTGGACCTTAAGTCAATATATCATGGACCAGTAATGTCGTACAATTAAATAAAATAACATACCAATAGTCCACATAACATTAATAACAACAACACATATAACGTCACTCACCGCTTGAAGACTTTTTGAAAAGATTAAAGATTAGTAATGTTCGAGTTCAAACAGTGAGACAACAATTTAACTAGCACAATTTAACTTTTTCTTTTATTTTTTGTTTATTTCAAAATATCTTTATACATTTGCACTTAGTTAACAATACATTGGTCAATAAAAAAAGCGTGTAAATTTCTGTGAAACAGAGAAATATTAGTTTTTTTAACAACCTTTTGTCGACTTTTTTCTCAAGCTAGAGGGCCAATTAGCTTTCATGATCTTTAAGAGTTAAAGGTGAGTGAAGTTCCTTGAGAGTGCATATTAGACTTTCACTTTTGTAAAACTTATTAAAACTAAACGAATATATATTTTTTTAGAGACAGAGTGTGTATTTTTAACATAGCCTCCACATGAACTTAGAGGAGTGAAAAAATTTGATAAACTCCCACAATATACTCCCACCATTTTTTAATTCCTTATATGTTTTTAATCTTTCAGCATAATTCAAGGTTGAAAATATTGGTATCGATAGAAATATCGAGATAAAAAATTTATAAAAATATCAATGAATATATTGATATAGAATATCAATATCGATATATTTAAGAAATCGTGAAAATTTAATATCAAACATTTAATACACAAATTTATCAAAAAAATTTTAACAAATTTTACATTTATGATAAACTTACATAAAATACACTTTTTTTTTTTTTGTCTAATGTATCGATATTTTCTCGATATTTTAATGATATTAGGTTCAATTCGTAGAAAAAATTATTCAATATTGATATTGTAGATCGATATTTACTGTAATGTTTAATTATTTATATGGATATTATGAAAATATTGTTTCTACTCAATATTGAGGTTGGTGACCACGAAAAATGGATATATCGTGGATATATTGAAAAAATATCAGGATATTTTCATCCTTGCTTTGTATATATACTTTTCCATTTCTTCACATATTAGACAAAAAATGAGACATTTGCATATTGATTCAAAAAAGTCACTATATTTATAAATTGGTTCACAATATTTGTGTAGAATCATATTTTTTTTTCTATACAAAATCAATTTGTAATTAGTGTCAATTTTGTAAATCATTTTGTACTTTTTCCTTGAAAATTTTAAATTCATCTCCACCTCTTGGTCTGACAATTTTCACAAGTTTAATCGACATAATTTTTTTTTTCTTGGAAACGCTTTAATGAATATAGTTCAAAATTCATGAAAAAAAGAACATTATTGTGAAATTGACAAGGTGAGAGTTCATTGTAGTTAATGACAATGCATTTGTTTTAACGGTGAAGGAATAATTGGAATGGTCGTTTTCGGATCAAATATGAAGAGACATGAAATTGGAAAAGCTAATCCTAGTCCTAGTTGACTAAAAATATAATGATATTTTCTATTTAAACGTGTTGGTATTCATGTTTTCAACATGTTTATACATTAATAATGCAATTTCGTGAATGCCTTATTATTTGTGCATGCTTAGTGGGTTTTTGGGACATTAATCCTGCCTCAGAAAGTATAGGCAAACACATAATTAAACGACCTAGAAGAACATGTTTCAAACCACTAGGCTCAACTCCTATTTTGTGGATGTGATATTAATTCGTTAATTAGTTTGTAAATTTTGAAAATTGAATGTATATTAGTACACATTTGCTCTTATAGAGATGTACTTACATAGCTCATTTTCATAAAAGCTCCCCAAGTGATATTTTGGAGAGCTTATTTTCATAAGAGCTCTGTAAGTGCTTTAATAAAACTAAATTTATATGGCGGTTTAGAACCGCTATAATGGAAAAATAGCTTATAAAGCGGTTTTGAACCGCTCTAAAAGCCATAGCGTTTCATAACCGCTCTACAAGAGGCACTAGTAAGATATATAGGAACGAGTCTTGTGGTTATCCCAATATAACCCTAAGACAAATATATATAATTCCTCTCTCTCTTTCTCTCTCTCTCTCTCTCTCTCTCTCTACGGTGGTTGGTTGGAACACTCGAGAACTCGATAAGTGCAAAAATCTGCCGAAGAGAAGGGAGATTGGGATGCCGATATGACTCGAAGATAGGACTTCCCGAAAGATGGATTCAAAGCCATGAGAATGGGAGAAAGAACAATTTTCAGATTTGGGATCGGGGACGGCGGTTCTTGCGCGACTACGGCGCAGCGATGTGGCAAACTCCGGTGAAATTTTTGTGGATCCGGCGATTTCAGATTTGGGATCGGAAAAAGGGTAGAGAGGCGCAGCGATGTAGGTGCATGGGTAGACGGTTAGGCTTCGTCGCGGGCTTGAGAAATAGATCTGCTTTGGCCAGGCGATGTCCAACCTCGTCGTCCCCTCCTCCACGATTCCAGCAATCTCTTCCCTTTGCAAGTGTAAAAGTCGATAATCAATGTACTAATCAAAATTCCCCTGTTTTTCTGCTTGATTTCGTCCGATGTTGCCTCTAGCTTCGAATTTTTCAGGTTTTTGTCGGGTCGGAGGAAGAAGACCCATATTGATGTGATGATTTTGAGGAGGATTTTGGAGAGATTAAGGATGTGATGCAGACTGTTATTAGCACCAGAATGACTGCTATTTTTTTTTTCAGGTTTTTGGGAATTTCGATTCTTTTATTTGAATCGGGCAACATCATTTTAGAAGCAATTAGGTTTTTTTTTCTTTTAAATTTTGGGATTTAAAAATTAGGAGTTTTCTTCTATTTCACCACTTACATTTCATCCATTTTCTTCTTCAACACATGAAGTTAAAATTATGTTGTTTGTAGATGCAAATTTGCTGTAAATTATGTTGTTTGTGGATCCTTTTTTATTGTTTGTAGATGTGGGTTTACTGTAATTTATGTTTTATAATTTAATTGGTATTTTTAATTTTTTATAAATAGATTTTTTAAATATAAATCTTTTTAAAAACCTTTGCAGATAGGGGTGGGCGTTGGGTCGGTTCGGTCGATTTTGGACTATTTTTTAATTGAATCGAAATAACTGAATTTTTAAATCCATAAACCGAAATCGAACCGAACTTTTTAAAAACCAAAATAACCGAACTCGAAATATATTTCGGTTAATTCGGTTAAAATCGAATTTTTCAATAAAAATTCATAATTTATGTAAAGTTTGGATCTTGTACATTGAACCTATTAAATGCTTTCTCAAACTTTTCAGAAGATTCTAGCATTAAATAAGTTGAATTCCATCTTGTTTCAACATCAAGACACAACAAACTTTTAATCTTGATATTCTCATGTTCAATGCATTATTTGAATTTCTCAATCTAGCCGGAGATTGTCTTACATAACGCACTGCTGCCCTAATACTCAATACCGAACTCCCAATTTGTTTCAAACCATAAGTTACAACCAAATTGATTATATGGGTAACACACCTCATATGCATGAGTTCACATTTAAGAATAGTACTCTTCCAATCACTCATTTGCTCTTTCAAATATAATAGTGCACTATCATTTGAAGATGCATCATCTACTGTAATAGTAAGCACTCTATCAATGTCCCATTCTTTCGAGCACTTTTCAGTTTCCCAGCCAATATCTTTACCCTTATGACTAGTAATTGTACAAAAATTCAATTTTTTTTTGTTCAATTTCCAGTCATTATCAATGTAATGAGTTGTGAGACACATATAATTGATTCTTTGCAAAGAAGACCATGTATCTGTAGTAAGACAAACCCTTTGGTTCAAAGATTTCAACATTGCCTTTAGCATATATTTCTCATTCATGTAGAGCTCAAAACAATCACGAGTAACTGTCCTTCTAGATGGTACTTGAAATTTAGGCCCACAAGCATTATACATCACATCCTTAAACCCAACAGTCTCAACAAATTTGAAAGGCAACTCATTCACAATAACCATACGACATATAGATTTTCTAAGTTCATCTTTATCAAATTTCCAAGTACCCAAAGAGCTTACTTCTCCCACATGACTACCCGCTGATTGAAAGTTCAATAATGATTGATAGATTCTATGCTACCAGGAATTTTCTTGCACACCGAAAGATGAGTGATAAGAGATGACGTACCATTTCTTCTTGTATCAGTATGAAATTCTTTCCCACAATGTATGCATCAAGCTTTAGGCTCTATATCCTCCGTCTCGAGAGTCTCAAAGTGATCCCAAACCATTGACCTTTTAGTCATTTCTTTTCATTATGGTTTCGGGGGGCCTGAATTTGAATTAGGAACCTGTTGCGAGACATTATTTCCTTGCATGCCTCCCGGACCTTGCTCTTGAGTAGACATCTAAAAATTTAATAACATTAGTTAAACAAAACTTTTAGAAATTATTATAAAATACAAAACTGCATAAAAATATTTCTAAAACTTAATTAACTATGCATTTTTTAAATTTTTATGATCTAACACAAAAAAAAAAAAAAACAGCACACAATATCTAAACAAGCATGTTAATTTGTATTAGCAGAAATTATAACGAAGAATTTTACCACGCAATATCTGATTGGTTTCTTGGCCATGATCACCATTGCGATGTGAGGAGCTTGTTCCTATTTCAAAAGAGCTACACTAGACTAGTCTAATATAATTATCTATATATAAATAATAATAAAAACAGCACATAAACGCACACAACACACAATCACACACACACACACACACAAACACAACACACACAAACACTAACGCACACTGCACACAACATGTTCTTCGTGGCAATATGTTGTTGCATAGTCGTCCACATCGTCTCCATCAAAACACCATGTGGTAACTAAATTAGAAGTATAATGCCGGCACTGGTGGAAAGTATGGTCGGTGCGCGTAAGTAGGCCAGTGGCATGGCCACGACTGAGCACGCTGCACTGCCAAATGAGAGCGATGTTACTGGGCGCATCACACGACTAGAAGAAGGCGACGATGTCAGTGCCCAGTGCGCGAGTGACTGTTTGATGGTACTGGTACGATAATGCACCCTAACATTGATATCGACGAGGAGCTAGGCATCGTGGCCACCTCTAAGCGCTGCTGTTGGGGGCATCAAAGAAGTCAAAACTGATAGGGCTTCTGGTGAAGATGATAGTGGAGCACTTGTTGTGGTGGGCATCAAAGTTGCAACAAGGGAAATCGGGATGATAAGTATATCGAGAATTGGAATGTAAATTCATCTCATTGGGAATAAATATCGAAAATTCCATTAGCGGGCTCCACCAAAAGAGAGCAGGGTTATGCTATACAGGGTTATGCAGGCATGCGACAACTGAAAGAGAGTCGAGACCAGTAGCAGGTAGGGCAGTAATAACATGAAGACAGAGATCCTCCAACCCGGCTGCTAACGATGCCATCTGATTACATAACTCAGTCATGTTTGCGTCCTGATTGGGCTTTGGCATGAGCAACATGGACCAAGTGGATTGACGATGCAGAGGCATCGTATACGATCTTGTGATAGCAACTGGCATAGCAAAAGTATAGAACATGAAATATGATCACTACGATATATACTACGTATTCTCAGCGTCTCAATAATATTTCAATATCAAAATTCAATTCCTTTACAATTACTTGAGACTCCTATTTATAATAACTAAACTAGGATTCAGCCATTAAACCCCTAAGAGCATGACCCAATAACATTAATTAAGAATAAAGCCTTAAACTATATAAAATATAAATAATAAATATTATATTTAATATATATCTCTATCAATATATCTATTTAAATCTTGAATATGTGTTATTTTGTGCAATTATAACCATTTGTAAGTGTAATTCACTAGATCGAATACAAGTGATGGAAAAAGAATGGATGTCCAAGGATAGGTTTATCATTAGAGTATCGACTAGGAGTGGAGTCGTTCATACTTTGTGCAAGTGAAAATGTAATTGATATTAACAATGTATCATGTCCTTGTGCAAAGTGTGAAAATATGAGAAGGATCAGATCTACTCAAGTAAAAGCACACTTGATGAGTACTGTGTGGATAGATCATACACCATACGGATATGGCATGATGACAAATCGAAAATATATTTAACGAGTGAAAGTGACTGTAAACCAATAATTTCAACACACATAAAAGGCGAGAAAAAAATATGATAAATATATTTTTATATTAAAAAGATATGGGTTACAACTCTCGTGAATCTCTTGATTCCTATCTCCAAGGACATGAGCTTGATTTGTGGTACCGGAGTCTTGGCGACTTATTCCAGATTTGACCTACAATTTGGTTGTAGGAAGTAGATGGGATCGTTGATGAGTTATTCCATATGACCTACGATTTGGTAGTAGGGGGAGAATTTGACCTACAATTTGGTAGTAGTGAGTATATGGGGTCGCAATGACTTATTCCATGTACCTACGATTTGGTAGTAGGGGAAGAATTTGACCTACAATTTGATAATAGGGAGTAGATTAGGCCGTGGTGACTTATTCCATCTGACCTATTAACACTCTATTTTGAGTTTCTTATTTATAAGAGATCAGTGACTTCATCAAGAGAAAAAAAGTTATATTCTCAAATCGAAGAATAAGGAAAAGATATTCAAAAATCATGGAGATATTATTGTACATTTTATCTCCAAAATTGTGATTTACATAAAGAGCTACACTTGGGTAGAAATTTCTACAGTAGAAATTACTAAATCTAGTAAAGCCAAAAAAATCAACCCACGCGCTGATGCAGGTGTGATTCCTCACACTCCACGCGGCGTAGGTATAATTCCCCACATCCCATGCACAGCCGTTCAACCCCCCCCCCCCCCCCCCCCCCCCCACTCCATGCATAGCCTCCATACATACCTTTCACGTCTATTTTAATTTAATTAGTGTGTTGATTAAAAGTTTATTTTAATATTTTTAATTATTATGTTAAATAAAAATATATATTTAATCTTATGTTATAAATAAATATTTATACATATAATAATACATATTTAATCTTACAGTAACACATAATTAATTTTACAGTAACACATATTTGTTTTAATAGTAACACATATTTGTCTCCTAATTTATGTTACAATATGGGCAAATGTGTGTTACTATAAGGACAAAATATATTTTTATTAGAATAAATATGTGTTTCATAATTTATTCATCACCCATTTAAATGTAGGTACATTGTTTCATGTAATACATATGTTATCATATAAAAAAAAATTATTCATTTAAAATTAATAAATATTTGTGAATAATCAATATTTGTTCTTATAGTAACACATATTTTGCTCTTGCATTATGTGAAAAATTATTTATTCTATAAAAATAATTGAATATATGTAAAATAACAACTTTTTATAAGATAGTAACACACATTTACTCTAATAGTAACTCACATTTATCTCCCTGTTTGTGTTACTATATGGGAAAAAATATTTTTATGAGGATAAATATGTTTTTCTTAATTTATTTATCATCCCTTTAAATCTAGGTTTATTGTTTCATGTAATACATATATTATTATATGAAAAAAATAAGTAAATATTTGTGAATAATCAATATTTGTTCTTATAGTAATATACATTTTGTTCTTACATAATGTTAAAAATTATTTATTCTAAAAATAAATAAATGCATGTAAAATAACAATATAGTAACACACATTTGTTCTAATAGTAACACATATTTGCCCTCCAATTTGTGTTACTTTATGGAAAAATATGTATTACTATATGAGCAAATGCGTGTTACTATACTATTAAATATTTTATATATTATTATTTAATTGATTTTTAAATTTACAATAATTAAAAATAATAATAAAATTAAAACATTCCAATAACATTATTACATTACCACAGACGTGTAGTGTATGTGTGTGGGGCTGTGGGGGTGGTGGGGGTGGGGGGAGAAGGAAGGAATTAACGTGGCTGAGTGGGCGGGGGAGTGGGGTGAAGGAAGAACATATTTGAACTCTATGGACGGGACTACAAAGACCTTAAGCGCGTGGGGTTTTATTTTTTTTTAAAGTCTATTTTAAAAAATTTCTATATAAATTTTTGTCTTACATAATATATGACATCGTTAAATTTAATAAAATTTCGATCCTTACAATGACCAAGTAGGAAAATTTGAGAATACAAAGCATATTCAAGAATCCTTAGACGATATATTCATGCTGCAAATGAAAATGCTGAGGATGTAGACGAATTGATAGAAATTTTTGTGGATGCTGAGAAACTTCTTTTTCTTGGGTGTACGAAATTTACAAAGTTATTTGCAATTTTAAAGTTGTATAACTTGAAGACTAAGTATGGATAGAGTGAAAATTCTCTAACTGACCTACTTTTCAAATATATGCTTTCAAAAATAATGAATTGCCTCTAACTCTTTATGAAGCTAAGAGAAGGTTAAGAGAATAAGGGTAAGGGATCGAATGTCGATGTTGATGGAGAACACCGATTGGCGAGGAGCTCAATCTATAATCCTAGATCGAACTACCTTCGTTGATGAAGAACACATTTGAATCTTCCAGAATGTCTGTGGAGCCGCAAAGAACACATTTCAAGAATCTGAAATCTTAAATCTTTCGATTTACTGTTTCTGCTGATCTTTTTTTTTTTTTTTTTTATGGAATGATTAGAATGAGACTTCTATTTAAAAGAATTTTACTTTTATTTTTATTTTTCTTACAATTTGAATCTAATATATACACCTACAACTATTATTCCAATAAACATCTACACCATTAAATATTTATATAATTTTATTTTTTTAAAGAAAACAACATAATATTCAAAATACTACAAATAAATATAAATATTACTCCCTCTGTCCCACTATAAGTTGTTCTTGTTGTCATTTTCGTCCGTCCCACCATATGTTGCTCATTGTTTTTTCACTTTTTTTGGAAACTACTATTCACTTCTTTATTACTCCCTCCGTCCCATATTTTCATACTTTCCTTTTCCGTCCGTCCCACAATTGTTTTCACACCCGATAAATGTAAACTATTACTTTAACTTTATCTTCACAATCCAACTAATCTTATTATTTTAATAATATAACTTTACACAACACTTTACTTTTCTTAAAAGTTGTGTCATCTCAAAGGTGAAAACACATCTGGGACGGAGGGAGTATTATTTTCAATACTTTTTACACTATTTTCATTACTTTTTCACTTTTCTCCGTCACATCACTTATAATTTTTCACTTTTTCCATCACATCACTTATACTTTTTTACTTTTACCTTAATTCGTGTACCCAAAGCAACGAGCAACTTATAGCGTGACGGAGGGAGTATTGCTTATATATTATTTAAAAAATAATACTATTTGATTATACTTTACAAAAAATTAATCCCTCCACTTTAGGGGAATTCACACCCCTAAAATTTTACATTTAATTTTTTTTAACAAAATAGTGATATATGGATAAATATGTGTAATAATTTTGTGTGTATGTATATAAAAGTTAATATTTTTTTTATTTAATAACATGTAAATTGATGGAGAATTTCTAAATAAAAAATATTTTCAAATTTCTTTGGGACTGAATTAATATAATATATTCTTGAAAATAATTATGGTTTTCTGTGTCACGTAAAATCTGAAGAATTCAGTGCAGAAATCCCGGATATTGTGCGACTTTTTTTTTTGGAACCGACTGCACGTGGCAATGGACCTTCAGTTGTTGGTGAATGGAATTTACAATCTAATTAGTGAGCTGGACACGTAAACATTTTATATATGTTAAAATTCTGTATGATAATTATTTATAATAAGTTTATTATAAAATTATTTTAAAATATTAAAATTTTAATTAGAAGTGTCTAAAATATTATTAAGAATCTAAAAAGAGTCAGGATTAGGATATTTATATGGGACATTTGCATATTAATTTAAAAAGTGACTATATTTATTATAAATTGGTTCACAATATTTACACAAAAATATATTTTTTTATGTACAAAAATATATTTTTTCTGCAATTTTGCAAAATTTTAATACTCTTGATGAAATTTTTTATATTCTCTATTATAAATTTGATATTTTAAAATAGTTTCATGATAAATTTATTATGAACTATTTTATATAAATTTTACTCTTTATAATAAAAGAATCTGTATTAGACGAATATCAATTAATTTATAAGTTGATTAAATATGTCAAAATGTTGTGTTCCATATTTTAGTAACAAGTTGGTGTTCAGTATAAATCGACAGCAATGCATTTAAATCTCCAAAAGTTTTTTTTGACAAAATAAATTGGAATATTTTTTTAGTCATGCTATGCTATGTGATGTTATATTAGAATTGATTACACATTAGAGATAAGACCTAACATTCAAGCAAGGCAGAATTGAATTACTCCACTATACATTCCGTTCTCGTGTACTCCCCGTCCCAAATCTGTTTTCACATTTGGGATGACACAATTTTTAAGAAAGTAGAGTATTGTGTAAAGTTATATTATTAAAATAATGAAATTAGTTGGATTGTGAGAATAAAGTTAAAATAATAGTTTTCATTTATAGGGTGTGAAAACAATTGTGAGACGGACGTAAAAGGAAAGTGTGAAAATAATTATGGAACGGAGGGAGTAATATCCTCTGCATATTATGGGAGATAATTTAAATATATAACTTTTGAGGTAAGTATTATATAAACCAATTTCATGATATAAATCAGTTTCATGATATAAACCACTTATGATATAAGGTTTATATTTATGAATTTATTTTTTTGTCTTGTCAAAAAATAATTCATGATATGAATCATTTTCACACAATACCTACTCAATTTTTGATCGTCGGTCACCTATTTTACTTAGATAAGATCTATCTCAGGTTCAAAAGTGTAATTATTTTTGAAGACATATGTTTGGGAATGTATTTTTGAGATTATTTTGGTTTGTGAATTATTTGGATCGATTATCAATCCATAATTTGTAATATAGGGGGTAATATTTTGACGCACCAACTGCATTGTATAACTATTAATTGTACAATTAATACTATTATTTTGTAAAAATATTTAATACTATTCAATAAAAACTATGCGTACTGAACTATTATAATTTAGTAAAATAATTAATATTATTTAATAAAATATTTAAATTGCACATAATACAATTGAATAAAAGTGTTTGCCAATACTGCTCCTCAATCCGTAAAATTGGATGCACTCATGCACATACACACAATTTAAGAGATTCTACGACATAAGTCAATCTAAATTCATTAATTAGTTTAAAATATATATCGAAATAGTTTGTAAAGTGAAAATAATTACGACAAATTTAAATTTGTTTCCTCTTGCAATCCTTCTGTTAAATCGTTCCACACATAATATATATGCCATAAATTTATAAAAAAATAAATATGAGACCATCTCATAACATAGAATCGACAAGAAAATGGTGATAGAAATATAATGAAATGTAACAATAATTTTGAGAAAATAAATGGTTATTGTGGGTTCCGAAACGAGTATAAATCAGTGTATGGGGGGTGGGAAATACATTGATGTCAGATTTTCTAAAACTTCTGAAAAATACTCTTACAGAACTAAGTCAGGAAGATCCTGATAGTACTCACCGAACTGATGGTCTTAGGGACAACAGAGACGAATCAATCAGGAATCAAATAGGCTGAGTTCTGAGTGTTGTGCTCGCGAAAGCTCAGTAGAGATAACCCACCTACTGACCGCTTAAATAGCTAGTCAGTTGGATAGTTATATCAGTAAGCTAAAGTTACGTGATGAACTATGAGCCCTTAAGTTCTACTCATTTTATGTCCTGAAAACTGGTTTTTCGTTTTCCTTAGAAAATAGTTGTTAAGGCTAGTGCGAAGGTTCAAGTTCAAGAGAATTGATTTCTCCTGAGTTGTAAAATAATGTTGAATGCTCAGCTTAATATGATGACATTTATGATCCTAAACAATAAAATAAATCAGCACACAGGGGCATTTTTAACGTGCTTTGGAGATAACCAGATGATACGAGGCTTTCTTTTGTTCCACGTCTCATATGGTGTCTAAGCATGTTGTTTGTTCAGCATGGAGTAATTCTGGGTGTAACACGCAGTGTTGATCGCCTCTGCCCAGTACATCTTGGGCAGTCTTAACTCAGTCAGCACGATTCTGGAGGCTTCCTTCAGGGTCCGGTTCCTTCTTTCAGCAACTCCATTCTGCTGAGGAGTTCTAGTTGCAGAAATCTCATGAGCAATACCATTTTCAGTACAGAAGTCAGTTATATAAGAATTAATAAACTCTGTTCCCCGATCAGATATGATCCTGATGATGCTCTGACACTGTTCAGTACTCAGTTTCTTGAGTAGCTCTGGAAGCTTCACCTGAGTCTCCTTCTTATTCAGCAATAAAATCACTCATGTATACCTGGAATAATCATCAATTACTACAAGGGCATATTTTCTACCATTAATGCTGACCGGAGTGATGAGACCAAAGAGATCCATGTGCAGGAGCTGAAGCACTCTGTCAATTGAGAAGGCATCTTTCTCCTTGAATGAAGCTTTGAAAGACCCTCTACCAAAGAAAGTCGAGAAATTTTGTTAATAATTTTGAAGTTCAGGTGGTTCAGGCGCTTATGCCATAACCAACTGAGTTCCGAAGAACTTTTAGCAATTAAGCAGGTTTCAGGAGAGTTGCTCTTAAAGTCTGCAAAATATACATTGCCTTTCCTTACACCTGTGATTAGAACCTGCAGTGTAGATTTATCTTTAACAGGGCATATATTCGATGTAAACTCTACATTATATCCTCGGCCACAAAACTGACTAATGGATAGCAAGTTATGCCTAAGACCCTCAACATAGGACACATTAAGCACACGGACTGAGCCGATAACAAGAGTACTAAACCCTTTGCTGTAACCCTTAGAGTTGTCACCAAAGGTAACCTGCGGGCCTTCCTGAGCTGTGTAGTCCTAAAGGAGATCAAGGAAGACAGTCATATGCCTTGAGCATCCTGAGTCCAGATACCAGGCTTCCTTTCTTGGATCATCCTTCTTCTTCTTGCAGCCTGCAGCGACCTGAAAAGAATCTGGTTTTAGGTACCCATCTTATATTGGGTCCTATGGTGTCAGCTGTACCCTTTGGGATTCAGATTTGTTTAACAATCTGATGGCATCAGAAGTATAAACATGTCTCCCTGAAATATCTACATACACCGTTCTCTTCTTCCTTGGTGCCTTGGAAGTCGAGGGTGCATGGGTGTCAGCCTGAGGTATGGAGGCACTGAATTTCTTCTTGGGGGCTGGCCTTTGGTTCCTCTTTGGCCTGGGTGCAGGAGGCCTTGGTGTGTCCTGGGAAGGAGCTGCTCGTCTCTGACCTCTAGGCAAATGAGGTCTGTTCTGAGAGTTTTCAGAATCAAGATTCCAATGCCCTTCAGGAGCTACTCGGTTTATCCTTTTCCTGACAGGATTGGGATGCTCCTGGTAGATCCTGCGCCCCGTCTGAGGCTTCCAGACCTGAGTGTCCTTCGGCTTTGCCTAAGACTTCTTCTGGCCTGAATTCCCTCGGTCCTGAGTATTCCTAGGCTGGGCCTGAGGTTTACTCGGGGCAGAGTTCCTTCGTGAATTCCCTCGGTCCTACGTATTCTTAGGCTTAGCCTGAGGTTTACTCGAGACGGAGTTCCTTCGGACCTGATTATCTCCTACTCGGTCTTGAGAACTCTCCGTGTTGTACCTCAACCATACTTTAGCACCATCAGTTCATTGGGACATCATGTTTAACCTCTCAACCGCTTGGGTTGATTGGTGTAGTTTCTCTAGCTTATGCTTCAGGTACTCATTTTGTTTTCTCAGGTTCTCAAGTTCAGCGAAGCGTATATTACGCGCACTCTGCCGAGCATTCAACTCAGCAGTAATCTGTTCCTGACGTGCGGTCCGCTCAGCGTCGCGAGCCTCAGTAAGGGTAGTATTGAGAGCTCTTAGTCGTTCGACTTCAATTTGAGCTCATTCGTACCCATTTTGTGCATTTAGGAGTTCTTCATGCAGTCTCATCGACATTAGTGCGTCATTAGTATCCCGAACTTTGACTATTTCAACAAGGCGAGCATTCTTAGCACTCAGTTGCACATTCTACTCCACTGTATGGTCATGAGCCTCTTGCAGCCTCGAAAAATCAGCCATCAATTGCTCTAAAAAGAGCTGAAGGTCGAGATCCCTTGATGAGTCTGAGCTAGGCTCAGGTGCGTGTTCAGGAGAAATGACAAAAGAACATACCACATCATCTGCCATGAGACAGATGTCATCATACTCCTCGTTGGAGAAGAGATCAGGGGATCGGCGTCCTGGGCCGTCTGAATCTGAGGTTTCCTCAGCGAGTATGGCTTTCTGATCTGATGCCCTCAGATCTCTTTTAGCTCTTCTGTCTTCCCGCTTACGGGCACTGAGCTCCGGACAATCATACTGATAATGTCCGGTCTTCTTGCAATGGTAGCACACATCTGCATCACTAACAACATATTTTTCAATGTACCTCTTGCCTTCAGGTTCCCTCTTGCTCCCTTAACTCCTTTCAGGTCTGGAGCTGGATCTTCTGGGATCCTATTTATCTCTCCTTCCTGAGCTTCTTTCGTCCCTCCGACGCTCAGGATCATCACGCTCTCTCCTGGAGTCTAAGCCCCTTCTCTCTTCCCTCCAAGGACTAAATCTCTTGGGGCTGGAATATTTTCTCCTATCCTTGGAATCAATGTAAACATTTTATACCTATCAAAATGTGAGTTGAGCTTCTCGAACCTCCGGGCCATCAGACTATACTCCTCGGCCAGTTCGTCTCTGCTCATCTCTTTTAGGGATCTGGGTCCAGTCTCAGGCTCAGGAGTGGCTTTAAGAGCTAGGCTATTTTCCTTCTCAGGCATCCTCATCTCACTTGTGTCCTCATTGTCCTCAGTTTTCTTCTTCCTCTTGTTGAGGTCAAATGCTAGAGCCTTCAGCTCAGAGAAAAGATGAGTAGTGGAGACACTTGTAAGGTCCTGAGTGTTCTTCAACAAGATAACCCTTGTATCCCATCTTTCAGAGAGACAGTTCAAGACTTTTGAGAATACCTCCCTCTTGGGAATCTCCTTCCAATGGTTGCCAGCTCGTTCATCAGCTTGATGAAACGAGACTCCATCTGGTCAATCAACTTTCCCTCCTGCATCCTGAAGCTCTCGAACTAGTACTGTTCTAGCAAAGAGCCAGGTGATTGATTGATTGGTCATGAACTTGATATGACCTTCTTCGATCACCCTGTACATCTTGTCATGAATGGCATAGAGATGGACAAGTACCATGAATTTCCAATAATCATAGTTAACAATAGAGAACTCAGGGAGGCTAGCCTCAAGACGATTAGAAGAAGATGCCATGATAATGCAGTTTTCAGAGACAAAGATCTAGTCCAGGTAGACCACCAAAAGTTTCACCTCCTGAAACTATCGGTACTCAAAGTCAGTAGTCTTTTGAACCACTGCTCTGATACCACTTGTTGGTCCTGAAACGAGTATAAATCAGTGTATGGGGGGAATACAATGTTTTTAGATTTTCCAAAACTTCTGGAAAATACTCTTACAAAACTCAGTCAGGAAGATCCTGATAGTACTCACTGAACTGATGGTCTTAGGGACAGCATGGACGAATCAGTCAGGAATCAAATAGGCTGAGTTCTGAGTGTTGTGCTCTCGAAAGCTCAGTGTGATAACCCACCTATTGACCTCTTAAATAGCTAGTCAGTTGAATAGCTATCTCAGTAAGCTAGAGTTACTTGCGGAAGTGTGAGCCTTAAGTTTTGCTCGTTTTATGTCCTAAAAACTGGTTTTTCATTTTACTTAGAAAATAGTTGTTAAGGCTGGTGCGAAGGTTCATGTTCAAGAGAGTTGATTTCTCCTGAGTTGTAAAACAATGCTGAATGCTCAGTTTAATAGGATGATAGTTATGATCCTGAACAATAAAATAAATTAGCACACAGGGGCGTTTTTAACGTACTTTGGAGATAACCAACTTCTACATTCACGACCTGATTTAACAGGAAGCAATTTTCTCATGAGAATTGGTACTTATGTTTTAACCGGCCAAAGTGCACGAGTAGCCTCCTTCATCTCTCAGGAAATCGACCCCTGGGTGTTTTACAAGTCCCAGTCCTTCCCACCAACCAACTCACAAACCGAGGGGTTCGGCTTTCTGGTGTCCAACTAAGGGTGTGATAATCCTTACAATCTAAACAACGCTAAGGATAGGGATTATCACTCTAAGCAAAATACAGAATGATTCATACTACAACACTAGGGAAATTTAATTGCAGAGTGTTGCTTGAAGTATGCTTTGAGCACTTGGAATCTTGAAGATTTTCAATAACTAGGAAATTCTTTGTAACCTTGAATGGGGGCAAGGTCTTCTGTATTTATAGGGAGATTCAAATTGATCCGTTGGAGGAGATCTTTTCAAATATTCCTATTTTAAGTAGGTGCAGGCTAGGTTGTGCTTGATTTACTTTCCACCATGCTTAAATGGGAAATTCTCTGGTCCGCCACCTGCAGGCCTGAGGATCATTAAATGCGGCGTAGTCTCCGTACAAAAGTGTCGACACACTACTGGCTATCCTTCAGATGGCTAGTAAAGTGATGTGAT
Source organism: Prunella vulgaris (assembly GCA_026898435.1). Classification (NCBI taxonomy): domain Eukaryota; kingdom Viridiplantae; phylum Streptophyta; class Magnoliopsida; order Lamiales; family Lamiaceae; genus Prunella; species Prunella vulgaris. The sequence continues at coordinate 981,704 of JAPKLY010000015.1, read as the reverse complement.
GTTATGCTTTATCGGCTATTTAAAACTCTGAATATCTTGCACTTTACACGGGTTAAATGCTTGTCATATTTGGAGATGCCGACATTCTTTTTTTCCTCAGGTGTTAACATAAATGCTAACTCTCCATTGAGTCAGTAAACTTTTCTTCAGGATTTTTAAAGTATCAGTGTGGTAGATACTTAACCCGGTTACTCGGGTTACGTCCGCTCTCACTGAGTGAGTCCTAACCTGAGCATGCTTAGAGTACTCAGTAGGAACAACATCTGTGGAAATCTTCAAGATTGTCTTCGACAGTCTTCAGGACCGATCTTCAAGTTCTTCAGGTTTCAGCTCAGGTCAGATGTCTTGATATGTCTTCAGTGTGAACTCTGACCTTCAGGACTGAACACCTTGCTGACTTGGGATCTTTGGGACGTCTCCATCAATCTTCAGTCCTCAGTGCGTTCCCCCTGAACTGAGTACCTGTGAATAGAAAAACTATTCTAACCTGACTAGTCCTGAGCTATACAATCCTGACCAACTACACTTGGACAAATTCATCAAGGGGTTTTGGGATCTAAATCAAAACACTCATATTGTATCCCCAACAATTTCCCCCATTTTGATGATGCCAAAACCCTTAAGCAATTTTCTAACCATCTATACTACAAACTGATACGAATCAGTAAATTCAGTTCAGTAACATCTAACACTTGAGGTACTTAGTCTATAAGATGGAAACTTGAAAAAAAAGGCCAGTACAGTTCTTGATAAGATGCAGAAAAATAAATCAGGAGTCAATGAGTTGTTGACCTCAGAAATGTAATATGTTTCATTAATATTCAAAGGATTACAAAGGTTCCTAAAACTATTACATAAATCCTGATCTATTACAAGTTTATTCTACATCCCACCAATCTAACGGGATTCCATACTTGTTCAGTACACGCGTTAAGATTGTGATCATCCAATTGGAGTCTGTCAGGGAGTCTTTCGCCCTGGCTATCCGCCCAATCTCCTCCTGAATAGCTGGCCTATTCAACTGATGCGACATTCCTTGCAGCGGAGGCGAATACCTGATGTTCTCAAGCGCACTGATTTCTACTCCCTTAATGTCAGCATGCCTGACAATCTCAGTTCAGATGTTAGGATGCTCTTCCAACATCCAGTGGTGGAGGATCGTCTCCTTATCCTCCAGAAGATCATCCCAGATCCCCACCACGTAGAAGTGATCGACCCAATTGTTCCTCATGGGAACCCACTTCTCATTCAACTTCTTGGGAACAAACTGTTCGACATAAGTGGTCCGAGGTCCTTAGTGACCAGCTTTTGGGGAGTCTTCTTTCTTGATTCAGGAGCAACTTTCTTTTGACCGTCCCCTTCAGCACTTCAATCTGAGTGTCCTGAGAAATGACCTTCATCTTCGCAAGTTTCTCAGGAATGGTCATCTTCTTCAACTGAACAACAATTTAGGATGAAGACCTACCTCCATCTCTTTGTATATCATATCTAATGAGCATTGCTCTATGTTGCACAGGCACAGATACGTAGATGCAGGTGCGATACGATACAAATTCAGGGATAAGAGTTTTAAAAAAAATTAGGGTGCGATTCGTTAAGAATACGTCTATTTATTAATATTTTATTATATATAATATCTAAAAAATATATTTTTTAAAAAACTTATAAATCATTTATATTTTTTTTCACCTAAAATTTGAGTATATTCAATAATATAATATAATTACGTAAAAAAATATCAATTCGAGTTACATTAGTTCAATACATAGTAGTAAATTCAATCTAAAACGAGTGGCACACTATCAATATAAATTATACGAAATAATAAAATCAATTTAAATAATATATTTAGTGCTTATAATTGGATTCATGCAGTGGATTCGAGAATCCGTTAGCTGGAATCGCCACGGGGCATATGGATTCACCACGTAGAGAATCTGACACGAGAATTCAAGAATCTTACCCTTTTTAGGGTACAAGTGCGAATTCGATACTGCATTATAACATTTTAGAAGAATCCGTGTATCATAGGCCTTGCTTCAACTTCTTCCTGGCAGCAAACTCAGTGGCAGGGGTTTCGGAGGAAGGACCTTTCCTCTTAAGAACCTTCTTCTCCATATCCCTTTCTTCCCTCTTTTTTGGCATCATCGTCGTTGTTCAGCTTTTAGACGATGTCCTCCAGGGTGATGCCCTGTGAATCTGCCCGATCAGAAAAATCCTTCAGCTGGTCTTGCACTCAGAGATCTGGTCACCACAAATGATGTTCTGGGTCTGAAGGATGTCAAGCTGCTTCTAAAAGGAGATCAGACTTTGGTGCTCGTATCAAACTCGTGATTGAGATTCATCATAACTTTGTGCCACTCAGTCTCCTCTTTCCTCAGTTCATCCCCGAACTTCTTGACAGCCATCTGTGACTCAGTGGATGCTTCCTCCTTTGCCAGCTTCCTGACCCTGCCTTCGAAACCTGCCAGCCTGGCATCGATCAGCTTATTAATGAGAGTCTTTGTCCACTGACAGCTTCAGCGATCATGGTCTGACAGGAAGCAAGGGCCTTCTCAGAGTGTGCTTCAGCCTGGCCTATGATGGTGCTCAATTCGACTCCATGCTGAGTTCCGATCATCTCCGCTGAGCTTCTCAATTTGGCATGCAGCTGTCCAACTTTGAGGGACATCAGGTCGGCGTAGGTCTGGAACCTCCTTAGGCTGCCATCGTGTCTGTTTAGCTTCCTGTGTATGTTCACGTGGATATACTCAGCTGAATTCACTCAGATGCCCTTCGCCTTCCTTCTCTTCTAGGCTTCAAGGGTTGCCTCAGTACATACTGCCCTAATAGGTAAATCATCGGCCTGTGCGATCTACTCCTAATCCGCACCATGCTGAACATCCCAGTAGCAACTATCTCCCTCCCAGCCTCCACCTCCGGTGCCACAATAACTTCCATCCCAACTCTCTCAGGAGCATTCTCTTGAGCCTCCGGCTCAGTAACAACCTCCTCCGGAAATCTGGCCCTCACCTTCCGAATAAAGTCCTCCACCTTAAGGAGCTACAAGAAGGTGCAGATGCCAATGGCGTCAAACAACGCCGCTTCCTCTGCCATGAGGGTTTCCCATCCCTTTTTCTCGATCAGGACTGCCAACTCAGAGTAAGTAGTTTTTCGAGTCAGTGCGTATGTCCAGGCTGGATAACTTCTTCCCTCAGTGCTCCAGTGAGGTTAGAGAGATACCTGTCAATGAACCGGATGACCTGACTTCTGGCAAGGAATTCAAAGTCCGTCAGGCATTTATGTCAAGGACGAGGAATCGCCACTGAACATCCTCTCTTTCTTTCTTCTCCTTCATCTCCTCCTCAGTATCTGAAGGACCAAACCTTGCTATTTTTAGGTCTCGGTCTTCAGAATGAGGAGGGATCTCCTTCTGAGAGGGTTCAGCCTGAGCTTCCCCCTGAACTCCATCCATTCTTGGCTCCTCCTGATCCTCATCAACCACCAGCTGCTGGACAGCCTCGACTACTGCCAGAACTTGGGCATTAGCGACGTCCTGCTCGTACTGAAATGGGGGTTCAACATGTTGAGCAGTAGTTATGTCTGGCTCCTGAGCTACCTCCTGAGCATATGCATGCTCACCTTCTTCCTGAACATCAACCTGCTCAGCTACTTCCACCTTTTCTTCCGCGACCTCCTCTTCGACAACCTCTTCTTCAACAACCTCTTCATCAATAGGTTCATCTATCAGTAAGGTCACTTTCTGAGCTGCCTTCGAGGCTTTAGGGGCCTTCTTCTTCTGAGTTGGTTTGGAAGACTCAGCAGGGGCAGCTATGTTCTCCTTCCGGCTGATGACAGTAGTGTGTCCAGGTGCTTCTTTATATCCACCTTAATCCTGAACAAAGTGATCCTTGAGGGAAGGTCGATGAAGTCCTCGATATCGACGTCCCTAAAGGACAGGGTCTGCAACATCAAGGACAACCATGTCTTGAAATGAAGAGCCTTCTTGAAGAAGACCTTCCCATCCTTACCAACCGCAATCTTCTTCTTCTTCTTCTTCTCTTCCACCAACTTCTGGATGAAGTACTCATCCCAGTCCAATGGTTGATACTCTCTGACGGCCATCATCATGCAAATCTTGAGCTTAGAAATTTTCTCCATCCCACCAATACATCCGAGAATGCTCTGAACGACAACGTTGAAGAGTAGCTTGTAATTGGGCTGAAGAAGAGACTTGTTCATCCTTGGTTTCAACGTTGCAGGTTTGATCAAGATGGCATCAAGGAAATCTTGCTCATGCGTAGCCCCAATATCAGTGGTTTTGTGCAACCGGCAGTCCTTGGTTGAGTGAGAAAGCTTGAAGATCATCTTGATCATGTTCCAACATTCATCGTCACCCACTTCCTCTCAATGACAGTCTTCCCTCCAACCTTCTTGGAGTGGCTCAAAGGCACAACCGACTCCCAATCACCATCATTATTCTGTTTTAGCCTGAGATAGAAGACTGCAACGAGAACTGAGCAAAGCTTCGTCGGCTTCAAGGTCACCCAATCGAGAATGTTGGCCTTGGTGCAGAATTTACGAACAGCTTTGACATCTTTGTGACCGGAGGAAGTGAGGTCTGCAACAGGTTCATAAGTGATGAAGTTCTTCAGAAACTGGAGGTTGTCAAAGTATTGCCTGGATGAGGAGGCCATTGGAGAAAGCTTGAGAGAAAGGGTTTGTTGCAGATATATGTATATATATATATATATATATATATATATAGAAAAGATATGAGTGCGTAAAGGATGCACAATGTGTAACCTTCCCTATTTATACCCAATATTCAGTTTAATCAGATGATTCAAATTTAAAAACTCTTTAGATTCAATGGTTGATATTAAAGGAGTATATGTATGTACGAAATTTGTGTCCTTTTGGTTTTCAAGAGTAATGATTTAAAACCTTTATTGAAAACCGTTGCTGCCCACATGCATTAAATGCGAGTTAGAGTATGTCCGAATTTAACTAAAATTATTGCATTAAATAATAATTAAATATTAAATGTGTGGCTGGGGATTTGAGTTAGAAAACCCGTGATTGATGTGATGTCTGACACATAGAGAAAATGCAAAAAGGGTTCAGGATAGCATACCATTCAGTCAAATATAGTAATTTGACTGACACCACTTGTGAAAAACCAGGATGACAAGTCCTGAATCCTTAACATACTGATTTGAAGATCCTTCTCCTTAGTTCCTCCTGAAAGCCACCATCCTCTCTCTGAGCTCCTTTGCTCCTGAGTTAATCATCATTCCTGACCACTTGGTCATACTGAACTGAGACTCATCCTGAGTCTTCTACTACTGGGTCAAGAAGTCCTAACTCTACTGATAGCTCAACAAACTTGGTTTCAGGCAAAGCTTTAGTCAGGATGTCAGCCCTCTGCTTATCAGTAGGAATCATCTCCATCCTGATATCTTTCTTCTCAACATGATATCTTATAAAATGATGTCTGATGTCCACATGCTTACACCTTGTGTGCAATACTGGGTTCTGAGATATGATTATCGCACTGTTATTGTCACAATAAATTGGGACTTCAGTGGCCATTACTTGGTAGTCTCTCAGTTGTTGTCTCAACCAGAGGATCTGGGCACAAGAACTGTCTGCCGCCATATACTCAACTTCAGTAGTGGACGTTGCAACACTTGTTTATTTTTCAGAAAAATAAGAGATCAGTTTGCTCCCTAGAAATTGACATATATGGGAAGTGTTTAGGTCATATAGTTAGTCGTTGAGGTATTGAGGCGAAGTAATGGGTGACAAATGTAAGCCATTATTCAATAGTTTCTAAAAAGACAATCTCATATGGACAAATCAAAGCTAGCTCACATTCAACCAGATCAAAGAATACTTGTCAAGCACCAAACATTTGGTGAAGATCATTCCTGGGAAAACTTTTTCTTATACCTGGCCTCATTGGATTCAGCGGTCAACATCATGAATATGTAGACAGAAAGACAAAACTACCTCCATATCCACTATGTCATCTAAATTCTTCATGATGCCAAATTGTGCTAACTGCTATTAGAGAAATTTTCTCTAGTCCTGTTGATGAGCGAGAAAAATTTGAGAACATATATTGAGGTATTAATGATGATGCCTTGCTATAAGTCTTTTTATGACCAAATATAATGGGTAGATGCCTTAAGTGGATGATAGAAATTGGATAGTATAAAGTCACATAAATCCCACAAATAATGATTAAAGGACAAGTTATGGAAGACTTTATCATCGAGTTTACCTTCCTAGCAAAGATGTCAAAGATTAATAATGTGCAATGTAAATTATACGTCGAAGGGTTATTAACATCCAAGCAAGCTAGGGCTGAGATTGTTTTAGTTAGCTTTGGTGAACAATCTCTTACAACGACGATCAGGTTTGAGTTCTATGTAACAAATAACAAAGCCGTGTATGAAGCACTTATAAATAGGCTAGAAATGGTGATGGCCATAAGAGCACGACATCTTTAGATATATAATGATTCCTAGTGGGTCGTATACCGAATCATAGGAAAATATAAACACTGAGCGACCAGATGATCACCTACCAAAGTATTGCAAAAAATTTATTGAGCAAATTTGACCAACTATACATTGTGCTTGTTCCCCGATTGGAGAACACGTAGGCAGACACACTTTCATGATTAGCAAAATCCAAAAAGGGACAATAGACATGTCCAGACAACTGTAACTAGCATGCCCACTTTGTCAGGCAGCTAGGGTTTGGTCTCCCAAATAGAGAGACACGAGAAGAACTAGATGACTCTAATCATCTAATATATCAAAACTTGACATCTACCCACAATCGAACTCAGGCCATCAAGATCAAATGTGATTAGCCAGATACACCATTGTGAATGGTCAAATATATAAATGAGACTCATTGACACTCGTACGATGCATCAGACTATAATAAGGGAGATAGATTCTAAACGAGGTCCACAAGAAAGTTTGTGGGAGCCATAATGGGGGATAAATGATCGCTTATAAAATGATCAAACAATGATAATTTTTGTTGGATATAAAGAAGGACACCATAAAGATAGATAAATTGTGCCACTAATACCAAAATTATACTCTTACTATTAAAATAGCACCAGAGGAGCTCGTTTTAATTTCAGCCCCTAACCATTTGCAAAGTGGGGTATGAATCTCATTAGGTCTTTGCCAATGGCCATAGTAATATGAAATACACTATGGTTGGAGTTGATTATTTTACAAAATAGACAAAAGATGAAGCTCTAGAGATCATCGACTAGGAGCTCATCATTAAATTCATCTGGAAGAATATTATCTGCCAATTTAGTGCTACCACATACCATCATTTCAAACAATAGGAAATAGTTCGGTAGCTAGTAATGGATAGTTTTTTCAGAAGCATGGTATCACCAAGGCATTCTCTCTACCACCCATGATCGAATGGCCAGGTCAAAATCCTCAAGCACATAGTGAAGATTAGGCTAGAAAAAAATTGTTGGGCGAGCGAGCTATCAAGTGTACTTTGGTCATATCGAACAACTTACTGCATGTTGACAAGAGAGACTCCATATATATTGCTTTTGGATTATATATGGTCATCCTAGTAGAAATCTCCATCACAAGCTACCAGACCTCACAGTCAAGCGATCAGAAAAATGATCAGGCCATCCTCCATGAACTTGACATGCTTGAGGAAGAAGAGTTGGGGCTAAGCAAAGAAATATTATCTACAAGCAGATGTCAAAGAGATATTTCAATTCAGAGATCAAGATTTGAAATTCCAAAAGAGATGACTTTTTCCTACAATGAACAGTCAAACAACCTAAATGGGTAACTACACCAAATTGGGAGGGCCCCCTAAGAATATGCAAGTGTCTATCCAACATAACTTACAAGTTCAAAATCTTAGATGAAAATCCAGTTCAATACTCCTGGAACACTGCCCATCTAAGAAAATATTTTTAATAAAAATGTATTTCGTACCAATGATTTTAATAAAATAGTCTAAGTTCCCCATTTTTCTCAAAATATTAGCGTAGCTAAAAAGATGGTCCAACACCACAAATAGGTTAGAGATCAGGTTTCAACCAACCAAAATTCTTTAGTTATATTAAAAGATGACTTAAAACCATAAATTAATTCTAGTCAAAGTCATTTCGACCAAAGCGTTTGTCAAAGTATTAAAAGATGGCTTAAAGACACAAGTTAATTAAAGTTGAGGTTGTTTCAACCAGGGTACTTGTTAATGAATTAAATGATGTTTTAAACCCACAAGTTAAATAAGTTAGAAGTTGCAAGTGACTATAGCACCTCAAAAATTACAAGTTATTTATGTTAGAGATCGTAAGTAACCAGATTACTTAGTAACAAATTAAAAATAGTTTAAAGCCACAAATTAGTTAAATCGATGTCATTTTGACCATAGTTCTGTTCGCAAATTAAAAGATGGCTTAAGCCACAAGTTAATTAGAGTTAGAGGTGTGCATAATTCGGTTATTAACCGAAAACCGAACCGAAATATGAATTCGGTTCAATTACCGTAATATTTTGTTCAATTTCGGTTATCATTTTTTAGAATTCGGTATTCGGTTTAGTTCGGTTATTAACCGTAATTATTTTGGTTAATCGAATTCCAAACCGAAATAATTATATATTTAATAAATAATAATATATATATTTAATAAATGATATTTATATTTAATAAATAAAAAATAAAAATCATAAACATAAATCCAAATCTAAGTGTACTGTGCGTGTGTGGGTTTCAATTCATTTCTTCCTAATTTATGCATTACTATTTACTTATTTAGTTATTTGGACAAAAATAATAAAATTTCGGTTCGGTTCGGTTCGGTTCAATTCGGTTTATATTCGATTTTATATACATTCGGTTTGGTTTCAGTTTTTTTACCTTAATTCAGTTTGGTTCGGTAACTGAACCGACCGTTGCACACCCCTAATTAGAGTCAGGTTGTTTGACCAAATGACTTGTTAAAAAGATTGAAAGATGGCTTAAAATAATAGCTTATTTAAAGATAAAAAAATCAATAGGAGTATAAAAGGAAACGTCATAGATATAAAAATTTGATTGCATTAATTGCAAATGTGCAATTACATATATAAAGTTACATAAAGCTTGAAGCAGTCTATTCTGTTAAAGAAAGTTACAAAAAAATAATGACCAAATAAATCATGCAACATGTGGCCCATCAGTCCCATCAATGACGCCATCTCTAGCAGTCCTCACATCAACACTACTAACATCCACGACTATGATCTCTTCTTCCCCGACTATCGAATAGACAAACTCATCAACTGTGGAAAAGGACAAACTAATCCCTAGCTAATGAGATCTTTGAGGGTCAAATTGTAATAGGGGTCCTGAGGGTTGTTGATGAGGTAATTTTTTAGATCACTTAGAAGGAATAACAGATCAGTTTGAGTGTTTTGTTGTAAGAGTGCCCATATTACATCCGTAGAGGTATTAATATATAAAATTTACCCTCAGCATACCGTGGCAGGCATACACCATTCTATCTGGCAAGAAATTGAGAGATAAATATCAATTAACCAATTAAAAGTAAAAAAATAAATTGTTAGTGAAAATAAGGAAAATTTGCATTTCTGAGCCGTTTAAGGAATGTGTGGTCATTAGGATGGCGGATGGGAGGCTATTGGGTAGCCGTGAGTGGAGAATCCTCCCTAATAGTTATGATATTAGGTGGATGAGGTTGAGATGGAGGCTGTGAACTACGAGTATAAGCAGATTTATTTTACCTCTACCATATAAAGGGACGTGAATGGCAGGGAAACGAGCCCGAGCTACTGATGAGGTAGCGGTTTGGCTAGAGGAGGATTTTTTCTTCTAAAGGGCCCACCACACTTTTCTTTAGAGTCATCTTATCTGATAAGGAGCTGGATGAATAAGTACAGGAGAAATGAGTGTCTGCTTTCAAAGGAAATAAAGATCAATAAATAGGGAGAATATAAACTATAAAAGGCAAAAGCAAGAGCAAATTTATTGGGAAAGTTGACATGACATGAATAGGTCAATAAACCAAAAGTACGATGTTGCTCATGATTGGTCAGATTAAATATGATAAGATTATCAACATGCTCTGAATTCATGGCTGCAAGCACTCGAGCAAAGTCTTCATTAAGTTTGTTGGGACGAGGAGTCCAACCTGCAATAAGAGAAATAAAATTAGATCACTACAACATGTGCAAGAAATAGACTAAAAATTTACTATTTTTACTCTGCTTAGTTTACTTGCAAGGAACAACTATGATTTTACAGGTTTTGGGCACCAATCTCTCCTAAACACTTCTGACCCACCACCATTTAGCATGCTAATTCTAGAATTTTATTGAAATATGATAAACTAGCTTGATATTGCACGATTTTATGATAAAATAGCCCATTGAGTCTCTGCCCATCTAAAGAACGGTAAACATAAGATAGCTGATTAAAGTGGGCTGCAACATGCGGTGAAGTCCATAGTAGCCCAGAGCGATTATAGACTTGAAGATATAATTCCAACATTTGGGGGCCAACTGTGTTATCAAAAGTTTCCAAGTCGCGAAAGAAATGGACGGATGAATAGAGAACCGTAAGCCTAAAATAATTGTGTCTAAGTTGATAGCAATGAGCCATCAGGTGGTTGGTCGACTCTGTCGTCGCCATTAGTGGGTAAAAGTAGACATCGGATAGAACCTCAAAATCTGGCATGGGTTGAGCCAAATCCAATTGTCCAATAGAGCTGGCTTTCCAAAAGACCGCATAAAGAGTCTACATGGATGGGTACTATTTGAGAGAAACCTTAGCTTTAGAAATAGAGGTTAATGAAGCATTACCACTTTTGAACTCAGCGAATAGACTGGAGATGGGCTTAGCATTGGCAGAACTGGCTGGTCGCAGAGAGAACTCAATCTGTTAAGTGATTTGGCGTACTCATCTAGTTAGTTATTTCCCTCATCCTCACGATCATCAATAGCAATCTAGACCACTTTGTCAACCAATTGAGAAAAGCAAACCATGGATCTTTTGTAGTTGACATTTTCTAGGGTGGGACAATGCAAAGGAGCGTAGAGTGAAGAGGTCAGAGCAGCCTTAGCAGCGACGACAACATCATTGTGTATCATAATAGTGGCAAGTTTTGGAGCCATCAGAACAAATATATATGAAAGAACAAAAGGCTAGTGTAAGAGATATTCCTTTACCTTGGAGAGCACACCACAGGCCAAGGCGAATCTGCTAAATGGAGACAAAAAAAAAAAAACTAAGTGCTAAAGAGTTTCATTGGAAAACTTTGGAGAATAGGAAAGACCAGAGTAAAGCTTGAGAATGGAAAGATTCAAAAATAAGAATGGAGGGAGAAACCTATACTTATAGAAAAAGGGAAGGGACCTATGAAAATTTTTGGATCAAGGGCTAAGTTGTAACTACTATAACCTCGAGGGGCGCAAGACCTGGCCTCTACGTGCCCACCCATTGTCCTCACAAACAGTTGAAGCTACCGCATACACCTCTCATATCAACATTTCTAGAATTCGAGGGGGTATTATGGAATTCTAGGCGGTGGGGAAAAAGGTGATAGGTCACATCCATTGCATCGCTCGAGCAGTCAACTCGTAAGTAATAAGCTAGCTCGATGAGAATTGGGGGCCATTGTTGTGTCAAGAAGGAATATAGTGCCCAGCTACTCATGGGTAGTAACCAAAGTAAGGACGAACTAATAAAGTTGAAGAAGAAAATATACTCGAAAAATCACCAGACGACCAGTGGCCATGCTTTCCAGCCACCATAAGAAAATAGATGTGCGAGAAGCAATCATATTACTTGTTCACAAAAGAGATATAACCAGATGGTCATAAGATTCAAGTAGTGTGAAATGTGTTTAGGGATAGAGAGAGTATTTTGTGAGTTATAATTTTGTAAATTTTAAATTTAATCAAAAGAATTACAACTATCTAAAATTGTTAATATATTTGTAATAAATTATAATTAAATATGTAAAAATAATTTTTTAAAAATAATAATAAAAAATAAAATCGGTGATTCCGAACCAGAACCGCCGGTTCAAAAAACCGAATCAGAATCACCTAATCGCCAATTCAGTTTCGGTTCTAATTTTTCGAAAACTGAAATCAAACTGTTTGCACACCCATATATACAGATTAGTCTTGTATGCACTAGGTGTACCGTGCAACTCAAATATTTTTTTTTTTGAAAAGTCATTCCTATCTAAAAAGTTTCTTTTATTTATTCTTAAAAATCATCTATGATAAACTGATTTCGATCTTAATTTAAATAAGACTAAGAATCATGTGCATCTAGTGCATGGTGCACTCACTTAACAATTGTAATTGCTTATATTGAAAAGTATGGTTTGATTATTCTAAAAAGTATCAGTTGATTACACCTAAAAGTTTACACTGAAAACCGATATCAGTGCAAACTTTTCAGTATAATCATCCATACTTTTTAGCATAATTAGCCTACACTTTTCCGTATAAGTACCTTCAACTGTTGAGTGAATGCACCGTGCATCATTTACATATACGATGTTCTCATAAATAAAATAACTTTTTAATAATAACAAAGAGTATGTCTCTTGTAAGCTTGAGTTCACATGAACTCATATCATTGTTATATGTAATCACTATCACTATTATTCATATATATTATCACTATTATAAAATTAATATATTTAATCTTTTAACAGTGATGGTGATTATTCACATGAATAGTAATAGTGTATACGTATAACAGTGATAATTGACAAATCAAATTTACCGTAAACTCGAGTTTATATAGTTTTAATTAATTAATAACCAAAAATACTTGGGTCACAGCCACAGAAAACCCTAAAGCCGCGCCGCCTCCTCTCTTGGCCTTCAAACCGTCGTCGTCGGCTGCTCCTCAGGTGACCGCCGGGCGACGCCGCCCTCCCTTCTCCGACGCTGCTCTCCATCTCCCCTCTACTACACCCTCTCACTTACGCACGTACACACAGATCTGGCCAATCTCACGCTGCCATGGCCGTCGGTTGAAGGTGTTATAGTCGATCTGTAGAAGCTGTCGGTGAGGGGAGGGCGGATCTAGGCTTTTCTGATTGTTTAATCGGATTTTCTTCAAGAACTTTCTCGGGTTTTAGTGCACCTGCAATTTTCCGGCCGGTGAGTCTCTCACTGCCCACGCCGGCGCCGACGACTAGGCTACACGCCCGGATCTGTATATCGCCCCCGCCTGTTGAGCGCCGCTCTCCGGTGTCGCCTGTAAATCTATTTCGTTTGTCTCCTCTTGTTGTTCCAGTGGTTTAACGGGTCCATCCCTGCCATCGGTGCCGTGGTTACGGTATCGATTAGTGGGATGACCCGTTAAATCCTATTTTCTTTTATTTTTATTTCTGTTGTTTAGATTTATGCAATTTGGTTTTTTATCTCTGTTTTAGATAATAATTTCCTTCTCCTACTCTAAGTAGTTGTGAGATTATTTACACCATGCGTGATGTTTTTCTTTGTTGTAATTTGGTGCTTCTACCTTGATGTTGCGTTTAGGATTCAAATCTGGTAGTGTGCCAGATAATATTGAATCCTACATGACTCATTGAAGTGCAGGATTGTATGAGATAGATGCTGATTTTAGATGGTGAAAAACTGTCTTAGTGTGGGGTGTGTTATTTGCCATAGGGCTTAAAAGTTGTTAGCGTCTATTTTTTTGGTGTACTCTCCATTTCCTCCCGATTGGTTTGGAGCAGTGTTTTTCCTTGGTTGATGTAGTCAAGGAGTTAGGGAATGAGTCTATTGTACTTTCAATATTTATATTTATAAAAGATCATTTCCTTTCAAAAAAAAAAAAAAACCAAAAATACTTTTTTAAATACAATTAAATTATATGTTTCAATTTAATACATATATATGTGCAGACTAACTAATAAGCATTTAATTTATAGTTGCATTAAATCAACATAGTGACATCATAAGTTACTCCGGTGATTGGACCGTACGTTTTACAAACTCAAGTCCACTTATCATAAATAATAGTTTGACAATCTTCTTCATTTAAACCATATAATATCATCAATAAATTCTAAGTGCGTTGAATTAATATTATGTTGCAACTCTATACAAACTTATTGCTTGTCAACGTCAAATTACGAAATCTGACTAGGTCTCGTATCAACCACGACTCTTGTTAGAATAACTTTTTTTTTTTTTTAATATACGGATTGTTGAAACATGCACTTGATTTTGAAAGAAACTTTACAACTCAAGTGATTATAATAGAAATTGTGTACTATTTAGATATGTAGTCATGAGTTTAAATTACTTTTTATTCTTTTAAAAAAATATGCATGTTATGATAATTGATAAAATCGAATGTTTGTGAACTCATTTTATACAAATTTTTAAGAAACGTTAAGAAGGTCGTTAGATTAAAAAAAATCAATAAGAATTAAAAAATATTTACTTCACGTCTTAATATGATTATTCTATAATTTTAATAAAATTTTTTAATTAAAATGATTAAAAAATGTATATGCATGCGCTGGTATTAATAAATAGTAAAAAAATTAAAAATATAGTTATTCTATAATTTTATTGAAATATATGATAAATATATATATATATATATATTTATATATACATGCACTCATATTAATAAATAGTAAAAAATAAAAAATTTGGTTATTCTACAGTTTTATTGAATTTTTTTTTAATTAAAACGATCAAGAAATGTATGTACATGCACACGTATTGATAGATAGTGAAAAAGATTAAAAATGTAATTATTCTACAATTTTATTGAAAATATTTTAATTAAAACGATCAACAAATGTATATACATGCACTCATATTAATATATAATGAATTAAAATTTTGATTAATCTATAATTTTATATCTAATTTTAATAATAAGATTGTAACAATAAATAATTAAATATATAAAAAATAATATATATATATATATATATATATATATATACAGTTGGAATATGTAAATTAATTCATCTAGTTCAAATGGCTAGATGCAACACGTAAGATCTCTCCCTTACTCGGAGGTCCCTTATCAGTATGTACTACGTGAGTACGAAATCCAGCAATTGCATTCTATAATTTCTTAAGGGGCGTTTGTTTCAAAATTTTCAATAGATATAAGAATATTTTTTTTGCCCTTAAATTTATTGAATAAATATTTATTTCAGAGGTGATTACATAATTAGTGTTGCGCTCTATTTTCTCTAAAGGAAAATGACATAAAAAAATTATTGGCTATGACATGGAAGAATGATTGAGAGTACTAATAATAATAGAAGGAACGAGGACAATCAAATGAGATAATATTACATTATTTAGGGAAAAAATAGTATTGTACATATTTTATTTTTTTAGCTATATCATATACTTTTTCCGTCCCACAAGAATTCACATATTTTTCTTGTTTGGACGTCCAACACAAATTTGCACACTATTTAAAAAGAAAATCATCGATTTTTGTGTATACTCACAAAACTATACATATATTTATCTATATTCCACTACTTTATTTATAAAACACATTTTTTTTAAAAAATATGTCATCTCGTAGGGTGCAAATTCCCAGAGAATATAGGGGTATTTATTTTCATTCTTATTTTAATTGAGAATTTTCCAAATCCAATTCCACTTGAATCTATTTTGCCAACAACTAACAATATAATCATCTGCACTCTCTTTAGATGTGTCAATTGAAGATTCAAGAAGTGTGAAAATGTTGTAACCACTCGTAGAAATAGAAAATATATCAGAACTAATCCTCTAACTTATGTTGATTCCAATTTTAACCTTGGAACGTTTCATTTTATTAATCTTAGTGCTGAGGCCTCTTTTTGTCTGAAACTTCATAATTTCACTAGATGAAGCTGGGACTTTTAATTTATTAGTGAAATGAATATGTAGACTAGAGCGTAATTAAAAAATTGACCAATTTATCTGAAAATACCGACTCAATTGAAATAAAACACAACTCGTCCCTCCCAAAATTAAACCCTGAGCCATAGAATCCGACAATATATATTGTTTAATTTGGGGTGGGTCGGATCGTGTTTTATTTCAAATGGGTTGATTCCATATTCAGATGAATTGGTCAATTATTTTGTTACGCGCACGGCAATCCACATGTACAGTTCTCAGAAAAATTAAGAATCTCCAATTCGTTCGGCAAAATTTTGAATTTTCAGACCAAAAAATGACTAAGGGAAACCTTGTTTATTCTTTCATGGAATGAGAATGAGGATAAATATATAGTAATTATAATAATTATTGAGAACAAAAGATGTACATATTATTATATTTTCTCCAAATAAATTAATCATTAACCAATTTGATTATCCTTCTCTCATCTTAAAATCATCCCCTTTATCAATCCCACATGCCACATCCAATAACTTTCTTTTACGTTTATTTTGTTTTTTAAATTAGAGCATCACACCAATGGTGTAACCACTATAAAGATAAACATTCATATACGAAAATATTAAATTATCAAACTTATTCATTGTATTTCAAGATCATCATAATCTATAAGTCTGATCTTGTACAAATGAATAGTGTTATTCAAATGCATATTCAAATAGTTATATTAACTATAAATGAAAAAGTCAGACATGTTATTATTGAAAACTTTATTTTTAAAAAATATTTTTTTAATAATAATGAGTATAACTTTTATTAATAGTAAATATAATTTTTTTTATTGCATCATAGACTTAATTACTCTTCTTAACTGACTCTTTAATGTTTGTTATGATGTGCATGGACTCTCAACCACTGTAGTACATCAAACGTACATCCACCAGTACTTATTAAATAAGTATTAAATGATACACACATACACTCTCTTTAATTTTTCAATAATCATGACAAAAAATATTTATCTTTAATGACATATATAGATTCTTTATTGTGGATTCTGTAATTAAAAGATTTGGGATTTATAGTATGTAAAAAAAATACAATTGAATGTATCTTTTATTATAGTATTAACACAACAGGAATTCTTCTTAATTACAGTACATATTGAGTTAAGGAAAAACTCACAACTATGTGTTGTAAATAATTTAGCATTTCCAAAGATAAAACAACTCTTATCTATTTTAATTGTAGCACCACGTATAATAATGAACTGAAATAGGCATGAAGACGAACAACACTTAGTAGAGTAAAAATGCAAAAGTTTGAAGATGCATAAAAATTTCAATGTGATATATACATGCATGTCTTATATATAGACTTCATGATCAACTCTTGAAGGATTTGGACATTCTAAAATCTAGGTTCCCAACATTCAATCAACACCAATTGTGGTTGCTAATTTGTGGAAATTAATGTCATTTCTTAAATCAGAGATTTGATTATTCTTACATTCATATGACGAGAACTCAATTACGACCCATTTTATGACCTGGACAACGATTACTCATCCGCGGATTTTGGGCCAAGTTTTATTTTGGTCAAGTTTAATTTTTTTGTCAGTTTAGATAAAGAGGTTATTGTGTGAGGGAGATGAGAAGATGAGAAAATGGGAGTTGGATTTGGTAATGGAGATGGAGGAGAGATTTATTTAATCATGAACTATCTTTACTTGATTATTTAATGTGTTTAATTAAAAGGTGTTCTTTAAGAGGAGTGACGGATGATTGGAGATGGAGTCAAACAAAAGACGGGCATTTCACAACTCGAAATGTCTATAAATTGATGTTCGAGGTGGGTTACGATGCAAGCTCAAACCACGAAGTTGGAGAAGAATTCAAACATATCTGGAACAAGAGCGACAGCATGGAGACTATTATGGGATCGACTACCGATAAAAATGAATATAGCTAGGAGGAATATTCGGCATTCATGTATTACAGTAAATTACCCAATTTGTGATTTTGCTGAGTCAGCTGCACACCTTTTTTTGGATTGTTCGAAATCAATAGAGCCCAATATACCTATTGATGTTCATAATCAAGTTAGAGAGCATTTTAATATGGGAAAACTATAAAATTGTTCACAAAATTAACATTAATTACAAATTGGTTTTGTGCAGAAAAAAATGTGCTTCTGTGCAAATATTGTGAATCTATTTCTAAATATAGTGATTTTCTTGTACTTATATGTAAATCACTCTTTTAATATTCATCCTGGGATTTTTTGTGGCAAAAATGGGAGAGATTTTGCAATTGGTTTTGGATTTGTATAATTTGGTTTATACGGATGTTGGAATTTGTGCTCCTCAATGAGAGCTTCGATTCGTTATATTACTCGTCCAATTTCGATATTGGGTGAATGAGAAATTGAGATTTTAAGTTCGTTGTAATAAATGAGAAATGTGAAAGAAGAGAAATGAGAAATGAAGGGAAAAACTGGGTATATAAGAAGAAACTCATCATTAGCTTGTAAGAAAGTTATGGAGTTATGCTCCTCCACACTCTACGCGTGCGCGCAGGGGTGCAAATCATGGTCGAATTTAGCCTAAAAACCTCGAACTTGTGTGCAGGCGTATCCTGCGTACACGAATATCGCAACGATTTTGTGGCGGATTGACAAGCTAAGTTTTGCCTAAATTTCTCCTTAGATCCCTTTAGGATCAACAACAATTTTTCAATGTGGACAAAGACTTTCAGTTTTCCCTTCATTTCTCATTTTTCTTTTTTCACATTTCTCATTTGTTACAACAAATTTAAGATCACAATTTCTCCTTCACCCAATATCAAAATTGGGCGAGTAATATACCGAATTGAAGCTCTCTTCGAGGAGCACAAATTCCAGCAGAGTATTCTTGATTGTTAGAGTTGTTGCATTTGGAAATTCGTTGAATATTTCTTGAAGTTTTGTTGTAAGGGTATTACTCATATCCCAAATTTGACATTTGACTTTAATATAAGTTTTTTGGAATTTTTTTTTTATCCCGTAGGTTTACCTCTTTTTTATTTTGGTCCTAATAACTTTCAAATCTTGATTTTTGTTCTGTAACTTTATCTTCTTTTGTTTTTGGTCCTATTAACTTTCAATTTTTTATTTTGGTCCTATAACTTTTCCTTTTTTTGCTTTTGGTCCTATAACTTTACCTCTTTTTATACATGAATGGGGTGTCACTGGACGAAAATCAAAATGAGGTAAAGTTACAGGACGAAAATCAATATTTGAAAGTTAATAGGACCAAAATCAAAAGGAGATAAAATTACAGGACGAAAAAAAATAATTTTCCCTAAGTTTTTTCCCTAAAAAAAAATTAGTCTAATTTTTCGTGCTTAAAAAAATTAGGAAACAGCCAAAGGCCCAAGTACGTTCATTAATTATTCACAACTTTTTGCTTTTAATTAAAGAGTCTTTTCATAGCGTAATTTAATTTTGTCATCTAATATTCAATTTTAAGAGTTTAAATAAACTATAATCATCTACTTAATATTACACTATATAATTTTATTAAATTAAACATACAGTCCCATGTAATTAATAGGTTTTTATAATCCTATTAATTACCAATAAAATAATTATTTTAATTAGTTACAAACTAAATAAATATTTAATTTATTAGTTAAACAAACCAATTTCTTCAACAAAATAATATTTAATTAATGACGGGAAATAATTTATAGTGACCGGACAGATGACAAAGATCCTCTCACTTATAAAGATCATTATTCAGTGTTAAAACTTTTAACTAGTGAAGCTATAAATAACATAATTTTATTATTAAATCTTAATTTTCTTATATGCATATTTCACTTTTTGCTGTTAAATAAAAGTATTTAATATCGCACAAATTTACATGATTTTTTTAATGGATGGCTAATATACACGCGATGAAACATAGGTTGTGCACATTCCTTTTTTTTTTTTTTTAAATAAAATAAAATTAAGTAATTAATTTATTTCAAACCAATGGTGGAAAACAGCCTAAAATTAATAAACACATTGGTTAAAAGTAAAATTAGCATGCTTTTTAAGATAGTGGGATTTTGGAAAAGCACTTAGTAAAATTTTCTTTCTTAGTCTGATGATTGTGAAAGGACAAAACTTTTGTCGTCGTAGAGCAAAGATCAAATGAAAAAGACCATCTACACATGTAAATATCAATAAACTATACACCCTATCAAATGCACCCCACCACTTTTCAAACTTGTATAAATGTGGGAAGGTGAGAACCCTCCAAATTTCATTAATTGTCACTACTAGTTAATTTCTCTCACTCCTAAGCATACACTACTAGCACTAGCTACAATCTCATTTTTTATTTTTTGTTTTTCCTATATAAGTGTGACAAGCCTCACCCATCAAATTCTTTTATTATGGCTTCTTCACCACCAAAGTCTCCAACAATGGAAGTCATCATCAACTCACAAAATCAAGAAAAATCAGCCCTTCAATTCATGAGGTCCGTTCCTCGAAGATTGAGGTCGGGCATGGCGGGCTCGATCAAGAAAACGAGGAAAATCGGAGAAGAGGATCCGCGACGAATCGTGCACTCGATGAAAGTCGGGTTGGCTTTGACACTAGTGTCTCTATTCTACTACTTCAGGCCTCTCTATGATGGATTTGGACAAGCGGGAATGTGGGCTATCTTGACTGTTGTGGTAGTGTTTGAATTCAGCGTTGGTGAGTGCATGCTACAATATATTTTACTATATGATTTAAGTCAATTTTATATTTAATTTTACTCTAATTTTTCCCATTTAATTCATGTTATTTTAGGTGGGACCCTATCAAAAAGCATCAATAGAGGTTGTGCAACACTTGTAGCGGGTGCTTTAGGGGTTGGAGCAGAGTATTTGGCCAGTGTTTGTGGAGAAAAAGGAGAACCGGCAGTTTTAGGAATATTGGTCTTCTTCCTAGGTAAAGAAAAAAATAAATTAATTCACTAATACACATTTACACTTAGAGAGCTCTAATACGTGCTCTCTAAGAGAAAACTATCTAAGTAAACCTCCTCTTAGAGAGCTGTTGTCCAAAGTCACTTAGAGAGCTGTTATTAACAGCTCTCTAAGAAATAACAGTTGTCTAAGTGACTTTGGACTTAGATAGCTCTTATTAGAGTAATAAGAGTTCTCTAAGTGTAAATCTTTATTAAGTGTAATTTGCACATTTTTTTATTTTAATTTTCCACATAAATTTGCACACTGTTAAAAAGGAAACATCAATTTGTGTGCACGCTCACAAAATTACCCATGCGTCATTTTTTTTGGAAAATGTGACATCTCATAGGGTGCAAATTCCTAACATATTTACCTACGCAACGATACGTAACATTTGTTGTTCATGCAATTGCAGCCGCGGCGTCTACATTTACGCGATTTTTCCCGAACGTGAAGAGGCGATATGACTACGGAGTGTTGATATTCATACTGACGTTCAGCCTTGTGGCGGTATCGGGTTTTCGGGTCACGGAGATCGTACAACTTGCCCATCAAAGACTATCCACTATTCTCATTGGCGGGGCAACTTGTATGATGATATCCATATTCGTTTGCCCGGTTTGGGCGGGTCAAGATTTGCATGATCTGATCGCTGCAAATATTGAAAAAATTGCTGCTTTTTTAGATGGTATGTACATCAAATAGTGGCCGTAAAATGACCTCAATTTGTGTCCTCTTTTGGTAAAAAGATTTCAAAGTGGGCAACCACATTAATCTGGATTCTAAAAAATATTATTAATTAAAAAGCTAGAAAGAAAAGTACATCACTTTATAATTTCTCTGATTCCACTTTCTTATCACTTAAAGAGTGCCTTAATTAGTACTATTCCATTTTATATTTTAAGCCAAGATCTTGTTTTTACTAAATATAATATATATTTACACATTAAGAGTATGTCTCTTGTGAACTCGAGTTCATGTGAACTCGTATCACTGTTATATGTAATCACTATCACTGTCATTCGTATATACTATCACTGTTATAAAAATATACTTAATTTTTTAACAGTGATATTGTATATGCATAACAGTGATAATAAATATACATAACAGTGATAGTGCATATACATGACAGTGATAATTGAAAACCCGGTTCATACAAGTTTTTGTTTTACACTATGTTTAATCATAACTGTATCATCATAATTTAAGAGTAAAGTTAATTTATATGGTCATTTGATTCACAACATATTTTAATATTGTGATAATCTCGATTGATATTAATTAATAGATATAAAAAAAAAAGTAACGCTGTATGAAATAGAGAATTAATCTCGTGTGTTTTGTTTAATTATGTCTTCTCGTTAACAAAATTGTTTGCATTTACAGGCTTTGCAGATGAAATTCTAACTTCTTCCGATGGCTCCAAGCTTGATGAGAAGTCATTTCTCCAGGGCTATAGAATTGTGCTAAACTCAAAAGCAACCGCGGAAAGTTTGGTAATTATAATCAAATTCTATAAAAATTATTAATATATATATGTTGTGAATTAATTAATTAAAAATGATTAACATTTTTGCAGGCCAATTTTGCATGGTGGGAACCTGCACATGGTCATTTTAAGTTCAATCATCCATGGCAACAATACTTGAAGGTTGGAGCACTAACTCGTGAGTGCGCATGCCTAATTGAAGCCCTTAATGGCTATATAAACAAATCTCAAACAACGGTAAGCATGTGAAATTGATTTCCATCATTTGAAGTTGTTGTAGCAATACACGTATCTTAATCGGTGATTAGATTGAATATAATTGTTGTAGCAATACACGTGTCTTAATCGGTGATTAGACTGATCATAATTATTGTAGTACTACACGTGTCTTAATTGATGATTAGACTGAACATAATTGTTGTTGCAATACACATGTTTTAATAGGTGATTAGACTGAACATAATTTAGAGACACGTCTTTAATTGTACTTTAAATTAAACTCTTTTTTTTTTAATTAAATTCCATTTCTATAGGGGGCATCAGAATTCCAAATGAGCATCCGACGGTCATGCATAGAGATGAGCAAGGAAATAAGCAACGCTTTGAAAGAAGCAGCGAGCGCAATCAGGAAAATGACGGTTCTACCCCCATCAGCTGGGACCCAGGCCCAAAGCGCAGCCAATAAACTCAAAAGCGTGCTTGAGAACTCCTCCTCAATAAAAGCTCATCTCCAAGAAGTGATGCCGCTACTTGTCATCGCGTCCGTACTCGTTGACATCATCAAAAGCGTTGACAAAATCTCGCTGTCGGTCCATGAGCTCTCCCAAAAAGCGTGTTTCAAGAATTCAACGACGCCGTCGCCCGAGAAACAGCAGGTGCTTCATCGTGGAATCGTCAATCCCGTCGACGACGTCGTTGGCGGCGGCGACGTGGTGGTTGAGATTCGTGAAACGGCCGGTGACTCGCCGGAGAAGAAGAATCAACTGCATGTATGAAAGAGAAGTGTTGTACGGGGAATATAATATATATATAGAATTTTTATATATATAATATATAGTTATTTAAGAGTATAATTAATATATAGGCCACCGTACTTATATATGAGACTAATATTTATCGATGATGTATTGGTGTGGTGGTTGTAATAGTGGTAAAATTTATGTACACACATATAGTGGTAAATAAAATAAAATAATGATAATTATTTATTATTATAATAATGTGGGCACCCAGAAGCTTCCGACGATGTCATTTCTGGTAAATAAAAAATTGTTTGTTTTTTGGTAGATAAAATAAGTGCGTTCCAATTTCTATATATTAATTTGAGTGCTCACTTTGATATATAATGTTGCTTTTATGTGTAAACCGACAAAGATAAACAAGGGGTGTTCTTCCGTGTGGGATTGTCACTTATAATATTGTCAATTTTTTTTTTTTTTACTTAAAAAAAAAATATTGTCAATTTTACTCAAAATATCATTGATTTAGAATCCACATATATAACTCATTTTTTAAAAATCCACATATGTAATTCTAACTCATCTTTTTATGGTAAAAATTCTAGTCTCATAATATAAAATTGAGTGGGTATTATGTGAGTAATACTCACCGTAATAATTTCATGAACGACATATTTTATTTCACGCAGTAACGCACATTTCGGTGTGTAGTGTTAATTCATATGAAGTGTAGTGTTAGTTCATATACAGTGTGGTGTTAGTTCATATACAATATGATTTTAGTTCATTCCCTATGACATACTACATGTAGTGTTAATTCATATATAGTGTGGTGTTAGTTTATATAAATTGTCGTGTTAGTTCATATACAATATTTTATGTCATTTGTCTCTAAAATAATAAAAACTCAAAATACTTAGAATAAATTGTTGTTTACCATAAAATTTATTGTGTGTATCATTCACATAATACTTAGCCTATAAAATTATATAAATTAACATATATTCCATATTAAAGTGATAATAAATTATGTCTCATGAGAGGAGCTTGTACAAAACTATTTTTTTTTTATACTTTAAAGCTAAATTACTTGATGTTCTTAAAAGGTGCCATGACTGAGTGCTAAGTACATATGTTAGTGTGATTTTGGTAAGAAAATAACGAAACGTTTAATATATTTCCTCAAATGCAAATCCACAAAAATTTATTAGTAGCTAAGTATCTATAGTTGATGATTAAGAGAAGTCATTTTAAATTAATAAATTTCCATCTGTGAGTGATTTTGGTAAGAAAATAAATGAAACATCACCCTATCATCTATTTCTAAATCTATGAAATCTCACGTGGCTTAATACAATGCTTCTTATCTACTTTTCTAATTTTCTCATAATATTGTATTTTTTTAAAATAAAATATAAATAACCGGTTACTTCTTTATCCATTTTTTAATTTATAATTTTTAAAATAAAATATAAATAACCGCTGTCGGTTATTTCTTTATCCATAATTCACAAACTTCTCTATTCCATCACTCCACATCTCTAAATATTTTTATTTTTCATTTAAAAAAATATTTTTAATAGTTAAAGAAATAGAAATCACCCTCCATAAATTTTGGCCAAAGAAATAGTAACCACCATTAAAATCATTTATTTTCAAAAAAAATAATCAACATATTCTTATTACAATGTTTTATATAATTTTTAATATTTTATAAAAAAACTTAATTTAAAACTAATATATAATTTTTTTTTAATCCCGCGTATTTGCGGGGTTATGTACTAGTTTAATATATTTCCCAAATGCAAATTCACAAAATTTATGATTAAGTATCTATAATTAAGGTTTTCAAGAGGAGAAGTCAATTTAATCACTAAAACATTTTTTTGTAATCATCTCCAAAAGTGGTTGAAAAATATCATAATAAGCAGCACAAGTGATAACTTAATATGGACGTGCCTCAACAAATCCATGTGACACCCACATACATATTTCAAAACTAATAAAGATACATTTTAAATGAGTCATCGTACATATACATATATATTTTATATTAAAAAAACTATGTACAAAAGGAACATGCCCTCTTAGAGAATGAGCGATTTTTTTAAGAAAAATTATAAAATAGTTCACAAAATTTAGGGGGTGTATTGGTCGTAGGATTTTAAATGATTTTTTTCTTATAAAAATGTCTGTTAGTATTCAA
Source organism: Prunella vulgaris (assembly GCA_026898435.1). Lineage (NCBI taxonomy): Eukaryota > Viridiplantae > Streptophyta > Magnoliopsida > Lamiales > Lamiaceae > Prunella > Prunella vulgaris. The sequence goes on along the minus strand of JAPKLY010000015.1, from coordinate 956,157 downwards.
TCAGAATTTTAAAAGATTTAAAAACAATCTACTGATATTTAATCAGGATTTTAAAAGATTTAAAAACAATCCACTGATATTCAATCAGGATTTTAAAGGACTTAAAACAATCTACCGATATTCAAAATTTTAAGGATTTTAAAGGATTGTTAGGTTTGATGGATTTTGATGGACTTTTTAGTGTATTTTATAAATACCAATAATCTCATCAAAACCCATGGAATTTCATAGGACTTTTAATGACTTTATTTATCCCCAAATTGATTTATATATGATTATTTATTTTTAAGACCTAAAATAGTTTTAACCTTACAATTTCATCTCTGCATTTATATTTAATTTGACGGTTACTTTTATTAGTCATAATACTAACATCAACGATAAAGTAATTACAGTGATGAAGGCTAATATAATATTATATATATATACATATATATTATAATAAATAAAAATAATTAATAATTAATTCATTAAATATATATGTGCTAAATTTTAGGATTGCATTGGACCTATTAACGGGACACATATTCCAGCAATGGTTAGGGGGCGAGATGTAAGCAGTTATCGTAATCGTCATGGAAAGATATCACAAAATGTATTAGATGCTTGTAATTTTGATTTGAAGTTCATGTACGTTCTAAGTGGGGAGGATTCGGCTCATGATTCCAAACTACTAAATGATGTCATAACAAGGAGGAATTGACTTAAAGTGGCACAAGGTAAATAGTTATTTTTATATTATTATTATTATTATTATTATTATTGTTATTATAATGCTAATATTATATATTTTATATATAACTAGGTAAACATTTTTGGTGGATTGTGGATTTCCTAACCGATGACAGTTTTTTGCTGCATTTCGAGGCGTAAGATATCATCTACAAGATTTTACAAGTCAAGATAATGACCCTGAAAATGAGAAAGAATTGCTCAATCTTCGTCATGCGTCTTTAAGGAATGTGATCGAGAGAATATTAGGTATTTTTAAATCAAGGTTCACAATTTTTAAGTCAGCACCTCCATTTTTATTTAAGACACAAGCAGAACTTGTATTAGCATGTGCAACATCTTCAACATTACCAGTTAATGTAGACTGTGATTTTGAGCATATCATTCAAACTCAAGAGCAAGAACGACAGGAAGCTAATGCTTGGAGGACTAGTATAACTATGAATATGTGGAGGAATGCTATCTAGGAGGACATGATATTATGATTTTTTTTTAATCTTTGGTTTTTTTTTTAAAATTCGAAGGTATGAAATTTTTTTGAATTATTATCGTATGTCACAAATCCATAAAATTCTGCAAAGTTTACAAAGTCCTATAGAATCCATTAAAATCCTGATTTTAAAAGTCTTACAAAATCCTACAAAATCTTAAAAGTCACCAAAATCCTACAAAATTTTTAAAATCTGCAGGATTTTTTTCAGCTAAAAAAGTCTTTTAAAATCCTAATCCAATACCCCCTACTAATTACAAATTTTTTTGTAGAAAAATATGTTTATGTGCAGAAAAAAATTATACATATGTGCAAATATTATGAATCAATTTGTAAATATAGTCACTTTTTTGAACCAATATGCAAATCCCAAATTTTTTTTAGTGTTTACATGTCCCATCTCAGTTCAACTTATTTTAATCCAATTAAAATTTGATTTTTCCGCTTAATTTTATTTATTTTAGAGCGATTTAATGATACAAATTTGTAGAGGATATATGCTTAAGCCCGACTTATTCCTTTCTTAGCCTTTGGCTGCAGAGAAATTCAAGTCTAAATTCATGCATTTAATCCATAAATAAAATAATTTTTAAAAAGTTAAACTTAAATGTAATTTAGAATATTATATACAGAATTCTTTAAGTGTAAATAAATGATTTGAAAAATCTTAAGTTTGAACCTAAAAATTTAGCAATTTTTTATGCATTTATTGTTTTAATTGTATTCTTCGTTCATTGCTAATTTATTGCTCATAAGCATGGTAAAATTTCCTATTGAAACAAATAATATTTGTTGTTTTCAATCACTAAGCCATTTTTACTATACAAATTACTAACCATAATTATCGGGATCCAAAAGGATGTAGTACCTTTCAACTAATAATCTTTAATTAACAAAAATCATTCAATAAAAATAATTAATAACTTTAAATAAAATAATTAATAGTTTTTTTTGACACAATACTTTAACTTAATTAATTAAACATGTATACTATAATAAATTGAGTATTTATAGTATGAAATATATAAACTATTATGTAATACTTTTTAGTAAGAAAAACTCATTACACTTTAATAATGATATTCTTTAGTGATAATACTCTTTAGTGGTAATATTCTTTCAATTTATACTTTTTTATGAACAAATTTGTAACCTTCAAAATTAACACTACTATTGAAAATAGCATTAACGAATCTATTTATATTAATTAGTAAGTCTCTTGTGTACCAGTTACACCGTGTAATTCAAGTTTATTTTTAAAAAGTTGCACAATTTACTACTGAAAAATTACACAAATTATTACAAAAAAGTTACACCATTAAAGATACATTTTTCAGTAATAACATGTGTAATTCTTCAGTAGTATTTTGTGTAACTTTTAAAAAATAAACTTGAGTTGCACCGTGTAACTGGTGCATATAAGAGTACTAATCCCTATTTATATTTTTCAAAATGGTTCATTCATAAACCATTTTTAATCTATATTTTACGAAACAAAATACATTCGGTTTTCAAAAAGAACAAAATACATTCAAACAGAAATTAAATAAAATAACTGTGCTGAGATTCCAATGAAAAACTAATTGTTTTTTAAGGTAATGGAGAACACTTTATCTAGACAAAACTACTTATTTATTCTAGGACGATCTATTATCTTTTTATTTTATTTGTTTTTGTGAAAAGTGGGTGTACTTATTCATGTGAGATTTATTTAAAGTGATTAGGCAGTAGTTTGTGCATGCATACAATCCTGCACCACCCAATCTGCCATAAAAAAGGACATAAAAAAATATATTTAGATATAGTATCAGTTGTAGGATTAACTAGTATTAGTATATGGGTATTAAGTTACATATGATTATCCCATGTGATTAAGGAAACAGCTGTGGTCGACGTGGATTTTCTTAATCAAGTACTGCAACATATGTACTAATTAATGGATCGTGGTTTTTGATTGATCTAGCTACTTCTAGCAAGTTGGGTAAAAAGCCTTAGTGGTTGGCCATTGTGACATAGATCGTGTCCCTTTATTGTAAATTAAATGAGTATATAATTTGGGGGTATTTGGTTAAACTTATTAACTTTTTAAAATATTTTATAAATTATTTAAGATTTTATAAAATATTTTAAAATGTGTGGTAAAATAAAATATCTGACAACTTATAGATTTTAAAGTAAGTTTCATACATCTTATAAGGTATAAGAAAATAAGTTGGGATATCCTAACTTACTTTTCTCAGCGCCTCCGCCCCCGTCCACTCGCCTCATCCCGAATTCCGCCACCACTCCACAACCCCATATCTCAACATAAAAAAGGGAGTAATAATAAAATATTTACTTTCTATTAAAATTAATATTTTAAAAAATTTGTGATAAATAATTAAAAAATTTATAAGTTGTATTAGTCAAACACTTCAACAACTTATAAGCTACTTAAAAATAACATCTTATAAGCTTTTAAAATAACTTATATGATGTTAGACCTTATAAGATATTTAAAATAAGTTTAGCTAAACACCCTCTAAATATGGGTATTGTTTCTTTGGAAGAATATAAGCTCTTATACCATGAAAAAATCGGTATCACCTAAATATCAAATATATAGAAGAATGTAGAATCAATTAATTTATTTAATTTTCTTAATGCTTCTGCACACTCATGAATTGAACTTTCAACTTTCCCCTCTTTTTAGATGAGAATCATCAGAGGAAATTGCACTTTTGGTCCCACATGACACACGCCCGATTCAAAGTGGTCCCAAGCATTTCAGTTTTGGTCTCATATATTTTTTCTTTACAAAAATAGTCTCAAAAGATTTGAATAATACGAAATTCATCACATATCATCTAAAATCGTTTTAAAATTAACGGAGAAGTCACGTTCTTTGCACGTGCTCTGCTATTAAGTTAAAATAACACAAAATCAACACAGAAAACTCATACTTTGTGGAGATTACACAAAAAAACCTATAAAATCGTGAATCGTCGTCTTCTTCACTGGGGAATAAAGTTGAAAAAGGACTACGGGGAACTTCAAAACCTGATTATATATGGTTCGAAATGAGGTAAATTTCTTTTCCGCGCAGCATAATCAGATTTTGAAGTTCCCCGTATTCCTTTTCTGCGCAACATTATTGGGGTAAATTTCCCCAATGAAGAAGACAACGATTCATGATTGTGTATTTTGGGTGTAATCTCCACAAAATATGTGTTTTCTATGTTGATTTTGTGTTATTTTCACTTAATAACAGAGCACGTGCAAATAACGTGATTTATCCGTTAATTTTAAAACGGTGTTAGATGATATTGGATTAATTTCGTATTATTCGAATCTTTTGGAATTATTTTTGTAAAGAAAAAAGATATGAGACCAAAACTGAAATGCTTTGGACCATTTTGAATCGGGTGTGTGTCCTGCGGGACCAAAAGTCCAATCCCCACATATTCATCATACAATTCATCTCGCATTACATCGTATTGTAAGTTACTCATCTATATAAATATCAAGGTTGTAGAAGTCGGAAATCGGTAATCGGGCGTTTTCAGGCCGCCTAATCGCCGCCTTTTTTTTTTTTTAAATAAAAATACAAAATTAGGGCCGCCTACGAGCCCGCCTAGTTTTTTTTATTTTTTTAAATAAAAAAATAAAAAATTAGAACCGCCTAGGCACCGTCTAGGGCCGAAAACACCTAAAATCACCGATTTTACAAAAATCGGGTCGCGCTAGACGGCCGCCTAGCCCGATTTCTGCATTATTGATAAATATATAAATTTAAAAGAATCGCATGGGATGACTCACGCTAAGGCAGAATTTACCTTATTGTTCGTTTATCAGGTAAAGACAAAATATTGTGTAAAAAATTAATTTACCATGAAAGTTATTTTGAGAATAATAGTTGTTTTATAGAAGGTATTGATTATTTTTAATATAAAACTTTTATTTTGAATGATACTAATTATTTTTTTAAAGAATATCTACTGAATTAATTAAATGTATTATATAATTAGTGGTTTCAATAATTGTTTGACAATATGTGTCTGTTTTTTTATTGGTAAATATTAGTCATTTATAGTTATAAGTTAATTCATTAAGTCTTCAAATACTCCAAAATTTATCTCCAAGGCACCTTACATTTGAAACACTAAAAACAGCTTTTAGAATAGTTTTTTTCAAAGCTGTCCTTCATAGCTTTTGAAAAAAAAAAAATCTATTCTAAAAATAGTTTTATAAAATTTAAAAACAGGCACTATATAAATATTAGTTGTAACTAAATTTCATGTTAAAATTGATTCACACAAGATCAACTCGAATCCAAATAATTTTCAAGATGTCAACTTATTAATGTAGTCTGATTACTTAAGAATTTTATCATAGATATATGTTTATATATATATATTGATATTTTGAACCTAAAAGGAGTTGACAGTATCTATAACTATATAATAACAAAATCTTATTCCTTTTTTAGAAATTTATTTATTAGCCAAATTTTTACTTACTAAATTTGTAAACATATATAATTATTATTAACAATTCATTGAATAGAACATAAAGTAAAATTAAACCAACATTCTAATAAAAAACACTAACCTTCAACTTCTTAAACTTGATATATACATGATTATTTTATATTCAAAGTATATTAATAGATTACACATAAATAAAAAGATCATTCATCATCACTACTACAATTACATTCTAATTAAGTTACTCCTAAATAGTGTTACACTCACTATCTAATATTAGGCAAAGTATTATGTGAATGATACACACAGTAAATTTTATGGTGAACAACAATTTATTTAAGTATTTTGATATTTTATTTTTTTAGAGATAAATGACATAAAATACTGTATATGAACTAACACGACAATTATATGAACTAACACCACACTATATATGAATTAACACCACACGTAGTATGTCACAGTGAATGAACTAAAATCATATTGTATATGAACTAACACCACACTGCATATGAACTAACACTACACTGCATATGAACTAACACTACACACCGAAATGTGTGTTACTGCGTGTGCACGAAATTATTTCCGTGAGTATTACTCACATAATACCTACTCCTAATATTAATATTCTGAAATTCATCCAGTAACCACAATTATTAATTTTATTTTCACACCTACAAAAAGAAAACAACTCACATTCATAAAAGTCAATATCTCATCTTTTAAATAAACATATAAGTTCACATATGAAAGTAATTTTACGAGTGTAGTATTATTTATAATTGTATAAATTATTTGTCTTATGTATAATTATTTCAAGAGTTATAGATATAAAAATTAGGTTTTTATTTTTAACATTATAATTTTTTATTGTTTTGATAAATTTAAGTTTCAATTTTATTTAATAAATATAATAGATCGTGCATTGCACGGGTGAAAAAACTAATAACATTAATAAGAAAAAACCGTCGAAAATAAAAAAAATTGAGTATATTCTACAATATTAGAAAGAGAATTATATACTCCTTTCAAAAAGAAAAAAAAAAGAAAGAGAATTATATACTTTGAATATCATGAAGAATTGACTTCACAACAAAATGATTGATGAATGGATAAATAACAATTTAGTAGTGAAGTATTGAATTATGTATCCAATGAAACTATATTTATATATTCCAAAGTATGATATGTCAATTAATTGTAATTCAAATATTATATAATGTATATAAGTAAAT
>JAPKLY010000015.1:932027-944231 GCA_026898435.1 Prunella vulgaris | reverse complement strand
TTGGGCCCATATTTAAAAAACCCGGGTTTCAGGGCAGGATGTGCCCAAAAAATACAGGCCCGAAAAGAACTGGACCTATTTAGCCAGGCCCGTTAGGCCTGTCGGGCCACTCGGGCTCAGGTCGGGCCGGGCCCGGTCGCAATGGGTGTAAGAATTAATTTTGAAAACATAAATTTTAATTTGATTAAAATATATTAAGATATAATAATATTTTAATTAAAAGGATAATTTGATAATTTTAATTTTATTTAATAATATTAATTAATTTTTTTAACAGTGCGATCGCTTTATGCATTGTGCAATCGCCCTAGTGCAAAGTGCAATCACTTCAAAATAATATTGTACGTTAGATTATGAATCTAACGGTATTTAAGGGGTTTACTGATGTCAGGAAGGGCGAAGCCTTCCTGACCATAGAAAGACCCATGAAACTACCCGTTTATTTTCTTCTTCTTCTTTTGAATTTTTTTTAATTCTTCTAATTTTTTTTATTTTTCAGATTTTTTTTGTAAAGTATTTAATTAAAAAAATTTAATAAGTCAACAAGTGGAGCATCTATAACCGCACTTATTATATCCCATGGTCTACTTGACCTGATTTTTTAAACATGTTTAATTTATTTAATATTTTAAAATAAAATTTTATTATTTTAAAAAAATTTGAAAGAGTATATATTTTCTTTCTTATTTTTTCAAAAAATATTTACTTATTCAAAATTTAAAATTTATTTTTACTTTCTAAAAATTCTGGAAAAATGGTACTTTTTTAAATTCAAATATTATAAGTTTTCAAAAAATATTGTTTAAAAATTTACTTATGGTAGTTTTATTTGTTTTTAAGTTGGCATCTAGGTTGGACAAAAATATTGTATCAGTCCTTGTCCACAAGTTAAATCAGTGGTCGTACATTAAACACTTTGATATCATAAAAAATTATACTATTATTTAAAAATTCAAATTTAGAGAGATGTATAATTAATTTATTTATAATAATTTTTTAAATGAGAGTACTATGTACTAACTCAAATGTGAGTTGTAGTCAGTCACATCTTAATATGTTCATTATGAAAATTCTCTGTGGTTTTGACTTGTTATTTGAAATTCTTTTGTGATTTAAAAATTACACAAAATTCTTCGTAAAATTTATAAAGAAGAAATTACAAATTAATAAAAAATTTAAATATGAATTTAATTTTGTGCAAAAAATTATATTTCTATGAAAAAAAAATTATACATCCTAAATTATTTTGAATCAATTTATAAATATGATAACTTTTTGAACCAATGTGTAAATATCCCTTTATTAAATAAAGCTAATTCTCCATTTAAAAAAGTCACAAATTTATCTGTTTCTAATATTTTTCATATCTTGTTAATTTCTTTTAAATATTTTAAAATTTTAAAACTATACTGTATAAAATATAATGAGAAATAAGAAAATTATCAACTTATTTATGAAATGGGAGGATAATTCGCTGTATTTAGTAAGCGGGATAAATGAAATATACGAAAAAATATTAGTTTTTCATAAATATTTATTGATTTTTATAGAAATCATTATTTTTTAAAATGTAGTAACATATATTTTTTCTTACAGATGTTCATGTAGTATACATTCTGGCACGGTCGAGATATAATAACACATGTAAGATATTATTACATTAACAACATATTATCAACATAAAAAAATAAAAAATAAATTAAGAAATACATATTTGTTCTTGTAAAAATACAAATTATCCTTATAGTTAAAAGTATAAAAAAATAATTTTTTAAGATGTAGTAATATACATTTTATCTTATAGTAACACACATATATTCATGTAGTATATATCATGGGCTGCAATCTACAATCCACTATACTTTAATAAAATTTAAATCTACAATCTAAATTTACTATACTTTTTAGATAAAAATAAATAGATAATTTAGTAAGAATTATGAAATTAATGTGTCTCACAATGACATATGTAATTAACGTAATGTAAATAAATAATTTAGTTCATAAAATTTCTAATAATTAAGTTTTGGTTTGGATGAAATTTTTTGGAACTATGGTGTTTGGAGCTTTTTCGGTTAATTTATTATTGATTGTTATTTCTGTCTTTCTTAATTTTGTCTCCAAATCACATCGTATTTATAATATACTGAATATAATTTTGAGATATATATTGATAAAATTCGAGAGTTAAATTATAAAATGTAATATAATATTTGATAATGAATTTATATGATAAATATATTTTCCTATTATTTCATACTTCAATTTTTAGGTTTAGTTATATATACATTAGAAAAAAATTTCAATAATAATTAAATATGATAAATTATATATTTATGAAATGTAAAAGTGCACGTGTATCATATTAGTATTTAAATACAAATAATTATCATGTGTTGATTTTAGCATACATAGAAATGATCAATTTTGAATGAATTTCCTATTGCTATATGTACTTTAAATAATAACAATAAAAAAAAACCTTTCACTTAAAAAAAAAAAGTCATTGACCAATTTTTATTTATTAATTTATTCTTTTGATCTAATCCATGTCATTAGATGCATCTGAGATTTTTTGTGAGACCATCATTTAAGTTAGTGGTAAATTAAGGAGATCATAATTTTTTTGTCTGATACAGTAGAGATTGTAACTTTAAAATGTAAAAAATTGAAGATAAATTAATCTGAATCAATACAAATCAGACTAAGTGCATATTTGCAAACTCTAAATAAAAAGTAAAAGTGCTTATTTTTTAAAAAGAAGCACTTAAAAAATATTTTCAACTACTAACTTAAGTGCTAATTACCACTTTTGGTCAATCAACAAATTTTAACTTCTAGCTTCCACTTGAGCACTTCTACACCTTCCCCAAGAAAATAATAACTCAATATCCTTTTTAAATGTACTTCTTTTGCAAACATAATTCTCTTAATCATTTCTTAAAATCACTTAATTTTAAAACACTTCTCGTTTATCATTTTACTACAAAAATCACTTAATAACACTTTTTAATTTCTACTAGTGATTGCAAACAAGCACAAAATGGTCTTATTTAGCTTGAATTCTATCTAAATTTGATCTCAATTTGTAATTTAAAAAAAATGCCGTCCTTAATTTGTTAATCTAAAAAATTAAACTTTATTTTTTTAACTTATAAGTTATAGTCTACATTTTATCACTCCAAAAGATTATGAATTTTTATTTTGGCATACCTCAAATTATGGTCATGAAAGAAAAAAATTTCTCCTTTTATATATGCACACGTAGTTTAAGAGGCCGGCGTTGCATTCGAGGTGTTGCATTTTTAAATCATTAAATACCTATTTTCAATTTTTACAAAATGTATAGAATCATTTATTTTTTAAGTTGGTAAAATCCAACTTTAAAAAAAAAAAGTGCTTCTCACTATTTAATTGTTATTGAAAATAGACCCTAAATATGAAATTTAAATCAAATATTGTTCAATACCGTATAGTGAAAAAACAAAGGTGTAAAAATCTACAGTTTTAAGGTCCTTTTCAATTTTCATCAAGACTGCACACGATGGTGATATATAATATCAGATACAAGTCCTTCTATACGATCTCTCTATAGATATATAAACATAGTTGTGTGTGCTTAAAAGAGGAATTGTATTTTGTCAATGTGGACTTACCTAATCGGTCTTTATTTTGCACTATAAGCCACTGACAGATTCCATCCCTTTGATATCGATCGAAAGAGGGTGATATGTTGGATACCACATTGTAATAAGTCCAATTGACTCCCAAAGAGAAGTGATTAGTAAGTGAAAGGGAAATCCACTTTTGCCTCTCCCACCCCAATATAAGTAGCATATAATATTTGTGATACGTTGGTTTTATATGAAAATAGTTTATGATAAATTTATCACGAAACTATTTTAAAGTATCAAATATATGGTTAAGTGTATTAAAATATTCATATCAAAAGTTCGGGTCAACAAAATCTATAAGAATTATATCATAATATCATTAATCTGAATTTTTTATATTTCTGGTGAGATTTTTGATACATCTGCTCAAATGTTTGATACATTAAAATTGGTTCATGATAAACTTATCATGAACCATTTTCATATAAAACTTTATCTTTATGATAAACTTATTGTGAAATAGTTTTAAATTATTAAATATTTGATCAGAAAATATAAAAAATTCCATTAGAAGCATAAAATTTTGGGATAATAATATTATATTGTAACTGTTATATATTTTATTGATTTCAACTTTTGATATTTTTAGTGAATTTTTTAATACTCCTAATTAAATATATAATATTTTAAAACTATTTAATTATAAATTTATCATCAATTATTTTCTTATAAAACCAGCTCAAAATAAATAAAGTGAAGGAGACTCCACTTTCAAACATGTTAAACCAAATTAAAATATTTACGTACCCATTCGACACCTCAACTAAAATATAGGTATTATATACACCTATTTCATATATGTAGGCTTAATTACATAATAAATCATTATAATTACAAAATTACAATTTAATCTAAAATTTTAAATTTTGATAAAGTAAATCATCACCTTTTATTTTTATTGTAATTCAAACTTCGAATAATTTGTCTTTTCTTGAAAGATGATGTGAACAAATAAATTTATAATCATCATTCCAATAAACATCCACATTATTAATAGAGTTGACAATTTCATCCCGACCAGCCTAATTTTTGGGCTGGACTGGACTCAAAATAAAACGGCCCTTTAATTGGGCCATTTTGGCCCGGCGGACCGCTGACCGGCTGTTTGGCCCGAAATAGATTATTTTTTTAAGTACAGGGTTTAACTAGTACATAGATAAATTACATATTAATTTTAAATTAAATATTTTAATAAATTATTTTAGATAATATAATTGTATTTCCAAATATTTATAGTTGATTTTTTAACAATTTTAAACATGATTATTCTAAAAACATGTATTAAGTATTTAATAATTATTTATTAATTAGGGGAAACACAATCTAGTCTAAAATAACAACACAAAGTAAATGTAGAACAAAAAACTTTTTAGCATTACATCTAGGTCTAAATTAGTAAAAGTGTATGAAGGCCTAACTCTACACTTAAAACCAGGTTATAAGTGAGAGGATTTCCCAGGCTTATAAGCCCACCCAAGACCACACTCACTACCGATGTGGGGTATCTCTTAATACCCTCCCTCACGTAAGAGGCTCATCAGGCTCGACACGTGGTTCCACAGGTGGATCCACACTTCGAGTAGAGAGGTGTCTCTGATACCATGTATGAAGGCCTAACTCTACACTTAAAACCAGGTTATAAGTGAGAGGATTGCCCAGGCTTATAAGCCCACCCAAGACCACACTCACTGCCGATGTGGGATATCTCTTAATAAAAAGTAATGATCTGCCATGCTACAGTATCATAGAATGACGCACTATAGTGACCAAGTCTGACGCGCTACAGTACATAAATTTAAATTTATACACTACAGTACAATATAATCAATAATACTACAGTATAATCAATTATAAATAGTATAACATACTAATATTATAACAATGTAGTATAACTAAATAACAATAATATAACACTTCTTTATGTGCACTTTTTATGATGATAATGTCGATATATACTTTAATTGTACGACCATTGTGGTCATCGAACATCTTTTTCACCAGTCGTTGGTGTGTTGCCCTCGCATTAATTAATCCAAATGACATTCTATCTTAGCACTATAAATTTGGGTCACTTACAATATGGTTCAAAAAAGTCACTATATTTACAAATTGGTTCAAAAAATTTGCACGGTAGTGTATTTTTTTGTTTTGCACGGAAGTGTTTTTTTTTTTTTTGCACGAGACCAATTTGTAATTTTTGTCAATTTCTTGAACCATATTGTACTTTTCCCTATAAATTTTTGTTGGTGTAGAAAGTTGTGTGTTCTTGACCATCTGGATGTAATGCGATCTAATGATACCCGACAAATACATCCATGAAGGTCATAATGCTTCATGTGTTAACTTGTTGTCGAGTAGTTTCTTGACCTCGACCGTTAAAGCTTCATACTTCTCCGGACCAAATTTCTGTCGTTTTCATCATATAGCTTCTTCATTAGATTGATGTTTAGGCGATGACAAGCATGTTCAGGCGGAATTCCTGTCATATCGGAATGTAATTAGACAAATACATCGAGATTGGCCTTTAAGATTCAGTCATTCATGTTCGATATGGTTCTGGCAACTCTGACCTGATAAACAGTTCCAAGTTATCTTTGACTGGGTATGCTTTTAATGTTGTTAATGCCTCCATCGGCGTTACCCTTTTCACTTTTCTTTCCACCTGGGGTCTAAGATTGTTCTATTCATGTTCAATTCATCTTCAACCTCCATCAGTTCGCACTCTTATCGGGGTTCAAAATCTTCACTCAATAAAAAATCTCTGGGTTGCTCATCACCTGATCGAGGGCTATTTCTTTGCTTAGAATGATCAGAGACGTCCATTGATTGTTCATCGAATTGCAATTCAGTTGATGTAAGCTTGTCAGGCTCATGCATCATTTCATCAGGCTGTGAATTTAATTTTGTTTCACGTTCTTTAGCATGTTCACTTTGTGAATCGACTTCCATTGGTTCTGCTTCGTCTTGCGAAGCGTCCAATGCTTTGAGTCTTGTGCCAAAATATTTACAGAATTTTTTTATCACTAGAACTTATTGCTATCGATGAATGTACTTGCAATAAACACTCACGAGCTTCTTTTTATCACCTTTTATTGTACTGACACCCTTTGGTGTTGGAAATTTTAAACAAGAATAGTACGTTGAATAGGAAACCTTAAATTCATACAAAAAAGATCGATCGAGGAACCCATCGTAGGAGGATGGCTGGTCAACAACAAGAAAATCTATTTGTCTTGTCAATCTCCTATCGGGATCATCGACCGATACAAGCTCCACGAACAATCTTATTGTACCTAAGGGGATTGTGAATGCTTCTCCGAATCTTAAAATCTTGTGATTACATTCTTCTATGTAGGATTCATAATCCCATATCTAGTCTAGTGTACTTTTGAACAAAATGTTCGTCTAAGCTCCAGTGTCGATCAGAAGTCTATAGACATTCACATTCATTATATTTGCGCTAATGATCAATGAATCATTGTGGGGCATCATGATACCCTCCAAATATTTCTGAGAAATGTAAGCTATGCAGTCGGCTTAGTTGAGGGTCCAACACCAGTTTCCTTGATTTGATGAATAGCGCGTAGTTCCGCTTTCTTCTGCCTCTTCGACGGCAGCGGTCATCCTTCTGTACATCCGTCAACATTGCGCACCTCAGACTCTATGACCGAAATTTCACGAACAGGTCCCGGTTGAGGAGGTGGAGCTCTTCGCTCTCGCCAATTTTGTTGTGGGGCTCTCTGATCTCCATCATTGTCATCTTCATCATCAGAGTCGTCTATTTCGGGTGCCCGCTGTCTTTTGCCCGGAACTTTTTTCATGAACTCTAACAATTTCCCTTTTTTGTAAAAATTCTAAAGTTGCCTTAAAAGAATCCATGCATTCACTTATAAAGTGTCCAATGGTCTAATAATAAGTGCATTATTTGTTAGGATACATCTTGCTCCTTTCCTGCCCGATCCTTCGTAGAGCCGACAATAAGCCCTTTTCGTTAACCGCGTTGTACACCTGGTCAACGGACACAGTGAGGACTTGTTTCAATTTATCTTTGTATTCTTCTTCATCCGTGAAGGAGTTCAATTATTTGGAGTGTTATACTCCGTTCCTCCTTTCTTTCCAGACTTATTTACTTCCTTAGTCCCCCAAGGTCTTTTTCAACGGTTCTTGCATAACAACATATATTCCGGCCTTATTTCAGAATTCGGCATATATTTTGGGTAGAGATGTTAAACGGGCTGGCCCTAACCATACAGGGCCAGCCCTACAGGGCTGCGGGCCTAAACGGTCCCAGGCCTTAGCGGTTCGTTCTTAACGGGCCACTAATACTCGGGACCTAAACCTAACCCTAGCGGTCCGCGGGCTAAACGGGCCACTAACGAGCTCGGGGTAAATTTTTTATAAAAAATTAAAATTTAATATAAAATACAACTAATGATTTAATAACTAAAATAATCCATAAAGTACACACATCAACAACATAAAGTTCACACACTAACAATATAATCCATAAAGTTCACACATTAACGACATAATCCACAAAGTTCACACATTAACAACTAAAATTTAATAAATATCTTCAACCTCTTCAATCTTCGGTATTAGATTATTCCTTGGACAATGATAAAATATCTTCTTCCATTTCATCATCATCATCATCATCATCTTGTGCGCGAGATGGGCGAAGAAGGAGGATGCTTGGGAGTTGGGAAAGGCGACAGAGGCTGCACGACATAAACCCTAATTGAAGAACAGAGAACATAATTTAATTGATATCTAGTTATCTACTATTTTCTATTTTTAATTCTTAGTTAATAACAAATTAGTAAATTAATAATTAATAAGAATAATAACTAATAAGTTAATTAATAAACTTGCAAATTGTAAGTATAAAGTATTAATGACTTAATGTATACAAGTTTACAAATTACAACAATGAGAGAACCAGGCCCCATTTTTCAATTTATATTATATATAATAAATTTAATTAAAAAAAACTGGGCTACCGGGCCAGCCCGGTTAACCGGCGGGCTATCCAGTTTAGCCGGCGAGCTAATCGGTCTGGGCTAAAAAACCCAGTTTTATACGGGCCGCCATATGCTCGGACCTAACCCTTTAAATTACAGGGTTAAACGGGTCGGCCCGCCAGCCCGCAGCCCGTTTAACATCTCTAATTTTGGGACATGCAAGATTTATTTTCATCCACGTGTTTGATCCTTTCTTCAGTACTGTCATTGGTGCAATGACTTTGGTATTCTCGCTAACTAGTTCACTCTCAAGTAAAATCTTGTCGAATCTTTCGAGCAATTATTGACTAGATTCCTCAGCTTCTTGAACCAGGTATGTGAGGCAGTGATTTTAGGTCAGGTATGATGCCAATCCAGAGAAATAGGATAGGAATTCCTGGCTCAGTTGAGCAAAAGATGTTATTGATGCCGGTGAGGTTGAAAAGAACCACTGATGAGCATGATCACCGAGAGTGAGGTGGAATTTCTACACTGTGTGGCATTGGATGCCCCCATGGAGATCACATAATTAGTGTACTTTGTAATGTGCACTTTCGGGTCGGAAACCCCTTCATAGAGATTATTAGTCGGATATTGAATCTTTCGTTGGATTGGTGCCGCAAGAATCAATGGAGACAAGTGAAACACTGGAATAAATGGGCTTGAATCACCCTCTTACCACAGGGACATCTTGGTCTGTAATTTCTCAATCGCTTTGGTCATGGACAACAAAATTTCCTCCGAGGTCCCACTCTTGGGAGGTTGCTCATGTTCTACTTCGTTTAGAACGAGTAGGTTAAAGCAATCCCTTACTCCGATGGGACCCCACTGCTGTCCTAAAGGTGCTATGTGTCCCATGCGGACCCAATCTTTCCAACACCGACAGGTGAAAATGTCCATGTATTGATTGTTTATTCCTTGTATCTACTAGTACATTCACTGGAAGACGAGAAGTCAACACGGATAACCCATGTGACTGGTTGTCTCGTAACTCCATGATTCCACTTTGAGGAGTATTGTGACTAAATTCGTTAACAACACTCCATGTTCGCCTTACACGTGGACCTAAATATTCTGTCACATTTTGTTTGCCACATTTCTTACATCTTCTAGCTTGTTCACTATCATATTTGTTTTCAAGTTCACGTGGAATGATCTATTCCGGCGCTCGTCTGGATACATGTTGTGCTTCAGAAGGTTCAACTAGTCTTTGTTATTGATGCTGCAAGACTTGCAATATAACCATTGTTCGAGTTATATCTTCAGGATTTTGCAAGAAGAGGAGTAGCTCTAGTATCAATTGCACATGCTCTTAAGTAGCACTAGTAGTCTGCATCTCAGTGTAATTGACTGGCTGTTGATCTCTTCCAACTCTCTAAGCTCCTGCCTGTTGCACAGGTACATAAGCCTTTGAGTTAGTTGATGATTAGTTCAACCCTAAGATATTGCACGTGGTTAAGATATTTCTCCAGACATGGCTTGGGATTTTACTATCAGCGAACAACTTGTACAAAAATGATAGGCGAACATCTGGTGTAAAAAGAGTAAAAGGCGAACAGCTTTCACAAAACTTCAGTAGGTAAACAACCTTCACAATTCAACTGACGAATAGCTCGTTAAATTCCTTATATGGAGCGAATAGCTCTAAGGGAATTCTATACTTTGAGCGAACAACTCTAAAAAGTTTTCCAAATCTTGAGCGACCAGCTCAGAGGATTTCTTGGATCTTGAAGATGTTTCCGGGAACAACTCCAAGGATTTTTTGAGCATCCAATTAATAAGCTCCTCGTTTCCAGTAACCTGCCACTTCCAATGATTTATTGTGAAATGGAGGTTCGTGCCCTCCTTCTAGTGCCAAAATGTTGATGAATTTTTGCTAATGAAGATTTTATGTGGCTTTTAACATAAAAAATTACCAACAAACTTGATATAAGTAGCTGGAATGGCTAATTTCATAGTTGAGGAGGAATTTGTGCAGAATTTTGTTAAGGAAAGAGAACTTCTCACTATTTATTATGAAAATTAGGCCTATTTATAGGGAAATATACAAGTAGGATTTGGCAAATGAATTGACACGCATTATATGGTTAGGACACGCGTTCTTGATGGATAAAGATGAAAAAATTACACTGAAAATTAGTGAAATTGAGTTACAATCTTCAAACTGGCGACTAGCTCCTTATGTGGCGACCAGCCTGTACATTTTTCTTGTGGGGAGCGAACAACTCGTTGGTGACGAGCAGCTGATATAATGGGCTGCTCTCCATCTCAAACTTATTTTACATGGGTTGTTCGCTCCCTCTTCTATATGTATAAGGGCTCTGCTCGTTTATCACTTTATTCTTGAATGGAATGCTCGCTCCTTGTGTTGAAATTACACGGGCTGCTCGCTCCATTCCCACTAAGCTGTCCGCCACCTTCGTCAAATTGCTCAATTTCTACTCTTAATCAACTTTAACCTTCATGGATTGTTCACCAATTGCATAATTAATATTTAGCATCAACACTCTTACTCCAAGATGTACACATTAAATCAAACAAGGTCCAGTTATATATTCTAATATGTACAAATATATTGCTTGAAAATTCATATGTTTAATTTTATTAATTTAATAAAATATCATGCATTATAAAGCCTATAATTAATATATATGTGGCTCAATTGAAAGCTTATATGCTTTGCAAAATACACACACAATGGTTGACGCCCATGCCCCAATCACTGGAAACTCAAGCCACTACACCTATAATCGTTGTTGACAATTGTGACCGTGCACATCATTGTCCACAATTGTTTAGAATGAGAATGAAATTGGTTTGATTGGAATGTGTAATGCAAATTAGTTTATTCGAATAAGCCTATTTTTGTTCCAATTTTGATTTTATAGACTAAAGGATATTTACAATATTTTCACAACTAAAGGGGCAAAAAATTATTATTTTTACAAAATGTGACAAAAAAATTTCGCAAGAACCTATATTTTGAATTTTAAGTTCAATTTTAACTTTAATTTTAATTTTATGAAAATACAAAATACACACTGTACTATGTATTTTTTTGACATTTTCAGGTATTATTAAATTATTTTCGAGTATTGCTAAATTAATCTTCAATTATTACTAAATTGTTATTCAGGTATTCTTAGACCGGAAAGAATTTCATGTTTTGATTAGATATATTTTTAAGTATCCTTGTTAATTTTTAATTGCACCACATCGAAGATATGCGTTTATTTTTCGGATTAAAAGTAAATATACACACTGTCACACCCTGATTTTCATACATTAAAAATGCAATGAAAGTCTTAAATTTATTTTGTTTATTTAATTGGAAAATTATTTCTCGTCAAAACTTCTCCTTAAAACTTATTGTTCTAAAAATCAAAATTTGAGTTTTTTTTAACACAACAATACACACACACACACACACACATATATATATATATATATAGGCAAACACCATAGAAATATCTATTTTCGAAAACTCGCGGGTCTAAACCGGGTCGGGCCGAATTTGAGTATTTTTT
>JAPKLY010000015.1:852148-912027 GCA_026898435.1 Prunella vulgaris | reverse complement strand
GCCCCAGTTCGCATCGCGATCAAAAGAGTGAGTGCCAGCACATTAAACATCACAGATGGTGAACTTTCGTCAAAGGAGGATGTTTTTTACAAGGATGGAAGGAAGATAAAGAGAGTCTCTGTCTTCGAAAGATAGGGACCGCAGTGGAAGAATAACCGATTGGGGAAGAAGATTGTCAAACCTCCTCACTACCACAAACTTCGAAGCTTGATTCCATCTCGTATGAGGCGGAAGACAATCTTGAATGTATCTTGAGGAAGAGTTTTAAAAGCAAAGTGGCAGACGATCATCTACACCCGAGAGGAAGATGATGATAGAGAAAGTGTGGTTTCAAATTTTGTAGACTCTCGTGTCGTCCAACAGCCGGCCTTTGAAGAAGTTGAAAGAAACAGAGCTACACAAAGGAGAATTACCTCGATGGTTAGACAAGGAGTTATCTCTGAAGACACCAGAAATATGAGGACAATCTTTGTTAAAGGAAGAGATGGTCGGATGAGGCAGACTATCATCTATGAACGACAAGAAGAAGCCAGAGAAGATGTTGCATCTGTGAATCACATCACCATTTCTGATGAAGCCTTTCCAGTTGAAGAAGACGTCGAAAATGCTCCTCCAGAGTTCAAGGAAGGTGTCAAAGCCACTGTTGATAAATTAAAGGAGGTCAACTTGGGAGATGAAAGCGATCCTCGATCAATTTTCATAAGTGTCTTGCTGACTAAAGAGGAAGAAGAGGCATACATAAAGCTCTTAAAAGAATTCAGGGACGTGTTCGTATGGACCTACAAATAGTTGCCTGGACTAGACCCCAAAGTTGATGTTCATCAGCTATCAGTTAAGAAGGAAATTCGACCTGTCAAGCAGGATCAATGCCGATTCCAGCCCGAGATCATTCCATTAATCGAAAATGAAATCAACAAGCTGATTGAAGTCGGGTTCATCAGAGAAGTGAAGTATCCAAAGTGGATCTCCAGCATTGTCCCGATAAGGAAGAAGAATGGACAATTCCGAGTGTATGTTGATTTTAGAGATCTCAACCTTGCATGCCCCAAGGATGACTTTCCCTTGGCCATTCTAGACTAATGATCGATGCGACTACAGGCCACGAAGCTTTATCCTTTATGGATGGACTGTCATGCTATAATCAGATCCGCATGTCTCCAAGCGATGAAGAACTTACTGCTTTCCGCACGCCAAAAGGGATCTTCTGCTACAGAGTGATGCCTTTTCGGGTTGAAAAATGCCGGTGCAACATATCAGAGAGCAATGCAGAAGATATTTGATGACAAGCTCCATAAAAGTACTGAATGTTATGTGGACGATTTGGTGGTGAAGTCAAAGAAGCGGAGTGATCATTTGCAAGACTTGACGAGAGTCTTTGAACGGCTCAGACAATATCAGTTGAGGATGAATCCATTGAAGTGCGCCATTGGAGTCTTCTCAGGAAAGTTTCTCGGGTTCATCATCCGAAGTAAAGGCATAGAGATTGAGCAGGCAAAGATCGATGCAATTCTAAAGATGTCGAAGCCTCGCAACATCAGTGAGCTCAAGAGTTTGCAAGGAAAACTGGCTTACTTGAGAAGATTTATTCAAACTTGGCGGGCAGATGTCAACCATTCATCCACCTCATGAAGAAAGGCAATCCATTCAAGTGGGATGAAGCTTGTGACAATGCTTTCAATAGCATCAAAGCCTACTTGTTGAAGCCTCCAGTGTTGTCTGCTCCGATACCTGGACGTCCGCTGATACTCTATGTTGCTGCTCAAGAAAGATCAGTTGGGGCCTTGCTAGCACAAGAGAATGATGAAGGTAAGGAGAATGCTCTCTACTACTTGAGTAGAATGATGGTGCCGAATGAGTTGAACTATTCACCGATCGAGAAGATATGTTTGGCGCTTATCTTTGTGATTGAGAAGTTGAAGAACTACTTCCAAGCTCATACCATCCGACTCATCTCCAAAGAAAATCCATTAAAGATCGTCATGTCTAAGCCGGTTCTCTCCGACAGACTTGCAAGATGGTACCTTCAGCTGCAACAATTCGAGATTATCTATGTGCCACAGAAAGCTATCAAAGGACAGGTGCTTGCAGACTTCTTAGCTGATCATCCGATCCCCGCTGAATGGGAGCTGACTGATGATCTCCCAGATGAAGATGCTTTGGCGGTTGAAAGTTCTCTTCCGTGGAAAATGCATTTTGATGGCGCTTCACACAGAGAAGGAGCCGGTGCAGGAGTGGTGTTCGTCACATCAGAAGGATATGTCTTGCCATACTCTTTCTCCCTGACTCAAAATTGCTCCAACAATGTTGCTGAGTACCAAGCCCTCATACTCAGATTGGAGATGGCAGTCGATGTGAAGCAGCTGCACCTGAATGTATATGGAGACTCCTTGCTCGTAGTGAATCAGCTGCTCGGGGTATACGAAGTGAAGAAACCAGAGTTGCTTCCGTACTACAACTATGCCCGAAGAATGATTAACTGGCTTGGAGATGTGGAGATCAAGCACATTTCGAGAGGTGAGAACAAACAAGCAGATGCCCTCGCTAAGTTGGCATCAACCATAGCTATGCCCGAAGCAAACATTCGCATCCCGGTATGCAAAAATTGGGTTATTCCACCGATCTTCGACGATGATGATGAAGAAGTCGAGAATCTTGTTGTGGAAGTCTTTGAGATAGAGAAGGAAGATTGGCGGCAACCTTTGGTTGATTATCACCAACATGAGAAGCTTCCTCAAGATCCACGACAAAGAGTTGATGTTCGACGTCGTGCTCCCTGTTTCATCTACTACAAGAGCATTCTCTATATAAGATCATTCGATGGTGTCTTCCTGAGGTGTTTGGGTGATGAGAAGTTGTTCAAGTGATGGAAGAAGCTCGCTCAGGAATATGCGGCGCACATCAATCCGGACAGAAGCTGCATCACTGGATAAAGAGAAAGGGCTACTAATATCCAACGATGGTGAAAGATTGCATGAGTTACGCTCAAAGATGTCAAGCATGCCAATTCCATGCCAATGTGATCCATCAGCCTCCTGAACCTCTACATCCAATTGTCGCTTCCTGGCCATTTGACGTTTGGGGTCTTGATGTCGTGGGTCCGTTGAGAAAGTCTTCCGGTGGTCATCTCTACATACTTGTTGCAACTGACTACTTCTCGAAATGGGCTGAAGCTGTACCCTTGAGGGAAGTGAAGAAGGAAAATGTTGCCGACTTCATCCGTGTCAACATCATATATCGATACGGAGTCCCGCGCTACATCCTTACCGACAATGGGCGATCTTTCTCCAACAGTCACATTGACAAGCTTTGTGAGAAGTTCAACTTCAAGCAGCGAAAGTCCTCCGCTTACAACACAGCTGCTAACGGCCTTTCTGAAGCTTTCAATAAAACTCTTTCCAGTGTGCTAAAGAAGGTTGTGTCGAAGTCGAAAAGAGACTGGCACGAAAGGATGAACGAAGCTTTGTGGGCATATCGGACCACGTACAGAACTCCTACGCAAGCTACTCCGTACTCGCTAGTGTATGGTGTTGAAGTCGTTGTTCCTTTGGAAAAGCAAATACTATCTCTAAGGATGACTATCCAAGAAGGGTTGACTGATGAGGAGAATGCACGACTGCGTCTTGCTGAATTGGAAGCCTAGGATGAGAAGAGGTTGGAAGCTCAACAAAAACTTGAGTGCTATCAATCCCGCCTTGCCAGAATGTTCAACAAAAAGGTGAAGAGGTGTTCGTTCCAGGTTGGTGACTTGGTGCTTTCTCTAAGAAGGCCCATTGTCACAACACATAGGGTTGGTAACAAATTCTTGCCCAGATGGGATGGCCCTTATGTTGTAACTGAAGTCTATACAAATGGTGCTTACAAGTTGATCTCCAAAAATGGGATAAGTGTCAGCCCCATCAACGGAAAGTTCCTCACACGCTATTACACGTGAAAATCAAGTCTGAAGTATGCTCCATGACTCACGAGCCTAAACTGTTAGTTGCTCCTTCAAGCACGAGCCTAAACTGCAAATAGGTCCATGATGCACGAGCTTAAACTGCTAGTTGCTCCTGGTCCGCACGAGCTTAAACTGTGAACGACAAACCACCAAAGATGATTACATGTGGTAAACTGTTAACTTATCCCACTAACGATGTTTAAGTGGTTAAATAATTTACATCCTACTGCGACTATGGTAGTAAAAAGTATACGTCTCTCCTGGCCCGCATGAGGATAAACTGTGTACGGCAAACCCCCCAAATCAAATCATTTTGGGATTTCTTTTGAACTATGTTATGGATTGATCCTCTTTATAGAGGTACATAGGCAACTTAGAAATTCCTAAGTTCAGTCATGTTTTAAGTATCTTGTTAAGTTTGACACACTTAATAAAGATAATAAAAAACGGCATGCATGATAAAGGCAATGACAAGATAAAGGAAAAGATGCAAACATCAATAAATCAAAGTGGAGTTCAGATACAAGGAATGCAAATAAGCAATATAAGGCAAGTCCTAAGCAAAGCTAAGCAAAAGGATCAACATCATGTATCTCTCTGAAAGCAGCTTCCAATCTTGACTTGGACTTCTTCAAATCATCAACTACAGTGCCCTCAAGAACTGGAGTCTTCTCAATAGTGCGAACAATTTCTGCAGCAGCCCGGGCTTCATTTTTTGCATTCTGAGCAGATTGTTGGTTTTGCTCCAGTGTCAGAAGCAGTGCCTTCTTCTTCCTCTGCAGCTCATCAAGCTCCACTTCCAACTGACTATACTCTGCTCGAGTAGCTTCGACCTTCCTAGATGCTTCCGTGTCATTCACCTTGCACGCATGAAGATTGTTCTTTGCCTCTTCCAAACGCCGATCAAGAGTCTATTCATCCATGCCATCTGCAGACTTTGACCTCATAGCATCATATGCATCAGCCTTATCGAATAAGGCTGCCAGCTCACCTTTCAAGATGGAGGAATCGACCCGATCAAACCTCTTCATCTCTCCCAGTATAAGCGGCACTTGCTCCTTCATGGAAGACAACATGTCGATAGGATTCCTGGCAATCTTGCTGAGTTAGTCTTTCCACAAGACAGTAACATAATTCCGCTGGTGGTTTTCGACAAATCTATCACTCTAAAAAATGGAAGTTCCATCATTGCGAGGAGGCTCGGGTATGGGAGTCTGAGTAGGCCTCGTTGATGCTGTCACAAAATGAGAAGTCACTTCATCATTAGATTAAGCTTCTTCAGTGCCAAGAATCTCGTGAACAGTCTGAAAAAGGCAAAATGAAAAATATAAGAAGATATCAAAGGGAAATACAAGTCAAGGATAAAAGATGTATCTTCATTCTCAGACAAGAGGCTTCAGAGTCAACTATATCTTCAACAGCCTTGGAAGATTCCTTATGCTTCTGACGCTTCCAGTTGACATCCTCACGTCCACTTTGACTCATGGAATGTTGAACAGTCGACTTCCTCTTCTCTTTCTGCAGCTGCTCAAGATGTGCAGAAGATGGAATCATCTGGCTGGGAGAAGTCTATTGCTCTTGAATAGCCTGAGAAGTAAGATAATCCACGTTTACTACTTCCTTTGACGATGGCAGAATGGGCTTTGACTTGATCAGATCGCTGATATGGTTCTCCAAGTACGAACCGTGGACTTGGTTCCACCACTTCCTATATCCTATAGCAGAAAAGGTCTGAGGATTATGTGGAGCAGCCGGAAAACTTATGCTGGAGAGTGTCTTGCGCAAAATGCACCATTTCCAGCAGTTCACTCCCCTGGCCAATGAACTTTCACGCTTGCTGCTTCCTTTCATCATCCCAGGTAGCTCTTGACAAAAGCCAAACTGACGGCTGAATCGATACGGACTATAAGGGTCAAGAGCAAAATGATCCCTTTGCCTCAAAGGAAGGAAGCTCGATCTGAGAGTCATAAAGTAACTCCATACATCTCTTGGACCTTCTCCATCATATGCATATGAAGTCCGTTCATGGTTGACATGGCAAATCAAAGTAACTTGATCTGCTTTATGAATCCGCTTACAAGCTTCAGCCGGATCATAATATCGAGCACCATTCTCTCTAGAATAAAGCGCCAGCGGAGGCTTATCCAATCTGATAGTTGTCATATAATGTGTCTTAAAGTACTGTGCTAGCCACGCATACACAAAGTGCACTAGAAAGAATGAATGGCCATCAGATGGGTTGGGTCGACTCGAAATCTCATTCAATCCTCTTTAAATGCTCGCCAAAACCGGGACATCAAGACCAACTTCAAGGCCCTTGGCCATCAAACACGCTATCTTGAATGTTCTAGGTCTAATCTGGTCTACGTCTTCATTAGGCAGGATGAATGTGCAAAGCCAGCAAGCGAGTAAAGCATCCAAATATGTCTCTTCATATCTCCATCACTGAAGACCCAACTTCTGGAATGATGATAGCTCGGGGAAAGTACATGTCTTATGCCCGCTCAAATTACCGGTTGGATTGTGAGTCAGCTTCGATCGAGATGACCATTTCTTCTCAACCCAAACAGACGACTTATGATACCTCAAAGGTTTGATTGACCAGAATCCTATACACTTGGAGATGGACACTTGGCCTTCTGATGAACTGCCTCGATGGAGATGACAAGCATGCAGTAGGGACTGACAACTCTGTGGAATATAAGGGATATATGAGGTTCTGTCAAGTAGCTCTTTCTCATCCGGCACGACCTTGTCGAACAAGTGGTCTATCAAGGGAAGACCCATCCAATCATGCACATCCTAAAGTGATAGAGACACCCCCCAATACTTGTAAGCAAAGTGTTAGTCGTTGGGCATTACGCCTCACAGAAGGCCTTGATTAACTCAGAGTTGCAATCATATGTGAATAGCGACGCAAATACGGAGTCATAAATTTTGGCATCTCTAAGAGTCTTCTTGCATCGGCTGAAAATGTCTTCAGTCCACTCCCAATAGCCTTCATTGAAGTGGAACTCGCCAGCAAAGGATATAGGACCACCCCATCCATCTTTGCCCATGACAATGCGACATCCAAGTGTTGGCAATGGCTCTACATCAGTTGGATCTGAGTGTTTCTGATTAGCAGCATCCAAGGCTAATGCGTTGACTGATTTGGATATTAGGCCTTGTGAGACCACTCCTTCATACGAAATTCGTTGCTGGGCAAAGGCACAGAGTCTGCATATTTGCCAATAACTGGCTTCTCGACATGAAGGTAGGTCCCTTCGTCCATTGATTGGTGCTCGTCATTGAGAATGACCAGGTGGCGGACTCCAGATGAAAGCTTCGATGTCTTAAAGAAAACCATGTTTGAAGCTGAAGGATAAAAAGCTGCAAGACCAAAAGATGAGGGTCAAAATTGGCTAAGGAAATTATGGGGCAAAATAATAATTAAATAATTTGATGCCTAGAAATATAATTTCTATAAAGCCTAAAGTTATTTAAATTTATTTGGGCCAAATAAATTATTTTAAGGATAATAAAAATTAAGTCCATTATATCTTACTTGGATTTAATTAGAGAAGTTCAAATTTATAGCCCAAATATAATCAAGATGCCCAAAATTTGAATATTAATTAAGATGGCCCAGATTTTAGGTGATTAGTTGAGAGTCCAAATCTTATTTAATCATATTAGCCTTTATCTGGATAAAAGCCCAAATTTCATTATCATTATGAGGCCCAAGTCTTGATTTGTCATAAGGAAAAGCCTTAGTCACAGTGGCCCAGTTCACAATTCCATCTCCAAGACACACAAGATACAATCATCCCTGTACAGTCGTGCCTGTTATTCTTCATGGCTGGAATTGTAATTAAAGTAAACTGCAAAGTCATGCCCCAAATCCCGCAAATCACACAAATTACACCGGGAATTTGCAAATTCCGAGTCAAATCTGCCGGAAGACCGCTCCTCGCGTGCCCAGCAGCCGGTAGTGCCCTGTAAGTCTCGTCGGAAATTGCTTGAATACCAACAGAGAATAACCGCGAAGCTCAATCCGCCGCGTTACCGCACTCGTTGCCCACGTGCACGGCGTTAAGCCCCTGCATGTCGCAGACCCAGTGACGAGTAAGAGGTGCCCGGTAAAAATCGTGTCGGATCGAGGTTGAGATACTGCGGAAACTGTTGCGGGCTACTGTCGAATGTTATTGTAAATGTTGGTCTGAAATTGAAGAGGCGTCGCGCTTGATATCGAAATCCACCGCTCGTCCTGGGACACGAGCCTACCAGCCGCTGCTGTTCGTACTGGACTGACACTGCTGCCCGCCAGAAGTCGCGCAGCCGCCGCCCAGTCGCGATCTACAGTCAAGACACTGCTGCCTGTACTGGTCACAAACCATGCGCGTCACGACGATGCCTTATTCACTGGAACCAGAAGCCTCGCCATCCATAAAAATCTCCGCTGCTACATTCACAGTCGCCGCCCGGCCACGAATCCGCTGCGAACCAGAACAATCATCGCCTGCAAAAATTGCTGCTTGCGCCACTGCCATAAAAACCACCAAAAATCATGCTGCAAGTCACGACGCGCCGTCCACCAATTCTACTTCGCGCTGCTGGAAATCCAGAATTAAAAACCGCATAACAATTAACGGACGCCAGAGGCCCATCCCCTAAATCCGTCGTTCGTCATACCCAGAACTAGACACGATACGTCGCCGGGAATTCCCTGTTACACCCACAAACTGCCCCTTTTTGCGGAAAAAAAAAATAGAGATGAAATAAAAAGAGAAAGCAGAAAAAGAGATTACCTTATTTGAAATCTCTGATGTTGCTGTGATGCTTGCACTATTCTGCCTGTTGAAGGAATCGGGAAAGAAAAGCCCTTTTATGAAATGATTACGGCTTGAAAAAAAAGAGCAATAAAGAAAGGGAAAAGAACTCAAAATGTTACCTCTATAAAATTTACTCTGCGCTTGATTGAGATATGTTGTGTCTGTAAAGTTTTCCTGGGCTCAATGCGCGAAGTAGATGCAAAGGAGTAGATGATTTACCTTTATATTTGTAGAGGAAATCGCTGAAGGTTGGCAAATTGATTTGCAAATTGCTGGAAATCAAGAAAATCTGGGAAGAGATGAAAATTTTCCAAAAAACTCGATTGTTAATTCCTTGAAAATTGGGTCAAATTAAGTTGGGCCAATTAAGGGATCTGGGCCGACTTAATTAAATTAAGTTGGGCTCAATATAAAAAAACAAACAATTGGGTTTAAAAAAGTTATGGGCTCAAATAAAATAAATGAAGCCAATTTAAATACTCTTCAAATTAATTTTTGGGCTAAAGATTGCTTAAAATTAATTGTGTCGGCCCACATATATCCACTCCTCCAAAAGAAGTTCAAGTTCAAGCGAGGATTCAAAATTTCGTGCTTCACTCATTTCAAGTCCATAAATGACTGTGAACAAAGCACGAAGGGCATTTGTAAGCAAATTAATTTTGCTACACAAGTAAATAATGACATGTGTATAAATTAAATAAATATCAAACATATATTACTATTTTAATTTTGAGGATTTATCAAATTAATTCTCTAATTAAATAGTAAAATGATATTTATTGTACACGATACAAGTCGTTATTAAATTACGAGTCTCCCGGTACTCGTAAATAGCAATAAGTGGTTGATTCGTAAATCAAGCTAAATTTGGTCGATTTGTAAATCCTGACAATCAAATCAGCATCAGCCAACCATATTGCGCCACGTGTCAGCGCAGATAAGGAAGGTTCTTCACCAGGGCCGTTCATTAGGGGGTGTGTCCAGTGACATGTCACTGGGCCCCCAAATTTTAGGGGCCCAATTTTTTTTCTTCTTCTTAATTTATCTAATATCTGATTTAAGAAAAACCTTTTATCTTCTCGGATTTTGAGCATAATAATCTTGTATTTTTCTTCTCAGTGTAAAGCTAATAAAATTTTCCTCAAAAAAATCACCAAATTTATGGTGTCTAACGGCCAAATTTTTTTTAATTTATATTGGTTGAGCGATGGTTAATGATAATCATTAATCCATAATCGGAAATTCATATATGTATGTATGTTTGAAGCTTGAGGGTTGAA
This sequence comes from Prunella vulgaris, assembly GCA_026898435.1. Taxonomy (NCBI): domain Eukaryota; kingdom Viridiplantae; phylum Streptophyta; class Magnoliopsida; order Lamiales; family Lamiaceae; genus Prunella; species Prunella vulgaris. The sequence goes on along the minus strand of JAPKLY010000015.1, from coordinate 901,996 downwards.
ATTTCAACAAGGAATTGCAGATCGTCTCCGTCCAGTTTAGATTAATTATTCTGAACGCTTAAAGTAGTCAAACACTTCCAGGTTTATTCTATCCTTTTATTATTTAGTTTATGAGTTTTTTTTTTATTTCACCATGCCTCCTATAATTAGAAAACATGAATCTGGGTGTGAAAAACGGAAGAAAAAAAAGAGGCGTGAAGAGCTAACTCAATCTCAAAGAGGAGCTCTTGACAAGTTTTTTTTAAAAGAATCACATAATTCTAATGAAAATACAAATATTGATGATGTTAATGTCAATGATTCTGTTAGTTTGAATGATGATTGTGTTGATTTGAATGATGATGTTGATAATAAGCATGTTGATTTAAATGAAAATATTTCTGTTGACAGTGTTAATTTGGATGATATTATTAACGGTGGTACTAATCTGATTAGTGATACTGATAATGATGTAGATGTTGAATGTTTGCCTGATATCTTTGATCCTAGAACTTGGGATGGACTTAGTGCTAAAATGGGCCCTAAAAGAGACTCGTCTGTAACAAAAGGTCCTAAAAATAGATTGTCAAAACGGTTCTCTTCGACATTATATGAGAGAGCATTACCAAATGGTGAGAAATGTGACAGAGAGTGGTTGGTGTATTCCAAAGAGCTAGATCACATTTTTTGTTTTTGTTGTAAAATCTTTAGAAAAGGGCTTGGAAATGGTCAATTAGCTAATGATGGATTTTATGATTGGACACATGCTAGTACAAGACTTAAGGAGCATGAGAATAGTATGGAGCATTTTAAGAATATGACTACTTGGTATGACTTAGGTGATAGATTTCAAAAGAATGAGACTATTGACAAAGTGGCACAAAAACAACTTGAGAAAAAAAAGGATCACTGGAAAAATATTTTCTTTAGAATATTATGTGCTGTGAAATTCCTTGGAAAGCATCATTTTGAATTTCGTGGTAGTAATAGTCGATTGTATGAAAATAGTAATGGTAATTGTTTGGGCATAATTGAAATGTTGGGCGAATTTGATCCATTTATTAAAGAGCATATCCGACATATCACTGATGATAAAATTCATTTTCAATATCTTGGTCCTAGAATTCAAAATGAATTAATACAATTGCTTGGCTCTGCAATTAAGTCTGAGATCATTAGGAGCATAAAACAAGCAAAGTATTTTTCTGTTATTCTTGATTGTACACCTGATGTGAGTCACCAAGAACAAATGTCTCTTATAATAAGATATGTTGATGTGTCTTCGAGTCCTATTATTATTGAAGAATCTTTTTTAGGACTTTTAAATGTGAACAATACTACAGGTCAGGGGCTTTTTGATGTTTTACAAGCTGAATTAAAGGATCTTGATCTTGAAATTGATGATGTAAGGGGACAAGGGTATGACAATGGCTCAAATATGAAAGGAAAACATCAAGGTGTACAAAGAAAATTATTAAATATAAATCCTAGAGCTTTTTACACACCTTGTGGTTGTCATAGTCATAATTTGACTTTGTGTGATATGGCTCATAGTTGTGGTAAAGCTAGGAATTTTTTTGGCACCATACAACGTATATATACTATTTTTGCACATTCTACAAAAAGATGGTAAATTTTGAAGGAAAATATTAAATGTCTAACTCTTAAATCATTGTCTACAACACGTTAGGAAAGTCGTATTGATAGTGTTAAAGCTATAAGAAATCAATTGCCCGAAATACGTGAAGCATTGCTTCAAGTAGCCGAAAGTAGTGATAATGATCATAAAATTCAAAGTGAAGCTAAATCTTTAGCTATAAATGAGCTTGGTGATTATGAGTTTTTTGTAGCAATTATTATTTGGTTTGAAATTTTGTATGCTGTGAATTTGCTTAGTCAACATTTACAATCAAAAGATATGCTCATTGATGTTGCAATGGAAAAAATAAAGGGTTTGATTTCTTTTTTTGAGCGATACAGGGAGACGGGTTTTGAGAATGCTTTGAATGTTGCTAAAGATATAGCTATAGAAATGAACATTGATCATGTATTCCCTCAAAGGCGTGAAATTAAAAGAAAAAAGTTTTTTGATGAGAACTCAAATAATGCTGCATCTAGGGGTCCACAGTCTGCTGAGGAATCATTTAGAGTTGATTATTTCTTATATATTATTGATCAAGCTATTGTTTCTCTCAAGAAATGATTTGATCAATTTCAAGCGTATGAAAAAAAAATTGGGTTTTTGTTCACTTCTCATAAATTGCAGTCACTAGATGATGTTACTCTAAAATACCACTGTGATTATCTTGAGTCTATCCTTGAAAATAAAGGACAATCTTATATTGATGGCAATAAATTGTATGTGGAATTGAAGTTATTAAGAGAAATTTTGCCTGCCAACAAAATGGGGCCAATGGAAATATTGAAGTTTTTGAAAGGTAATATTTTTCCTAATGCTATTATTGCATATAGAATCTTGTTAACTATTCCTGTGACAGTTGCATCTGCAAAGAGAAGTTTTTCCAAATTGAAGTTGTTGAAAACTTATATGCGGTCTACAATGTCACAAGAGAGGCTAAATGGATTAGCATTGATAGCAATTGAGAATGATATATTGGAGAAAGTGGAATACAAAGATTTGCTTGATGATTTGCTTGAGAATGATATATTGCAGAAAGTGTCGCAGGATGACACTTTTTAAATAAAATTTTATGATCATGGAGCTTCTGTGGAGAGCATCTAAATTGTCCACTTTTATTGTCCTTAGAAAACTTCTACCTTACAAGTGTCTTTTACAACTTTAGTTGTTTATTTGCATTTTCATTTAAGGATCGTGGTCCTTCTAGTTTGTTATATATTACATGAAGGGAGTCATGAATGATATGTAGAAATTTCTAGTTATTCTCTCTCAAAAAAATTCTCTCTCATCTCCCTCGTTCATCTTCATTCCAAATACCAAAAATATTTTATTTGTAATTTTTCAGCTAATTTGTAGTACAATTCACTACACTAATTTTTATTTATAAGATATAATATTAAATAAAATATTTGTTGAAGCAGTTTTCCTGCACTATGTAATTTAGGGCCTCATTTTAAAATATAGCACAGGGCATCTATATTTTCCCGGACGGGCCTGTTCTTCACCTCTCACCCTATAAATAGGGGGTGAAGTTCATGCATTTTATATAACGAAAGACATCGAAAAGCATCAAAGACGAACGAGCAAGCAGCAATCCTCTCGACGAGCATTCTGCAAGCTAAGAAGATCGATAGATCAAGTCCTTCGAAGATTCAAAGAGTTCTTCACCAAATCTGAAGACGTTCTTCGAAATTCAAGCCGTTCTTCGTCAAATCCTTCAAAAATGACATTTGATCCAAGACAAAGGGCTTCCATCCCTCTAATCCGACGTTTTTCTTGAAGAACCTCTTGAAGATCTTCAATCGTTCTTTGCTATATTCAAGCGTTTTTCGCCAAAGTCATCCAGAAATACAGTTTGATCCTGAATCAAGGAGCGAATCCCTCTGGTCAGACGTTTCTACCTTAAAGATCAACTCGAAGACAATAAGTGTTCATCACTGCCTTCAAGTGTTCTTCGTCAAGTTCATCCGCAAACGCACTTCGATCCAGGAGCAAGGGGCCAAATCCCTCCGATCAAGTGTTTCCAAGATCAAATCCAGACTTGAAGATCGAAGATCGTTCTTCACCATATTCAAGATGAATTTCAACAAAATCTTCCAAGACCAACGCTTGATCCAAAACAAGACGACTCCATCCTTGGATAAATGTTACAAGTCAAGCCGAGTCAAAGTTGAAGGAGAATCAGAGGACAAATTAGGAGAAAAACCCGAAAATCAAAAGAAATAACTTGTATAATATTTCAAGTGTTAATAAATATTTTTATTACACTATAATTGTTATCACACCATTAAATCAAAACCTCTAAAATTCATCCATACCAAAAGAAATCATAATAAGTTAATCACCAAGAAAATAAATTCATAAAACCGTAACATTCAACTACTTGTTTTCATGAAAAATTCGCCAATCGACGCTGTGATTTAACGAGGGACGGGGCCCTCACCATGTAATTTTCATAAAAAATGTAAAAGCTAGGAATCGAACCCGGGCACTCGAGAGACTTACCATGGGCAAGAACCACACAAACTGGCTTTTGCCATTGACTATATATGTACCGACATGCATATATTGGACCCTTACCTGTGCATATAATTAGGCGAATTTTCGCCCGTGAGAATCGAACACTCGACCTCTCGTGTGTGTAAAGCGCCTATCATTTGAACTAGACTTAATTTTCACTATACTATTCAACTATATTATATATGAATAATTGACTACACATACAATATATAACACATATTTTAAAAGAGGCACAATATTTTCTCAATATTTAGAATTAATTCAATTTATGTCAGAATGGGCCCCAAATTAATGACACACACCTAATAGCCCTACACGGATAAGAAGGGAAGAGAGAGAGAGAGAGAGAGGGGAGAGAAAGAGACAGAGGGAAGAGAGAGAGAAGAATGAGAGAGAGAGAGGGGAAAAGAGAGAGAGAGAATGAGTCGGCTATAGCCAATCTGGGATTAAGAAGGGACGGCCGATCGGGGAGGAGAAGGGGACGACCGATCTGGCGGTGGCGGAGTGTAGAGGCGATGCCGTTTGAGAAGGGGTCGGAGAGAGAGAGAATGTGGGGCGATGGCCATGGATCGGAGTTAATCGGTGTAGAAGCTATCGGAGAGCCTCCTTTGTTCGCCATGAAAGCCGCCGAAGAAGACGACGGACACACATCCATCTCCCGTCTGGTTTTGCCGGAGAGAGAGAGGGAGAGATACGATCTTAACAGATCTGAGAGGCAATTTTTCAAATTTTTTTTGTGATGGGACAATTTTTGTGATGCCCCAGAAATTTTTTATGTTGCCGAATGTGTTTATGCTATAGTTATAATGTCCCCTCTCCTGTGTTTATGTACAGAAATTTCTATGATGCATGAACAATTTTTATAATTATGCTTACAGATTTTTTTGAGTTTATAGCCAGAATTTTTTTTGTAATTTTCCTCCTTTTGAAGGTACTCTGTAGGTACCCAAAAATATGTTGTGCAATATTTATGCAATAGTTGTGAATTTTGGGTATTCATGCAAATTTATTTTTTTATTATGCAGAAAATTTTAGATGTTTATGTAATAAATTTATTATACAACATATTTAAGTTTATGATTTGGGCTTTCAAATGTGCGGAGACTTGGAGATACGATGGAGCACAAGAAAGAGAGGCATATTAGGAAAAACATGCATATATAGCCATTATGCATTTTTGTTACGCGATAATTCAGTTTTATTAGATGATTATTCATTTTTTGTTTCTGCAATTTTTTATTATTTGACTGGACATTATTTGTTTGATTATTTAAATATTATGTAATATTTTAGTCGGTTATGCAACATGCTAGGTAATTTTTTAATCGTGTTATGCAATTTTTATTTAGTGTTTATGCAATGTTTTAATCGTATTATGTAATTTTTATTTAGTGTTTATTGACTTTTTCATCTTTTTGCACGTTTTTCAAATTCAAAGTAAATTGACCCAAAAGCGGATGGGTAATTATAGCATGCAAATAAACGACCCAGTAGTATCGACTTAGGACAAGAGAGAGCTACGGAGCCCCGAAGTCATATGTTGGCATAAGTATTTTAGCAACGTTTCCGGATTTTTAAAAATAGAAATGCAAAAACAATTAATCAATAATAAGCAATTATCCTAACTTCGCTTAGAAGTGCAATGAGTGAGAATGCTTCGGGTGCTATCCTTATGACTTAAACTAATGCAAAACGTGTTTCAATTACCTATCATTTGCTATTTCATTGGTGACGATAAGGGCTACCACTAAGCAAATGAAGACATATCCCTTTTGAGGCTTGTGTGATCAATTCTAGTTAACTAACACCTAATTAACTATAAATGGCTCCTAGGATAGTGAACGCTAGGAGATTCGCACATATACCGTCCCTAGTTTCCCCCTTCACTAAACACCCTAATAAGCAATTAAGGTATCTAATGTCACTTGATGGTAATTCTAAGCAATCTACCCCCCTCTCGGGTCAATAAACCACTAATTAAATCTAATCAATCATCTAATCTTTCTTCACATGACCAATTAACCACATACACAACCCTGGTTGCAACATGTAATCATCAATCATGGAATAATCAATTAAATAAATCAATTAAATCAAGATAAACACATCAAGAGAATCTAATCACCAAATCCATAGCAAAATCAAGTTAATCAAAACACAAATACATCAATCTCCATCATAATTCAAACACTCAAAGCATGAAATGATTAGCCCATGGCTAATAACAACAAATTAAAGGAAATAAATGAGCTCCATGCTTAATCCTTTAATTAAATTGCAATAAGTAAAAGATATCACCTCTTGATGATGAAAAAAGTAGAGAAATACCAAAACCCAATTCAATCCTTGTTTGAATCTTGAAATAAAACTAGAATTAAAGCTAATCTATGGAAGTTGATTGTGCAAAAATGAAGAAAATGCTCCCAAGGAAAGTTGTAAACCCTATCTCTTGCCTCCTCCTTCTCAATAATCGAAAATCTGATGCTAAAAACAATTCTGGTGCCTTTTATACCCCTCCCAAGATCATTCCACGTGTCAAAATCTGAAGAAAAACATCTTGAGTTGCTCGACAGTGCAGGGTTGCTCGAGCAAAAAGTGCTCGAGCACGTTTTCATGAAATGCTGAACAACTTTGATTTTTCCCGATGCTTGATCGAGCAAGGTTGCTCGATCAAAAAGGCTTGAGCAGCTTTTTCTCTTAATTTGCTACGTAAAATCCTTAAGGCTGTTCGACAGTGTTAGGTTGCTCGATCACTGAGCTTGGTCGAGCACGACTTTCAGAATTGTTTTAGCACTTTTTTCACTGATGCTCGAGCATACACACTTGCTCGACCACTGTTGCTCGAGCATATTTTCAAATATCATCAATTAAACTTCTTCATCGCAAATCTAGACCAAATTCTTCCGAAATTTGCTCTTCTTCCAATTGCGCTTTTCCAAGCCTCTTTATCAACAAAATTTCCTATAAATCAAACATCTCAAGTATAAATCAATATGCACAATATCTCAATGAATTCTCACTCAATTAACAAATAAATCTAACAATTTTCCACAAAAATATTCACAATTACATCAAAATCTACGACCTAATCAACTCCCCCAAACTTAGCATGTTGCTAGTCCTTAGCAACAAAAAGAATTTAGAACAATGGGAAGGAGATTCAAACAATCAATCACAAAGAGAGTAAACAATCATAAAGTCATCTCCATCTAGTCAATCCCTTTAGTCTAAAAATCAACAAGTGAATTCACAAGTGAAGATCAAATTAATGCAAAATCAAGTGCTTTAAGTCACAATTTTCCTCACTAGTAAGTGTATCACTCTTCACACAAAATTTATCAAGATTAGTAAGAGCTCTCAACAATCAAATCACAAAAGTGTATCCACATAAGCTTGGCAAGCAACTAAACATCCAACCACAACAAAATGCTCAATCAAAGAATCAATGAGGGCTTTTAAAGGTTGTAATGAGGGCTCTTTGGTTAAGGTGGAAGCAATTTGGATATGAGTGACTTGTGAACAAATAGAGCCAAAGTTAGAACAATTTAGTGAACTTTCCACAAGAACTTTTTACTCACCACTTACAATACTCAATCCCAAATTTTTCTTTTTGCTCTTTGCTCTTCTTTTTCTTTCATCACCAATAACATCAAGCTTTTCTTCACAAATTTTTTGTACAAAAGAGTGATTTTAAAAAAAAAATCACTTTTCTTTTCTTTTTCACACTCTTTTTCTTGCACAATTTTTTTTTTCTTTTTCCTCTTTCTTCTTTCAAACACTTCTCATCACTCAACCTTCATTTCACTTTTCACCACGATTATCCTCACCAAACAAACAATTAATACCATTCTTACCTCATTATCCACACTAAAGCTTCATTCATTCATAGGGAAAATCAAGCTTAAAAAGAAGGATAAATCGGTTTGAATTGTAGATTGCCAAGAAAAGGTCAATTAAGCACAAAATGGCTAACTACGGAAAAATTTCATTTGGCTAAGTGACTTTTCAAAACAAAGATTGCCTCATATCATTTTCAAGAATATTGCACTTATGTATCAAGACCAAGTCACATGGCAAGTTCTAGAATACAAAAACACGATCGATCTCCACAATCAAAGAAATAGACTACAAACAAGTTCAAGTCTATATGTATCTAAAGCTCACGGGTAAATCATTTATGAAATCAAGCACCAATCAAACATAATTTTCACATTCACAAGTGAATAAACAAGTATATTTCTCAACCCTTGGGTCCAACCAAATTTTAAAACCTCATGATCATCAAAATTCAATCCAATCATGCAAAGTCTCAAATAATGCCAACCCTAGGTGTCTACTCAATAATCACAATAAAAAAAATGTAATCATGAAGCATCCAAGGAAAAATATGACACCTAGATAGGAAATATCAATCATAATCAAAGCACACATTACCATCATCCTAAAATTAAACATCCAAAACAAACATCCAAAAAAATCAAGTTAAATAGGTCATCAATTCATAACAATCTTCAAATGAAATATGGTAAAAGGGATAAGAGAGAAGTGGATATCAAGGTCTTCAAGCTCCATCTAGTACGGGGGTGGGTCATGTGGGTCTTCTCTAGGGAACTGGGCCACGTACATTCTGCCCATCATCCTCATCATCAAGTTCATGTTATCCTCGACACCCTGCAGCCGAACTCCAAAATCATTCCACTCATCTTGAGTTAAACTCCATTCTCCAACATAAGGCTGAGGTGGTACTGGACGTGGAGGTCGTGCTGTAGAAGTTCCCTCTCCTGGATCTCCTCCTCTAGTCTACTCAACCCCTGTGCCTCATCCTCAGCAGAACCCTCGATCATAACATCCCTATCGGCTCCACGCACCTTATCCCCAGTGATGGGATCAACCACAGTAATACCTCGTCCCCGAAGATGCATCAAGGCGCTCACAATCACCTCATGATGTCTATCTCCAGTGAGTGCCAGATTATCCTCTTTTCTCCTTCCAAACAAGCTAGTGATCTCAGTGTTGGGGAGTGGGAATAGAACTCCATCATAGAATTTGAAGTACCATCTTCCCAGCTTCGTCTCAATAATCTGAGAACTCTTTAAATATCGCTCATCGATATCTCTTCCCTCCATAGGGTGCAAGATCGGAACTCCCAACTTCTTAGCCAACAAGGTGATCATCCCACCTACCCTCAAACGACAGCACGAGCGCTTAACAAGCCATTCAATGTGAATCATGAACACTGCTCCTTCTTGAAACTTAATGCGGTTGTAACAACACCATAAGCAATAGAGTTCTTCATTCGGAATGGCTCCACCTTCCGCCCTTGCAAACAAAGTGTTAGAGAGAACTTTTTCGAAGTACCTCAGTGCCGGGCTTCAGATGTAAGTAGCTCTAGCAGTTCTTGAGCTGTATTGTGGTACCTCATACCTTCCTCCAGTTGTTATGCTTTTCAAAAAACTTTCATCGCAGTAGTTGTTGTGCTTGACAAATCTTCCATTCCAACTTTGTATCCCTAAGGCCTTGCTAACATCATAGGTGGTCATTGTGTATCTCACTCCTCTCATATAGAAAGACATCGACTGTGGCTCATCCAAATCATTCTTTATAACATTCACAGTGCACATGAACTCAAGAGTGAGCCCTTTCTCAGTTGCCAACACTTCCTCCTCAGGTAGAATAAGTTTGAAAAAAATTACCCGTTAGTGGCCAGCTGAATAAGTCCTTCACATCCTCATAGATTCCCATTTGTTGCATCTCCTCAACTTTAGGGCAGCGAGTTTTCTCTACAATGTCCACAAACTTTTCCCATCTCTTTGCAACAAAAGGCCACAAAGTCTCAAACTCAATACCAAAATCTCTTGGCATTTTTCCTATAAGCTTCCTCTCTACGGCCATAAGTTCTTGTGGGTGTAGCATTTCGTGGTCCCTCATGTCATACATTCAAAAGAAAATTTCAAGCACAATTAAGAATATAGTCTTCCTTGAAAATCCAAAATATTCAAACATATAGCAAGTTAACCAAGAAATTTCCGATCACACACCCAATCATCTTTTATAAATTTTCTCATAAAATTCAAACCATATACACATTCATATTCACAAGTATACCCAACAAAAATCCTCTTTTTGCCCTTTTGAAAATCTCAACCTCAACACCTTCATCCTTATCAACACATGGAAATGTTTCAATACATTAAGCACGTCACTAAATATCTACAAAATTTTGTTTCAAAGAAAGACAAAGGATCCCTCAAAATTTTAAAGTGGCACTCAATTCACAAAAGGAATTTCAAGAATATTTGCATAAAAATGAATTTCTAACCAATATCCTCAAAATAATCACACATGTTCTCTCAATAATTAACAAAACATCAACATTCATGAAAATCCCTCAAAAATCCTATGAATTCCAAGTTTAACACTATTCACCTCAAGGTCATAAGAGATTCAATGAACACTTTAAGCACAAATCAATCTTTCATGGTACATTCATATGAAACTCAAGAATCTCATGCCTATTGGACCCCATTAGTCACAAACAACAAGTCAATTTCATGGATTCACACAAAAATCACAAAATCCCCAAATTTCCTCATGAGCCCTAGTTTTCAATCTCCCCAAATCTTACAAATAAACCGCGAATATCATGAAATAGGGAGAGAGAAAGAGATCACATACCTTGGAGTGATGAGTTTATGAAGAAAAATGGAATTTTTAGGACCCAAAAGTGTGAACAACCCCTCTTTGGTGCCGCAGCTGCTCGAGGAAGAGGGAGGGAATGTGTGTGTATGCCCTAAAAATCCCGCTTTTATAACGCTGCTCGATCGAGTTGAGTTGCTCGACCAAAGTGGTCGAGCAACTATTTTTTTAATTTCGCTAAGTAAATCTCAGAAGGCTGCTTGATCGAGCAGACTTACTCGAGAAGGAGTCCTGATCGAGCACACTTTTTCAAAAACATTTTGACACTTTCTCATTCCAGGTGCTCGATCGAGCAAGGTTGTTCGAGCAAAAGTGCAGACTTGCTCGAGCAAAAATATTACCTAAACAAACAAAAAATATTACCTAAACAAAGCAAAAATAAAAACAAGAACAAAAACAAAACAAGCAACAAAACCGGTGGGTTGCCTCCCACCAAGCGCTATTTTTACGTCCTATGCCGGACGGAACTCAATGGGATCAAGCATCAACAAAATTTATCTCGTGCACCACTATCTTCTCATTAGGAGAGAAGTAGTGTTTCACTCAATGACCATTCACTTTAAACTCTTCCCCTTTTTTGTTCTCCAAATCAAGAAATCCCGAAGGGTACACATTCTTCACACGATATGGCCCACACCAACTAGATTTGAGTTTTCCAGGAAATAAGCTCAGTCGAGAATTGAATAGCAAAACCTCATCACCCTCGGAAAAAATCTTCTTGGATAAGCGTGCATCATGCCATATTTTGCTCCTCTCCTTAAAGAGTTGTGAGCTTTCATAAGCATTCTCCCTAAACTCTTGTAGTGCATGAAGTTGAAGAATCCTCTTCTCTTCACTTAGATCACTCTCCATTTTCAACTTCTTTGTGGCCCAAAATGCTCGGTGTTCTAATTCCACGGGTAGATGACATGCCTTCCCAAACACTAATTGGTATGGAGACATGCCACTTGGGGTCTTGTAAGCCATCCTATATGCCCACAAAGCATCATTCAATTTTTTCGACCAATCTTTCCTAGTGGAGTTCACCGTTCTTTCCAAAATTTTCTTCACTTGTCTATTTGAGACTTCGGCCAACCCATTTGTTTGAGGGTGATATGGGGTGACCACCTTGTGATTAACTCCATAGTTCTTCAATAACTTAGCCAAGAGTTTGTTTACGAAGTGGCTTTCCCCATCACTTATGAGCACTCTTGGGACTCTAAATCGAGCAAAGATGTTTGACCTCACAGTTTTTGCATCATTATTCCTTGTTGCCACGGCCTCAATCCACTTAGAGACATAATCCACAGCCAATAAAATGTATTTGTTCCCAAAAGATGAGGGAAAAGGGTCCATAAAGTCAATCCCCCACACATCAAACAATTCGACCTCAAGGATTCCACTTAGTGGCATTTCATCTCTCTTAGAAATTCCACCACTCATTTGGCATTGATCACACTTCTTGACATACTCGTGACAACTCTTAAAAATGCTCGACCAAAAAAAACCCGATTGAAGCACCTTCAATGTCGTTTTCTCCCCTCCATAATGTCCTCCACAAGGAGAAGAGTGACAATGAGCCATAATGCTCTCCCATTCTTCCCTTGGCACACATATTCGAATAACCGAGTCAACACCCTTCTCGTATAAGAATGGCTCATCCCAATAATATGAAGTGACATCCTTCAAAAATCTCTTTTTCTCATAAGGATTAATCCCGTAAGACAACTTTCCACAAACAATATAATTAGCCAAATCCGCATACCACGGCCCTTCTTCCTCCGAACATACCATCACACCATGAATAGTGAAAAGGCTCTCATCAGGAAATTCCTCTTTGACAACACCAATTTCTTTTTCCGATCCTTCCTCCCTTTCGATTCTTGAAAGATGATCCGCTATCACGTTCTCACTTCCCTTTTTGTCTCTGATTTCAATATCAAACTCTTGTAACAATAGGATCCAGCGGATGAGTCTTGGTTTGGAGTCTTTCTTCCCCATCAAGTACCGAATAGCAGCATAATCAGTATACACAAAGAAGGGTTGACCAAAGAAGAGAATGCACACCTGCAACTTGCAGAACTAGAGGCCTTAGATGAAAAGAGGTTGAAAGTTCAGCAAAGACTTGAGTGCGATCAATCACGCCTCGCCAGAACGTTCAATAAAAAGTGAAGAGACATTCGTTTCAAGTTGGCGAGTTGGTGCTTGCTTTAAGAAGGCCCATTATCACAACACATCGGATTGGTAACAAATTCTTGCCCAGATGGGATAACCCTTATGTCATGACAGAAGTCTATACGAGTGGTACCTATAAGTTGATCTCCGAAAATGGAATAAGCGTCGGCCCCATCAACGGAAAGTTCCTCAAACGCTAGTATGCGTAATATCAAGTCTGAGTATGCTCCATGACGCACTAGCCTAAACTGCTAGTTGCTCCTTGTCCGCATGAGCTAAAACTGTGAATGACAAACCACCAAAGATGATAATATGTGGTTAAACTGTTAACTTATCCCACTAAAGGTGTTTAAGTGGTTAAATATTTTATACCCTACTGCGACTACGGTAGTAAAAAGAATATATGTCCCTCCTGGCCTGCATGAGGTTAAACTGTGTACGGCGCCCCCCTAAATTAAATTCAGTTTGATCTTTGAACTACGTTTTGACTTGATCCTCTTTAGAGAGGTACGTAGGCAGCTTAAAAATCTTTCTAAGTTCAGTCATAACTCAAGATTATCCTTTCAAGTTTAAAGCATGCAAGATGTGAACAAGCAAAGTAAGAACCAAAGGCATAAGGAGAAAGAAAAGAGCAAGTAAATAAAAGTCATAAAGAAACGCATAGTATTAGCATCCATAAAGAAAAGACAAATAAAATGTAACCGTGAAAGTCTAAGTAGAAATGGAGCTAATCTAAAACTAGCTAAAGAGACTAAGATCCTCCAACTCCTTCAAAGGCGCCTCCAAATCAAGTCTTGCATCCTTCAAATCCTTAGCCGCAATGTCCTCAACTGAAGGAGTGTTGGCGATGGCAGAAACTTGGCTTTGAACATCCAAAAGCTCTGCATTAACACTTTCAAGTGATGCTTCTTGCTGCTACAGCGTCTTGCATAAGTTTGTTTCCTCTTTCTTCAACTTGTTAATCCTGACTCTGACACGCCCCAAACTCGCCTTAGTAGCCTCGACCTGTGAAGAGTCCTCAACTTGCTTCGCCTTGATGCTTTGAAGTAAGTCATTGACCTTGGCTAGTAGTTGATCAAGGGCTTCTTTTGATGGTCCATCGGCAGATTTCGATCTTGCTTCATCATAACGATCCGCCATCTTTAAAAGAAGCACAAGGAACGTCTCTACATCAGAGGTGTCAGATTGGAAGAACTTCTTCATCTCGGTCAATGCATCATACACTTCGTCTCTCAAGGAAGATAGAGAATCAATGGGAGTAGCTATGAGCTTCTCCCGAAGTTCCTTCCATAAGGCTAAGGCAAATCTTTGTTGGCGATCATTTACAAACTTCTTCCCTTCGAATATCGAAACTGCAGGGGCGTGGAGCTTTTCCACGACAGGAGGGTCAGATACTACCAAAGTCTCCATAGAGGACGAGGCCTTCCCCACACTGTGGTCATAAATGAGATCACTCCCAAATAGGTCCACGTATGCCTAAAAAAAAGGGAAAGAAAAATTATTAACAAGGTGATAAAGGCAAATACGCAGCTAAAAAAAAGGGGAGAAAAACCTTTTCACATGAAGTATGGACAACCGGCTCTTTCGTGTGAATTGGAGACTTAACCACTTTTCTTGCCCTCTTCCAATGGCGTTCGTTAGTCCCGCAGTGACTTTCCTCCGGACAATTGGAAGTGTTCCTCTTTTCACCCGGTTTGATAGATGACTCTAGCACATGGATTGGAGAAGGAACTTCTAGAACTCGAGAAGGCTCTTGATCTCCATCACCCGGAAGATCATCTCGAGGAGCATGATCAACAACTACTACTTCTTCCTGCGGCCCATTCGCAGGTCTCGACTTGACTAAGTCACCAACGTGGACCTCTAGATAAGAGCCACTAACTCGGCCCCACCAACTCCTGTAATCTGATGAAGAGTGATTCTTGAGATGCGGAATCATATTTGGAAAACACACTCTAGAAAGAGACTTGCGTGAAGTAATATTTCTCCAATAGTGATTTGCTCTCTCCAAGGTAGTCTCACGAAAATTGTTGGCCAACACCCCGGGATGATCTTGATAGTAACCAAATTGCCGACTGAACCGGTGTGGACTGAAGGGTTCAACAAAGACACGATCACCTTGCCTCCAAGTGAGATAATGTGAACGGACACAGATGAAGTAGTTTCAATACAACCATTGAGCAGTTTCATGATCTACGTACACAATGGGATCGTGACGAGGAAGGATGTGAATGACCCAAGAAATATTGTCACCTCGATGAACCCGCTTGCGAGCATCTTCAGCAGTATAGTGTTTCGCACCATTCTCTCCAGAAGATTGCACCATAAATGGAACACGATGTTCATGAACGGCTGCATGATGTGTCTTGAAATATTGGGCCAACCAAGCATAGACGAAATGAAAGACGATTCTGTAACATCCCCACTTAAATAATACAAAAATGTGATGTGGCACGAGTAGGAATGCTACTAAATAATATATAGAGTATTAAAATACGCCACAAGTTTATACAGCGGAAGACTTAAAATAAGTATGGCCGTAGCCTTAAATTATTTGCAAATAGAGTTCTAAACGTAAATTTATATAAAACAAAACGCCACTGCCAGCCGAGTTCATTCGCCCACGTCGGGATCCACAGTATCTGTAAAAAAAATTAAAAGTAGAAGGGATAAGTGTTTGCAAACACTTAGTGGTGAATCTCTTGACAATTGCACAAATTAAAACATCAATATTTATAACATGTGAGCCTCCGGAATTTCACCGGGTATCTCTGGGTGATGCGACCAACCCGTGGTACCGGGGCAACCGGACTATCTCAGTTGCCACCATTTAGGTGGACTATCTCAAACTCAGAGGCCAGTCGATAGCGGGTCAGACTCAAATATTTAACATTCAACATTTAATAAATGCAATTGTAAATAAAAGTAACACTCTGTGAAGAGTGAAGTGATTCCCCACCTTGTAGATTTGAACCTACAAAGAAAATTTTAATGATAGAAAATTTGTTACTTATCCCTTCACTTTTAAATAAATCATGAAATTCACATATCAACATCTTTCATATGATATACACATAAAATTTCAAATTTTAGTCTCAATACATATTCAAAAGTTGTATCAAAGATCATAAATATCAATTAAGCATGTATAATTAACAAATAACATGTCCTAAAGAAATATCGACCGTAAAATATAAACGGACCATTTCGAACAATTCGTACATAATTTCAGTTTCTGCAACCATCAATTAAAAATTCAAATAAAATAAAATACTTTCCCAAAAATTCTAAAATTTTAACCACATAAACAAAACTTAATTTAGTTTAATATCATAGTTTTTAATTTCTAAAATTCCTTACTAAACGCTACAATTTTTTATGAAGAACAAACTAGTAACAATTTCTGACCCCTTAACATAGAAAATTCACCATAAATCAATCATAAGTCCAATACCTTTGAAATTTTAACTATAAACTCCCAACTTTATTTAGTTTATCACTGTACTTTGAATTTTTATAAAAAGCTAACCGATTATGTTTTAATCCTAGCAAACTTTTACTGTTTTGGTTATAGAGTTCGAAAAACCTAGTTAATCTTTGAAAAATCACCAAAAATCCAATATTACTCCAATAGCTACGAAATTTTAAACCTAATTTCGATAATCAGTATACTATCACATAAAATATTTTCAGAATTTTTCACTGCATCAATCGGTCAAAATGAATTTTTAAATGAAACTTGGTCCAGATTTCATTTTTTATGCATACATGATGATCATCTCAACATAACTTCAAATTTATTCACACAATTTCATGTTTTCCAAGTTATGAACATAAATAACTCATAAATAAATATGTTCAAGCTCATACCTTGTGAAAGAATGAATTAAAACGTGAAATACATGAAGAGAACATTATATAACATCACAATCACTTGATTTCAAACTTCTATCATCTCTTTCTTAATTTCCTATAACCTAATCATGCCCCTATTTTAATCATCACTTAAACATGAAGTTAAGAAGCTTACCTAAGTGTTGATGGATTGAAATCTCTTCTCCTCTTCTTCCTTGGAAACTCACGGTTAGTATGTATATATGTATGTTTGTGTTTATTTCTCATGGTTGAAAAGTGAAGGGGTAAAGCCCTATTTATAGGTAAATTAGGACATGTCTTGAGACTTCTAAATTTTTCTAAAACCTTCTACTTAACCTCCAAGTAAGGAGGTTTAAGGAGGTGATGTGTAATGCTTAGGTCATCACTTAGGTCATGCTTATGTCATGGCTTATGTAATAATTTTGACTTTCTAAAATCCTAAAATATATTAGAATTAAAGCTCTCTTAAGGTTCTAAATTAATTACAAAGTCTATATATTAATTCTATAAAATACCAACTAAACATTACACAAATTGTTTCTTAAGGAAAGTTTCATTTTATCACTTATATTTTATGAATAAATTACTAAAATTAAAGACTACATTTAATCTTAAGTTAAATACTTTCGGAGACAAAATAAAGAGCATGTAAAAATTCTAAAATCTCAAGAATAAACATATATCGAGCAAATAATACATTAATAGCATATAATCGTGCTCATGCATAAATTCAAATATAAATGTGTCATATAAGCTCATAAAAGATCACAAAATATTTAGTGAAGCAAATATGGACATGGAAACTTAGGGTATTACAGATTCAAGCCACAATAAATACTGGAAGGCTCCGGCTGCTCCGAAAGACGATTCAAGCCACGATAAATACTCGATAACACCGAGACCGCAAGACCGACGATCTTTCCCGAAGCCACAAAATCGATAGTGAGAATAATTTGATAATAAATATAAAACCAACTCTGATGAACTTGAAAATTTTATTATAGGTTTAAAACATTATAATATATATAATTTTTAAAATTCACTTAATTTGGAGATTTAGAATACAAATTTTGAATTTCCAAATCAAATAGGTAGAGGTGAACTTTTTTACTTAGGAGTATAAAAATTGTATAAATTAGAAAATAATTTTGATCGTTTTAAATTTTTTATTGCAATTATAAAACATGATAGTGAGGAACATATAAATTTGTGCGGACTAAGGAAGGAAATATGAAAGTATACCTATAAGAAATGTGAGGTAATTTGACAACAAGAATGAAAATAACATCCCAGGACTGAGGAAGGAAATATGAAAGTATACCCATAGTTATTAAAGGCGCGCCTGAGGCGCACGGGACGCCAAAAACTGTGCCTCAATAATGAGAGGCGGGCGCACAGTAATTTTTTATTTTTTATTATTATTTTTATATGTTTTAAAATCGTGTTGTATACCATTAACACTTTTAGAAGTGATATTTTAGAAAAAACATTTATACATCCAATATTAGGGTTTGGAATTATACCAAACCCTAGTTTCTACAAACCTGCCGCCTGCCAACGTCCGCAACCAGCAAACCTCCGGCGACCGCATCCAGCATCCGGCGAGCGCCACCAGCGTCCGGCGACCGCCGCCAGTTTGCATCCAGGTTTTTTTTTTTTTTCTTCTTATTCGCGACTCTTTGTTTCTTTATTTTTTATAGTCTTTTACTTCTTTTTTTCTTCTTATTCTCGACTCTTGTTTCTTTATTTATTATAGTTTTTTTCTTTGCAGTTACTATTTAAAATATAAACTAGGTAGACTTTTTCAATATTTTATTTATTTTTTCAAAATTTAAACTTACAGTTAGTCAGTTACTATTTCTTTATTTTTCAACGTGTCATTTTCTTTTTAATATTTTAAACTTTTTTTTTAAATTATCTTACTAATTTTTTTACAGTTTTTTTTATAACTTTTTAATGTTAATATTTTAAATTATTTATATATATTACTTTTATTTAAATTATATTGTTAAATTACATCAAATTTTTGTTTTAAAATTATACATGTTCTTTTGGCTTTTTAGATTTTTTAAATGGAGGAGAGTGGTAGTAGTACTACAAACTACCCATCAAATGATCTGGGGTGGAGATACTTTAAGATGGTGATACCCAACAATGAAATTGAATTTGAGCATCTAGATGTTCAAGATGATGAAGAGGAATTTAATGAAAAAGATCCTCAATTTGATGATGAGGAAGAGGAGGAGGGTGATTATGATTATGAATATGATGAGGATAACTAATTTGCTATTTGTTTGACTTTTATTTGAACATTTATGGATTACTACGAAACTTGCTACTTGTAGTTTAAACTTATGTGTTTAGTTTAAGTCATTTATGTGGTTTTAAACTTCATTCTAAATGTTATTTGTGTGCTAGTATGTTTAATTTAAGTTTATATTATGTTATTATTATTTTTTATTTCAATGTATAAAAAGCGCGCGCCTAAGGCACAAGGCGCGCCTTAGGCACTAGGCACACTGTTGCGCCTTGGTGCGCCTTGGAGCCTTAATAACTATGAGTATACCTATAAGAAATATGAGGTAATTTGACAACAAAAATGAAAATAACATCCCCAAGAGCAATGGATTTGTTAATAAATCAGACTCCTTCAAACGACTACCACAAATGACTTTTTCTTTCCCAGTTTATGAAATTTTCTCCCACCACAATTTGGTAATGTCAAGCATTCAAGCATAATACACAGCTTCATAATAGAACGGATACACCAATCATAGTCCATTTAAAATTATAATATTATTTACAATAACAATATTTTCATCCTTGGTGTTATTGACCTACCTAAACGTTGGAGCCACTACTGCAATTCAATGGAAGGAAAACAAAATTATTATGTTAATTATATAACGTGGTAATAATGAATGAAGTGTAAAGAGTAAACTTTTAGTAAAAAACCAAATTTAGCATTTAGCCTATCTCTGTCCACAATCCTCACCAACTCAATTTAAAATAAAATATTAACTTATGTTCTTCCACTTATATGTTTGTCCCTAAAAATTCTAGTGGACTTATTAGGAACGATAGCATGTATAAATAAATTTGCCTATTTATAGAGAATTGAGAAATATAATTTAAAAAAAAATTAAATACATATTATTCAAAATATTTATAAAATACAGTATATTCATATAAAGTTTTAGGGGGGGCTTGGTAAAAAAATTATTCAATAGTAATGATAATGGAATGTAAACATAGTATTATTATATGTAATGAGAATAGATGAGGTCCATAACATTGATTTTCCTCCTAAATAAGGTAATCATTACCCCCATTTGATTACCTCCATCTAAACTTATAATCATCCTCCTCAATCAATCCCTCATATCACAATAATAATATTCTTTTTTTGTCAATTTTTCCAAAATTGGAGCATAACATTAATGATGTAACCACCATAACATAAATTCTTATTCAACAAATGTAAGGGTAAAGGAGGAAAATAAAATTTCATTCTCATTACCATTGAAGAATTTGAAACAAGACCCCCCTTAGTAACCACCCAAATATTAACACATGACAATACTTAATTGGACAACTATGATCACAAGCATGCTCGACTTGGTGGGGGGTTGGGGGGGTTTTAAGCAACAGTATTACACTGGGCATGCTTATTTTGGATTAATATAAGTATCGTATAATACTCTATGGCTTGTTTGCAAAGTCATTTGAAAAGTGTAAAATCACTTTTTTTAAAAAGTTGGTGTGACCCAATTTTTTAAATAAAAAAGTGATTATAAATTTCTAGTTGTCTGGGCAAACAAGCCCTATATCTGCTACTATTCACATGCGTGTGAAATTATACTTCTATTCAATGCGTGCAAGCCACGAATTCAACATAAAGAAGAGTGGGGTGGACACATAAATTTGGCGCACCCAAAAAATTGACAGTAACTTCTGCTTATGTATAATTATAGATATTAATATATCAAAGAATGACATACATGCAGATGGCTTCAAATTAAATGAAAAAAAGGGCATACCTGTATTTCATTTTTCCTATTCTTCCCAAACCAATCATCATATCATAACTAAAAACACAAAAAAGACAGAAATAAATAATAAAAAAATCAATCATATTTCTAAAGATTTTTAACTAAAAGACTGGAAGCAAAGAAAAGAAATGCTTTCAAGTGTGTCAAAAAAACAGACAGCAGCAAATTCTATTAAAGAACATTAAAGTTCTAATAAAAGCCTGGAATTTCGAATTTGTATCCATTGCAGATCAAAGAAAAATTATAAAACAATGAAGTTATTTTAAGATGGTGATGAAATACACTAGATCCAAATCCAAAGAAAATTTTACATATCTGAAACTGTGAAACTTATTTGAGCAATCTTATCAGTTTTGTTACCATTTTATTTTATATTTTTAAGAAAGAAAAACAAACATAAGAATATACTTGCAGATCGAACACATAAAAACACGGATACAAATTCTAAAAACGCAAACAAATTTTCAGATCTGAAACTGTGAGACTCATCTGAGCAATATTACCTATGTTTCCAGTTTCTTTTCTTTTTTATTTATTTATTAAAAAAAATTACTTCCATTAGAGCACACTTGCACACATAATTATATAAGAAAAGAGAAAGGTAAAGTACCTGCGAATGCAGAGGTAGGTTTTTCTTTTTTTCTTTTGTTTCTCCATTGCCCTGTCACTCCAGCAAATTCGGCCTTCAAAACTTAATTTTTTTAGGAGGAAGAGAGTAGGTCTGAGATTAGAGAGAGAAAGTGACTGTGGGCGGCGGCAATACGCGATGAGGGGCTTAAAATCCCTAATCACCGCTTATATATATTGCTTTACAGGGGACGGGTTCGACCATTTAATTTGCCTGGTGTAATCAATAATTTTCTATTTATTTATATTAAATAAAATTTGGAAAACCTAAATTTAGATATTAAATTACCCAAATAAGATACTTTCTTCCTTCCCTTTTTTAATTTGATTTTTTAATTTTTAAATTAAGCTTTATGTTATTAATAAATAATATAAAAATATATTTCTATAGTTTCATTACTTAAATTAATTAATATTTTTAATAAAAATATTATTTTATTTATTTAAATATTATAAAATAATTTCATTAAAAATGATTTGAAAAGTCAAATGAAAAAAATAAAAAAGAGACAGAGAGTACTACTTAAAATTAATATTTGAACATCATCTATGAATTAAAAAAAAAATATATATATATATATATATATATAATTTATATTGCACGGGGTAGGATGCGAGTACGGGGGCGATACGATACGAGTTTGAAAATATTAATTTTTTAAAAAATTAGAGTGCGATTCGATAAATGTATATCTATTTATTAATATTTTGTTATATATAATATTTAAAAATATATATAATTTTTAAGATTATATAAATCAAATATGTGTAGTTCATATTTTTTATCACCCAAAACTGAAACATATTTATGTAAGAAAGCATTAATTCAAAGTTTATTTGTTATATACCTATGTCACAATAGTAAATTTCATCTAAAATAAATATCACATAATCAATTTAAATTACATAAATTAAATTGAAATAACAAGTATGATTTGCTCAGTAGATTCGAGAATACGTTAACTAAATTCACCACGTAAAAAATTCGATGCATAAATTTAAGAATTGCACAATTTTTATGTCACGCCCCAAATTTCATATCTTTACTAGCAAGCGGAAGACTTCATTTATTACAATTTAACTTGGAAAAAAATCAATTTTTAGAGCGCGACCAAATTTTCTTATATTAAAAAAAACCTACCTTAAAAGTTGTTGCACCAAAATAAATAAAAACAATAATAATAATAATAATAATAATAATAATAATAATAATAATAATAAACACGCACTTTACTTAATACATCATGTTGAACTTAACATACATGGAACCAAACATAACATTACGCAAGTAACACTAAGAAAAGAAATCATTTTGCAAGAACAATTAATATAACATAATTTTAATACAATTCCTGCAGCACGTATTTAGAAAAGATGATTTTATTAAACCCATTTATACTATTCCTAAAATCTTAAGAAAATTTATACTAAATCATAACTTCATGTAGAATTTAAATAAATTAATTGCAAACATAATTCATACACTGAAAACTCACATAAAATTCGCAAAGTAGAATATTTGTCTTAAACGCCACACTTCAAAGAAAAATTCATAACTAATTCGTTTTAAGTCCAAATTGAATGAAATCAGAGACAAGTGAAAGCTAATTCAGTTCTGTAAAACATTTTGGAAACATTAGAAAAAAAAAATAGAAGATACAACATACATATTAACATGACTTTCATCAAAGGTTATGTTTAACACTTGCATAAACATTGAAATTTCTACTTGCCATTCCACTCAACAATTTTTTCTTGAAAACAAAAACTTGCAGTGCATATATATCAACTTCGGTCCTCACTACTTAATCTCGTTCATACAATCGATCAATATAATTTAATATAACACCATAAATTGATCAAAACGTCCAAAAATCCATGAAAATTTCAAGTAACACATAACATGAAAAGTCCATAAAATCTTGTAAATCCTATCAAACATCTACAAGTTCATAAAACAAAACAATTTAAAGTAAACAAGTTTATTTATCTTTCACTGAAAACAATAATGAGTATAAATACTTGATTTGTTCAGTGATACTTTGTTGTTGGATTAAAAGGGCATCGTAATCCTCTTCTCCCTTTTGATTTTTCCTCTAATTCCATCCTCCACTGCCTCCACATGTTCATCATCAGGCATCTTCTGTAAAGTTTATACGGTGAAGGGTGAGTACAATTATTCATACTCAGTGGGGAAAAAATAATAAGTTCAAGACATAAATTCATGGACATGATAATTCAATCGACATACCATACTTTTCATTCATAATTTTTGGTACATGTCCTCGCGACAATATACCTAACATCATACGAATACAGCCCTCGCGACTATATCGTCTCATCACATAAAATAAGAGTCCTCGTGACTCAACTTATTAGCATGCAAATAAAATTAATCATCTCAATAGGAATTTAGGAATTGAACCTGAACCACTTTTCACCGTTGAATTATCCCCACCTTTTGTTTTTGAAATAGGACGAAAATTGGAGCTCTTGGAGCAGCAGTATGATGCAAGTGTACACGTCTTTAACTCGATTAAACTGACACGGCCAAAAGCTTAAACATGTCTAATTGTTGTTCCCTCCCTCCCCCCTCTCTCTCTCCCCCTCTCCCTCTCTCTCTATCTCTCTCTCTCTCTAGAGCCTTAAAGTTTTCCACTCAACAACTTACAAAATTCCATCGAAACCATGAGAGTGAATTGGTCTTATTCTTATTTCATCCCCAAAAAAAGAATAATTGTTAATCACCCTAGTTTAATACCCATGTAACTGCCATCCGTCAACTTTAATTGGTTTAATGACCACAATAAAAAAATGGCTATCTATTTTTCTTAAATTACCCATGTAACCCCCCCCTATTTTATTAGGCATTAAGACAAATATTAAGAGGTCTTGATACACCTCCACCAAAGAGTCCACAAGAAATAATACTAATTAAGACCAACTTAAAATCAAGATAATTCAGCCACTAAGGAAGAATCAATCATTATCTTTAAAGTCTCAATCTAATATTTGAATCTTAATTTCTAATTAACACTCTTAATCCTAAATAAAAGCACCTGTTTTTTTTTTTTTATCTGGGTATTACATTTTAGGAGCAGGTGCAAATCTGATACTATATTATCATATTTTTGGAAAAATTCATGCATTATCATGTAAAATTAATGTATATAGACAAGCTTATTTTTGTATTAATGTAAACACAAAAACTTATGTGCACCCAAGTGCATAGAACGCACCTCAATTGTTCTTCTGGTATTATAAATTGTTTTTTGGGTATTATTCATTTATTATTTATTCATTTATAAATTGTTCTTTTGGAATTATAAATTATTATTTGGGTATTATAATTATTCTTTGAGTATTATAGATTATTTAATTAATCCTGCCCTGTTGTCTCCTATTTCTTCAATACGTTTTCCCTGCAATCATCATCATCGTCACGTTACCTCTTCCTTCAATACATTTTCTCTAAAATCATCATCATCATCACATTAAAGATTAAATTCGACAATTTAGCATCCATTCCACCTTGGAATTCGATGGCTTGTGAAGACTCAAGAGCAGTCGATCCATCTCGCCCTTCCATATTTGTTAAAAGTTGTTGAGACTTGCATGAGAGAGCAGCTCTTGTAGGCTTGGCAGTTGGGGATGAAGAATTTTTTTTCCCATAGGTGGAGACGAGGATTGTATTCCCCGCCCTGCAGGGCCCCGCCTAATTTAATATATATATCAAGGGTTTAAATGGCGCTTGGCGGTCGTCGGACGATCGAGTGCAACCAAGCGTCAAGGAGGCCTAGACGGGGCCTAGGTGGGCCAAATTTTTATTTATTTTTTTATTTTTAAATTTTTTTCTAAACATATATTAATAAAAATGTACATTATACAATAAATTATAAATTTAAAACATAATTAATAACCAAATGCATTTTTCACAAACAAGTCAATAAAATGTTAAAAACTATCACAAAATGATATTGTTCAACTTCTAAATAAAATACTAAAATAACAAAATGTATCATACTGATAAATTAATAATTAGTTCAACTAAAAGGAACGTCTAAAGACTATTGTTGTACAACTTCACGTACACACTGTTCATCATCAGATTTATACTCCACATCAATATTTATTTCATTATCATCAGATGAGAAATCATTCTCGTCAAGCTCTCTAAATCGAGAAATCATGTCCGGGGTTGAGCCAATATCTCCCTCAACAACATCATCATCAACCAATCCACCTCCAACAATTCATTCTTGAGCATAACTTGCATCATCTTTTGCTAATAAAACTTCCACATCTTTCTCTTTTAACTTTTTGCGCTTGTTCATCAATTTTGCATTAAAATTGACATACACAAGATTGCTTAATCGTTCAGCTAGAAGCTTGTTTCTTTTCTTCGTGTGTATCTAAAAAAGTTATAATTTTTTCTTTAAATTTATTTTTAATAAACCTCCGCCTACTCCTCCTCTGTGGCCGCCATTTCCGCCTATTCTTTATGGTCACCTAGGCGGGGCCAAGGCCGTCTGGGCGCGGCCTAATACCCTGACCATTTTTCTCTACCAATTTGGATTAGGTGTTGGCCGCTGGGGGCCGCCAAGCCGCCTAGGCGGTCTTGGCCTGGGCCATTTGCATTCTTGATATATATATATATATATATATATTAGTAAATAAGATAATAAAGTAACCAACATGTTTTTTGAATTTTAAATTTGTATTTGAACTTTAAACATACTTTAAATTTATATATTTTGAATTTTAACATTTTGTTCTAAATTTTTATGCATTTTATATTTTTGTACTTATATTTGTTAATGATGATTATTTAAAATTGATTGGATTAAAAAAATCACGCGGAATGGGCAATCCCTGCGAGGACGGATTCCCCGGAGGAGCGGGGATGGGAGTAATTTATTCCTCGCGACCGCAAGGATGGAGATGGGGATTGGCCCCCCGTTCCTGACCCGTTGACAACCCTAGCTCCTGGCCGCGATGCGGGGGAGCCTCCACCAGTAATCGCCCTACGGGGCGTCCACCATGGTCTGGTAGTTGTAGCTAATGTACTCAATATCCACTAGGAGGTCGGGCCTGTTTGAAAGGAAGCACTCATCTACTATATCTGGTGACGACACCACGATGCACCGACATACTCAAGGTCGTTGGCAACTAAAAAGTCCTTCCAACCTTCATATATACAGTGTCGTCTTCCACTCTTCCCTCTCACATGTACTTTCTAGCCCCATCCATTTCTATTCCGAAGCGATATTTTCTCTTTATTCATGATTCTGGTGCCAAGAACAAAATGTCTAGGCATTTTCTACAACATACATTTGTAATATATGCTCGTCCTTACGTTAACATTAGCAAGATATTGATGTATATAAACCTATGGAATATGACAAACACTGCACTAAATGAGGGCATTAACACACAATTATATGCTCTTATGCTCAGCATGGAATAACTATCGAAATTAATATAGCATATACACATTTACGATATGGAATAGAATAATCACCATTCTGCTTTTTTTGAATTGATAGTCTGTGACTTCTTTGGAAAATGATCATGATGATCCACAACATCATCATATCTTGTTGAAGACACCATGCGATTAAACGCATACAAGAAATTACAACATTTACATGTCTTAAATTGCATACATACATATTCATTAAACATCTGTTAAAAAATATAAGCACAACTAAGGTAATTAGCAGTTCCTTACCGTTCATGCATCATAACTGAGAACATGTAACACAAACTCATCCACGATGGTAAATGTCAAGAAATCAATTCGTCTCACTCCAACATCATTTGCAAATTTGCTCCACCCATCAGTCAAGAAATGATGTTCTCCTATCTACAGTATTTGAACCTTCCATTTTTTCCCATGATGAAGACCCTATGTAAGTGTCATCATCTTTGTCTGTTGATTAAATATTTCTGAATGATTCATCACAAATTCGGTTGGAACATGTTGCATACATCAATATTGGGCTAGCAGTAAATATATGAACCCATCACACTCTAGCAAATCTTCTAAAAACTTACGGGGTAAATGCTGGCACAATCATCTACCATCATCACTTTGCAGAATGACCACATCCTCCAAATCAAAAATAGCTCTACCACAAAGAATTAAAATAATACATGTGAAAACTATCAAGTGTAACTATTCCACATGTTCCACACAAACTACATGACATGCTTACATACCCTCATTGGTTCACAACATATGTCTACACATTTCATTGTGCATGTTATACCTTAAATGTTTGCAAATTCTTGTTGTAGTAACCATCAACAACTAAATGTGAAAATAGTGTCAATTTTACTTCCTTACCTACCACTCAAAGAAACAGAGACCTAAAAAAATCGCACGACTAAATTTTACTTTCTTACCACTCATAGAAATGCATACGGCGGAACCATTACATTAACCTATTTCATAAATCTAAAAAATATTCACAAGAATAATGAAGTCAGCCTAGAATCATCTTCCACGTAACAATCATAAAAAAAAATCAGGGATATCAATAGATCCCTTCAGTGTAAATCCATAACCTTGAATCTAAAAAATAACTATTAGCCATGAGACAATTGATGCTGGGGTACTAAAGAAACCCCAAAAATTATGAAACCAAACCCTATACATTAATAAATTCGTCCTATGTGAACCCAAACACAACCCTAAATATAATGAATTGTACCCATACTTAAATTCCATGAAGTACTAAGAATCCAAACCCTACAGTCGCCAAGAGATTATATGCACCTGAAAAATAGTGGCAGATGATATGTGCTATTGCTCTAGCGTCTTGATTTAGTATGTCGACCCACGAACTAGCAATTAAGTCGTAACTCGTAGGATAAGTATTCAAAGGAAATTTTTTAAAACGATAGTATTGTTGACAAGGCGAACTAACACGATCGACATTGGGATAATTGCGGAGGCTTAGTAGGTCGCCGGAGCTCGGCTAGGTGGAGAGTAGCTCGCCCGGACCCCGCAAGCCCGAGAGCAACTTACCAATCGGACAAAAGAGGGGAGCTCGCAAGGGAGCTCGCCCGCGAGTATAGAGGCCGAGCTAAGGCCCGTCCCTGCATAGTCCCCAGAAATGGCACAAGGCAATGGAGCTCGCCGGGTAGCTCGCCAAGCCCGAGAACTCGACCGGTGGGTGTTTAGATAGGATATGTACGTGTAGTAGAATGGGGCTTTGTAGAGGTAGCATTGTGAGGGACCAAGACGAGGGTTACGGACCTTCGTCAACACCAGAAGTCAAATAGGCTCGTAAGGTGCCGCCTCACACTTGCACATCTATAAATAAGACCTCTCTTGTAACTATTACAAAATTGAATACAACCCTACTTTTACTTTCTCTCTCTAAGCTCTCATTTTCTCTCTCTATATTCATCCCTCAAGAACAACTAAGGACACAAATCTTAGTTATTGTTTGGTAGAATTATACGATATAACAGGCCATATAACAAACACGATTAGTAAATTCTATCAACAATTTGGCGCTAGAGGAAGGGCGCGGCTCGATTCTTAAAAATTTGAAAAACAAAAATTAGGGTTTCTTTGAAGATTTGAAGGTTCGAAGGTGTTCTTGACAAAGTTCAAGAACACTTGAAGATACACATACATTTTCATTCCTTCGGACGAAAATCCAGATTTCCAGGCAAAACCCAGATTTTTGGGTCCACAAAATTCTGCCCAAAAGAGGTTCCAAAATGCACGCGTGTACACGAATAAACCGGATTCTGGATAATTCGTCGCACGCGAGGCTAGACGAGAACCCGGACAAATTCACCCAAGCTGGAAGATCACCACCTCGGTGATCTTCGGCGAGCTACCCCCTCCAAAACCCGAAAATGCCCAAGGAACAGACCTCGGTGAACATCCGGAGGGGAAAAGGCGCAGGCTAGGACCAGGCTGACGGAGAGACCTCCGGCCAGATCCCCCCGAAAAATGCAGCTCCGCGACCTCCGCGAGTTGTAGTGGCGCAAGAGGATTTGAGCCCCGCCCTGAGGGACCTGGCCAACAACCCCGACGAGCTCCAGCGCACCATCATAACCTTGCAAAGGTTGCAGCAGAGGCAGCTCGATGAGCTCGCCCTAGTACCCCGGCTAGCTCCAGCCACTGAAGCCCGGGAGCAGACCAGGCCGACCCAGGGCACCCAGACCAGGGGTCACTATAGCGACCTCCCATCTGAGCAGGAGGTGAGCTCCGCCCAAGCTCGCCAACATAGGGAGCGCGCTGGGAAAGCGAAGGTGGTGGAGGAGCCGGCTACGCATGCCGGGCGAGCTTCGGCCTACACAGAAGCGCCCGCCACCCACTAATCACTAAGGAGGGAGGTCCTCCAAGGCAGACTAGGGCCGAGGTACGAGGAAGTCGAACGGACTGCAGCCCCGACTATGTCCCAGAGGGGAGAGTCAGACCTATGGCCTCGTAGGTCCACCCACGACCGACTAAGGAGGCCCGCCACCGACAGACTGGGCCCACATGGCGGACGCCAGTTCCGACCCACCACGGAGGGGTCGCCCCAGAGTGAGGCACCTCGGGGGCGTGCGTCCAAGAGGAGCACGACCTTCGAGCAACCTCCGTCGGAGGTGACCCGCGACGATGAGCTGACCACATTGAAAAGGGCCGCTGAGATGATACAACAACAAGTAGCAGCCAAGTCTTGCGGACCTGACGCCACCACTCTCCCCACATCCCCATTGGCACCCGCCATACTTAGAGCACCGGTCCAGAAAAAGGTCCAATTCCCTGTGATGTCCGCATACGAGGGTGAATCTGACCCGAAAGTCCACCTGGCCAAGTATGCAGATTTCATGATTTCGGTGGGTGCCACCAACTCTACCCAGTGCCGGAACTTCCCGCTAACCCTCGGGGACCGAGCTCACCGTTGGTTCTTATCACTCATCCCGGGGTCGATCCACTCATTTGGCCAACTCTCACTGGAGTTCTTAGCCCACTTCTCTGGGTTTGGATCCTACCTTACCCAGAAGCACCGCCTCGCCAACATCCACCAAGGCGAGAGCGAGACCGACCAGCAGTACCTGGAGAGGTTCGACAAAATACTGCTGGAAGGCGAGCCGGTGAGCGAGGACACCAAAGTCATCGCGGTGATGGCCGGGCTCAGGAAGGGCACCGACCTCTGGAAGGAGATGCACCTCGCATGTCCGAACACTTACACCGAATTCCACCACAAGGCGGGGGTGTTCATGGTTATGCAGGAGGCACTACTGAAGGAAGTTGGTGCTCCGGAGGAGAAAAAATCCTACGGGAAGAAGTCCAGGGGCACATATAAGGCTCCCCGGAACCTAAAAGCTTTTGGTGATGGGGACGAGTTCAAGGAGAAGCTCAACCAGGTTCTCACCGTCTCCATCGACCACGTCTTTACGGAGGTCAAGGACAAGGCTTTGTTGGAAGAGCCGAGGAGAATTCGCCAAGATCGCGCGAAGCTCAACCCCAACAAGTACTGCGCCTATCACCAATCCATCGGCCACTTCACCAGCGAATGTCGAGAGCTCCTCAAACAACTGTGGAAATATTATGAGGATGGGAAGCTGGCCAAATTCGTGAAAAAGGCACCAGCAAAGAGGCCCAGGTTCGAGAGAAGGGAGATCTCCGATGACGAAGAAGAGGACGCAGGCCAACGCGGACCTCATAACAGGCGAAGGGGACCTCCCCAACCTCAACAGAACTTGGAGCCCACCCGAGAACTCTTGGTTCTCGAGGAGGAAATCGGAGCTGCCGGAGGCCTCCAAGACGGGGGATCCTCCATGTCTAAGAGAAAGAGAAAGACCGAAATCCAGGCCGTGAACCAGGACCAGGAAGGCAGCTCCGGTCCCAGGTCCGTCGTACAGCTTACTGATGAGCTGACATTCTCCTCAACGGACCTGGAGGGGGTACTGACGCCCCACAACGACTCGTTGGTGATAACCGCCAACATCATGAACGTTCGAGTTCACAGGCTGCTTGTGGACACTGGCGCATTCACCAACATTCTCTTCAAATCCACCTTAGATGCCTTAGGTGATTTTGAGTCGTATGTAGAGCCTAGCAATGCTAGGATAGTGGGGTTCGGAGAAGCTGTAACCGTCCCCCAAGGTACTATTAGGTTGAGCGTCCAGCTTGTATTGGCCGAGGACCCGGAGCGGAGACTGACTAGGCTCATAGATTTCCTAGTTGTCGACCAGCAGTCCTCCTACAACGGGTTCCTTGGCCGCCCATTTTTCAATGAATTCAAATCGGCATGTTCAACCTACTACTATTGTATAAAATTCCCAACTCCGAAAGGCGCCGGTACCATTAAAGGTGACCAGAAAAAGGCCCGAGAGTGTTTACTCCAAATCAAAGATGGTCAGGTCAAAAAGGCGGTGACGCAGGTCCAGGTCCTTGAGGAAGACGTGCAAATCCCGGCAGACGAGCCAAACATCCTAGACATCATCTCAGTAGAAACTGAAATGATGGAGGTAGGCGATCTACCGGAAATTGAACAAGTCTCTGGACCTGCTCGAGATGCACAACCAGCGCCAATTGAGGGAAGGGAACTGACCCGAAACGACCAAGTGTTGGGACCTGCGCAGGAGTAGCAACCTGCTCCCATGGAAGTGGCAGATGAAGCACCAGATGGGGAACCTGTGGGAGGTCAAGAACCAGTACCAATAGACGTTGACTTAACTCCCAAGGTCACGGAACCATCCCAAGTCGATAAACCACCGGAGGTGATGACAGTCGAGGAACCCATCCAAGCTGAAGACCAAGCTGCCGATCTCCAGCCCCGCATAGGTCACGAACCTACGCGAATGTCACAAGAAGAGTGGGACGAGTTCATCAGCGACCCAAGGTGGAAGAATCAAAAGAGAAAGGTCACCCCCACGGAAGAGTTGACGGCACTCCCGGTGGACCCGGAAAGGGACTTAAAACTCTTTATAGGTTCCGAGTTGCCTGAACCGTACCAGTCGAGGATGGAGCTGTTCCTGATGTCCAACTTGGACTTGTTCGCCTGGTCCCACGAAGACATGACGGGGATCCCATTGGAGCATGCTTGCCACCGACTTAACATAGATCCGACGAGGAGGTCCGTACGCCAAAAATGAAGGAAATACGGACCAGACAAATACGCAGCTCTAACCGTCGAAGTTGGGAAGCTATTGGATAACAAGCTGATCAAGGAAGCCTTATGTCCGCAGTGGGTTGCAAACCCCGTCTTGGTGAAGAAACACAATGGGACGTGGAGGCTCTGCATCGACTTCACGGACCTGAACAAAGCATGTCCAAAGGACAACTTCCCACTACCCCACATTGATCAGCTTGCAGATAGCACCGCAGGCCATGAGATGATGACATTAATGGATGCTTTCGCGGGTTATCACCAGATAGCGTTGCACCCAGATGACCAGGAACATACGGAGTTCTACACCAATAAAAACATGTACTACTGGGAAAGGATGCCGTTCGGACTCATCAACGCCGGAGCAACCTACCAAAGGTTGGTGAATAAAATGTTCGACCAACACATCGGCGAATCTATGGAGGTTTACGTGAACGACATAGTAATCAAGAGTCTGAGAAAGGAGGATCACCTTGACCACATAAAACAGACCTTCGACATACTACGCCACTACAACATGAAGTTGAACCCCAAGAAAACCAGCTTCAGCGTACATTCAGGAAAGTTCCTGGGGCACCGGTTGAGCCAACGAGGAATCGAGGTCAACCCCACGTAGGTCCAATGCATAATCGAGATGGGTGTACCCGATTCCGTGCAGAAAATCCAGAGGTTAATCGGGTGCATGGCAGCTTTGAACAGATTCATCTCCAGGTCCGGTGATCGAAACCGTCTATTTTTCGAGGCGATCAAAGCAAACACACGAAGGTATAAAGAGACGGCCAAAGCCAATAAGCTCCACCTCAAAAACCACTTCGTATGGACAAGCGAATGCCAACGAGCCTTTGAAGACATTAAAGCATACCTAGCAGATACGCAGGTCCTATCGAAGCCAGTACCTGGGGAGAAGTTATACATCTACCTTGCTGCGTCAGAGGTTGCCATTAGCTCCGTCCTGGTCCGAGAAGAGGTGAAAACACACCTGCCAGTGTACTACGTAAGTCAAGTCTTGCACAAAGCTGAGTTGCGGTATACCCCGACAGAGAAGCTAGCTTATGCACTGGTGATGAGTGTCAGAAAATTGAGGCCCTATTTCTTCGACCATCCAGTGGAGGTGTTGACAACATTCCCACTAAGGCAAACACTACAACGGCCGGACACCGCCAGACGTCTGCTGAAATGGTCACTAGAAGTTAGCCAATACAGAATAACCTACGCACCCTGAACAACGATCAAGGGACAAGCGCTCGCCGATTTCATCATCGAGCTAACTTTCCTACAAGATACGACAAAGGGGCATATAGCTCCGTGGCACCTCTACGTAGACTGATCATCAACCAGCACAGCAGCAGGCGCCGGCGTAGTCCTAATCAGCCCGGACAGACAAGTCTTCACCTCCGCAATCCGGTTTGACTTCCGAGCAACCAACAACGAAGCGGAGTACGAAGCTTTGATAGCTGGACTTAGGTTATCATTAGCTGTGGGGGCAACCAATCTTCAAGTTTTCAGAGATTCCTAGCTAATAATATCCCAAGTTCGGGGGGAGTACGAGGCAAAGGACCAGCAGATGATGGCCTACCAGAAAATAGTCGCGCATCTGATCTCGATGTTTACACAGGTTTACATCAATCAGATACCGCGACTAGAAAACACACAAGCAGATGCCCTAGCCCGACTAGCTACCAGTAATGGCAAAGCCGAGTTCACGGAGGTTGTAATCACCAAGCTGAAGAACCCCTCGACGTCTGATTACAAAGTAAATCAGACCTCGAGTGGGGGGCAGGAGGGCAGTGAAGATTGGTGCACTCCGATCCAAATATATTTAAAGGACGGAACAACCCCCGTAGACACCTGGGAAGCTAGTCGACTAGTAAAGCAAGCTGCCAGATATATGCTGCAAGATGACCAACTCTACAAACGTAGATTCTCTCTACCCCTACTCAAATGCCTAACTAAGAAACAGGGGTCCGAGGTGTTAGAAAAAATTCACGAAGGAATTTGCGGAAGTCACGCTGGGGGGCAAGCCTTGGCATACAAGACGATCAGACAAGGGTACTATTGGCCTACTCTCCGCAAGTATGCCATTAGCTTCGCCCGGAAGTACCGAAAGTATCAACTCTTCGCACCTAACATCCACTCCCCGGCCAACCAACTGAAGTCGGTCTTCAGCCCGTGGCCCTTTGCAAAATAGGGTATCAATTTGATCGGCCCATTTCCACCTGGCAGAGGCGGTGTAAAGTTTGCTGTTGTGGCAGTAGACTATTACACTAAGTGGGCTGAAGTCGAAGTGCTTACAACGATAACACAAGAAAGGATGATCGGCTTCATCTGGAAGAACCTGATCTGCCGATTTGGACTCCCACAGTCGATCATCACGGATAATGGAAGGCAGTTTGACGGCCAAAAGTTGAGAGACTTCTGTAGTTCATGGAACATCAAGAAGCACTACTCGACGTCGTACCATCCACAGTCAAACGGCCAGGTTGAGGCGGTCAACAAAATTCTAAAACACATACTGAAGCTCTGCCTTGAAGATAAGAAAGGTAGCTGGGCAGACGAACTCCCGGAGGTCCTATGGTCTTACAGAACATCATACCGGGCCAGCACCGGAGAGACACCGTTTGCCTTAGCCTTCGGGACTGAAGCAGTAGTGCCCGTCGAAGTCCAGAACAAGACTTGGAAGGTGGTAGGATTTGATGAAGAAAAGAATGACGAAGCCTTGGCAGTAGAGAAAGATCTAATCGAAGAGACCAGAGCTTCATCAGAAATGAAGAACGCCACCTACAAGCGTAGAGCCAAAAAGTACTACAATTCCCAGGTCCGAGACCGGAGGTTCAAAGTTGGGGATCTAGTACTGAAGAAGAAATTGATAGCCCCACCGGGTGTATTCGGGTCAAATTGGGAAGGACCATTCAGGGTCACCGCAGCCTGGCCAAATGGCACCTATGACCTCGAAGACGCAGAGGGCAACGCCTCGTCATACACCTGGAGTGCGGCGCATCTAAAAAAGTTTTATCAATAGATCAGGATCTTGTAATAGACTAGACGAAGGTTAGCATCAGAAATGTTGATGGCAACCAATGTAAATTACGCTGCTATAAGAAGTTGGAAAAATTTATCAAGTCAGAAAAGTTGCCAAGTCACGTGAGCTAGGTGAGCTCATACAGCTCGCCAGCTAGGCAAGCTCACACAGCTCGCCAACTAGGCGAGCTCCTACAGCTCGTCCATTATTCGAAGGTGTTAACCCATTGTAGCTCGCCAAGCATTAGAAGCTTCGTAATGCGCAAGGACCAAGGTCCCAAATGTTATAATCAAAATGCTCGAAGGCAAAGGCCAAAGTGCCCAAGGTCGCGAAGGTACCATTCCTAAAGGGTCACCAAGCACCTACTGCCATAAGTTAGAAAAATTCGCGAAAAAGACTATTGAAACGTCTAAGGCAAGGTTCGTGAAACCCAACTGCCCAACGTGAATTAAACAAAGTACAACTCGCTACCCTAAGTGGTTTAAGACGAGCAATTCACGGCCCTAAGTGGTGTAAGACGAAGAATACGTACTATTAAAACAGAGGTACAATTCGTAGTCTAAAGTGACATAAAACGAACGATTCACTTCTCGAAGTAGAGTAAGATGAAGAATTAAGTACCCGAAAAACATATAAACGAGCTAACAAAAAATTATAACGTAAGCACAATAACGTAAGTAAAGAGAGTTAGATAAAAAATGGCTCGATTTCTATTCAGGGGATACTTAAGAAATTTTCAAGTTAAAAATACTTGAAAAATTCCTAAGTATACGAAATGGCGCTGACCACAAAGGCCGACCAGCTGGCCATCTTTGAAGTACAAAAGAAGCTCCTTCTGGGCGAGCTATACATAAGCCCGGCGAGCTCTGACTACTCGGACGAAAACAAAAACTACAAAAAGAACTCCTTCTTGGTGAGCTCGACAGCCTGGCAAGCTAACTTTGCAGAAATAGAAAGCTAATATAAAAGAACGAGAAACTAATCTAAGATTCCTGAGCAGTGGGGGCGGCAGAGGCGTCGGCGGGGTTTGCGGCCACCTGGTCCGCCTGGAGGGCGAGCTCGGCCTCAAAGGTGTTGTTGCCCGTGAGCCCGCTGGTATTGAGCTCGCCAATGTTCAGCATGGCATCCCCGCAAGCATCCTGGAGCTGCTCCACAGTGGACGGGGTCTGCTCCTCCTCATTGGCAACCTCCGTTTTACCAACATTCAATTTCGGCACGGGAACAGTGTTTATGATCTTAAAACGTGACGGAATGAAGTCGAGAGGCACCCCGAGCTCAAGGAGGTCGCCAATGTCAAGCTCCGTTTCGTCAGAGAAGGGGACCCGATCCAAACAATCCTTGAAGTCCCCAACAACAGCTTTTAACTCGTCATCTTTATGGGCCCGTGCCCACCAGATTGCCAGGATGACCTCGACGTAGCACTGCACGAAGCCATGATTCGAGGCCTCGACCCTCGCTGTAACCAAATCCGCCGAGAAGGACGCGTTGTTACGGAGCTCGGCGACCTCATTTATCTTGGCCGAGAGCTCATTCTTCAGCTTCAAACACTCCTCGTCGGCACTCCTGACCAGGCCCCGCTGCAGTTCCAGGTCCCTCTTGGTCACCTCGTGTTCGCCGATCTCCCGGGTGAGCCTCTCGGCGAGCTCGTCTTCCCTGGCCTTGAGTTTCACCTCGGCATCTTTCTCTAGCCCGGCGAGCTTCTTCTGGAGGTCGCTGAGCTGCTTCAGGGCGCTCTGCTCGGCGGCCAGGGACGGGGCGACCTTCTCCTAGGCGAGCTTCGCCAGCTTCTTGGCCTTGTCGGCGGTCTCCGCCAGGGCGATCACCCTCATGTTCTTCTCTTGGCGACCTGCCTCCAGCTCGGCCGCCTGCTCCAATGCCTTTTGGTTTGCAAGCAGTAACCCGCTTGCATAATGGGCGGAGAGGAGGAGATTTTCAGTGAGGTTTTGGCCGTTGATGGTCGCCACTTGAGGGGTAGACCAAGACCTCGGCAGCTCGCTCACCGTGATCCGGACTAAGCCCGAAGGGAGGCTGCGCATCGAGGTTAATGACCGTGACCTCTAGTAGGCATGGAGGACCTCATGCCGGTTCGGGTAGGCGATGGGGGCATAGCTGCGAGGTCAAAACAGTTGAAAGTTAGAAAGGAAAGATAAAACATATAAAGAACTGGAATTAAAGTAACGAGCTACTTACTGAACTAGCTCGGGATCCCAGCCCAGGAGCGTGTCATCATTAGCCTGAACCCCGAAAGGAGACGGGGAAGGTGGCGAGCTCCGTATAGGTGTGGCCGCCAACGGAGCAATGGATTGGGTAGATCCATCTTGTCCGGACCTCGCCAGAGCTCGCTCGGCCGGGTCAGAGTCCTCGTCGCGCAGGTCACTGTACTTGGTCCTCTTACGGCCTTGAGGATCCTCATCACCTACCCGAGACCCGTCCCCTCGGTGAAGCCTTTTGGGCTGGTCTTGGCGACCTCGCCCTCCACCACGGCCGGCCTGGGCGACCTCCACTGCCTTCGACTTATGGGGGGCTTTGGATTGCCCTTTTTGGGCCCCCGATCCACCTGCCTCGCCCTTCTTCTGAGCGAGCTCCGCCTTCTTGCTCGCATCCAACGCGAGCAACGAGGGCGGGGCAAGTTTGTTCGGGCGGGGTGGACCCATTGCGAAGCGGCGAGCTACCTCTTGGTAGGAGTCTGGGATCTCGACGGTTGGAAAGACGACCCTGCTGCCATCTGCAAGAGAGAAAAGATTAAACAGTTAGCATCTCGGGCGAGCTACACCCCCCCAAATGGGCGAGCTAAGAAGAGTTGTAAACCTGGAAGCTCTGGACCTTGGATCGTGAGGTGGTGAGGCAAGGTGAGGAGCCCGATGAGCCTCAAGCAGTGGTGCTGAGTCAGGTGGGCTATATCCAGATCTTTTTGACTCCTCAAATAGCAGATGGCTCTCACCACGTCGAATTCGAGGGACGTCTCGGGTTTGCCGCGACTCGACTTGTGATGCTTCAAACTTGCAAAAAGGAAAGAATTAGATTAGTAAATCTAATTCAACCCACACACACCAAGTAGGCGACCTACAACTGGCCTCCCCGTATTCATCAGGGGTTGGGATCTGTTTTCCTTACCCGGAATAGCTCGTCGAAGCTCGCCAGTCTCCGGCCACAAAGAAGAACAGCTGCTTCCAGTCGCGGACCTTGTTCGGGAGGACCCCCAAGAATTTCTCTCCCGGGCGAGCTCGGAGGTAGTAATACCCCTTGCCATCGTTCACTTGCCGAGTTACGGCAAGGAGTTCATTGATCTCGGCGGTGGTCAGCCGGTTCTCGTACCCCTCCAGCCCGAAAACCGCCAGCCCCGCCAATAAATTGTTCCAGGCATTGGGGGTGAGCTGGGTGATGGCGAGGTTGTTATCGAGCAGGAACCGGCCAATAATCAGGTGCAGGGGCAAAGTTAGCCCGGCCTCAAGGGTATGCACATTAATGGCCGTCAACCCCGCCGGAGGTGCGTCGGTTCGCTCGTCCTTCCTTGGGGAGTATAAGAAGACATCAAGCGGGAACCGATATTTCTCACGAAGATGAGGGAGCTGGTACTCGTGGATAACGCTGACGACCTCACTTACCTTGTAATCGGACTTTTTCGCCGCATCCCGATATTCCCGCCCGGGAAGTTCGAAGCTCGCCCCGTACTGGGCGACATACTCGTCCCAATTAAAGAGGTGGACGACCTCATCGGGGACCTAGTGTTTGATCAATTGAGGATCCGGGAAACCGATTGAACGGAACTATTCAATTGTAACCTCCTCCAGGTCGCCCCCCTTCTCGCCTATGTCGGCGACCTCTTCGCCGGCCTCGACGGCCTCCTCGTCGACCTCGATCAGCCCTTAGTTGCCACTGGCAACCCTTTCCTCATGGGCGACCTCCTCGCCTTTCTCCCATACCTCGCGAACAACGGCGCTGGAGGCCCCTTCCTCCGAAACAGAACGGACCTCTCCAAGCAGCTCGCCAGAGTCTGGGCGAGCTACCGAGGTCGCCTCGGAACTGGAGCCAATCATTATCAGAGTCGTTTGAGGGATGAGTTCGTCTTCTGTCATGGGGCATTTTTCGGGGTTGCGGTTCGAGCAAGTCTCACTTGGTGTTTGGGTCGACATAATCTCGACGAATTTCAAAGTGTTGCGGTACGGAGGTGATCGGAAAAATGTGAGTCGCCGGAAATGTCCAAAAATTTCTGAAAACTCGATGAATAGGAAAAGACGAACTGAGAAATTTGGAATAAGAAATAAGAAGAGGAAGAGAAATGGGCTTTCTACCTTGGAGAGCGCCGGAAACTTCATCGGGAGCAAATGTACCATTCGCCGGGAAATGCTCTGAAAATTCGGGAGTGGAAAAGTGAAGGATGAACTCACCTTCGCCTATTTATAGACATTAGGGCGAGGTCGAATATGCGAGGAGTGCAGGGACCATTTTGCAAAAAATTTGAAAGATGGCCATGATGGCAGCGGGAAACGATGCCTAAAAAGGCGTGCACGATGCCTGGAATCCCACACCACGTCGGCCGAGTAACCGCCATAATGGAGCTAGCTCGCTAGCTCGGCACCTGCCCGAATGTAGTTCGCCTAGGTTCGAGCCCTCGTCCGCGGAGACAGGTCAGCTCGCCCACACATCGGGTAAACCATGATGTACGCAAGCTGGGGGGCAAATGTTGACAAGGCGAACTAACACGATCGACATTGGGATAATTACGGAGGCTTAGTAGGTCGCCGGAGCTCGGCGAGGTGGAGAGTAGCTCGCCCGGACCCCGCAAGCCCGAGGTCAACTTACCAATCGGACAAAAGAGGGGAGCTCGCAAGGGAGCTCGCCCATAAAGGGGGAGCTCACCCGCGAGTATAGAGGCCGAGCTAAGGCCCATCCCTGCATAGTCCCCAGAAATGGCACAAGGCAATGGAGCTCGCCGGGTAGCTCGCCAAGCCCGAGAACTCGACCGGCGGGTGTATAGATAGGATATGTACGTGTAGTAGAATGGGGCTTTGTAGAGGTAGCATTGTAAGGGACCATGACGAGGGTTACGGACCTTCGTCAACACCGGAAGCCTAATAGGCTCGTAAGGTGCCGCCTCACACTTGCACATCTATAAATAAGACCTCTCTTGTAACTATTACAAAATTGAATACAACCCTACTTTTACTTTCTCTCTTTAAGCTCTCATTTTCTCCCTCTATATTCATCCCTCAAGAACAACTGAGGACACAAATCTTAGTTATTGTTTGGTAGAATTAATACGATATAACAAGCCACATAACAAACACGATTAGTAAATTCTATCAATAAGTATAACGAAGGCAACATATTTTAGATTTAAGTAATTATTATACTTCAATCGACACAGTTATAAAATTCTATTCAATATACAAAAATATAATATTATTAATGTTTGTTTATCTAGATTAAGTGACTACTCCGTCCAAGAAATGGTTGCCTTATATGTTCGTCCACAATATATAGACTTAATAATCATTAAAACGAGTATAATGAGTATCAGTATAGGGAGTACTACGAATCAGTGTAATTAGTAATGTGAATCAAATAAACGGTTATCACGACTCAGTTAAACAAGTACTGAAAATTAGAGAACGGTTATCACGAAGCAGTTAAATAAGTACTTCGAATCATTGAAACGAATAATATGAATGAGTGTAACGAGTACCATGATTAATAGTGTTGATTACTTTGAACGAGTAAGATGAGTATCACAAATAAGTTAAACTAGTAATACAGATCAGTGAAACATGTACTACGAATCAGTTAAATGAGTACTTCGATTCAATGAAGATAAATAGTATGAAGCATTCAAACATATACTATGAATCAGTGTAACGAATAGTATAAACCAGTGTAATGAGTACCGTGAGTAAGTAAAATGAGTACTTCGAATGAGTGAAACGAGTACCAGGATACAGTTAAACGAGTACTTCGAATCAGTGAAAGAGATACTAAAAATCATTTAAACTTGTAATACTGATCAGTGAAACATGTACTACGAATCAGTGAAACGATTACTTCGATTCAGTGAAGACATATACTATGAAGCATTCAAATGTATACTATGAATCAGTGTAATGAATAGTATAAACTAGTGTAACGAGTACCATGAGTAAGTAAAATGAGTACTTCGAACGAGTGAAATGAGTACTAGGATACAGTTAAACTAGTACTTCGAATATGTGAAAGGGATACTACAAATCAATTAAACTAGTAATACAGATAAGTGAAACATGTACTACGAATCAGTGAAACGAGTACTTCGATTCAGTGAAGATAGATACTACAAAGCACACAAACGTATACTACGAATCAGTGTAACGAATAGTATAAACCAATGTAACGAGTACCGTGAGTAAATAAAATAATTCGTAGTATACATTTGTATGATTCGTAGTATCCGTTTTACTGATTCAAAGTACTCGTTTAACCCCGTATCGTAATAATGTGATTTACTCGTTGTAAGTACTCATTTGACTCACTCACGATACTCGTTACACTGGTATGATATTATTCATTACATGATATTATTCATTACACTAGTACGCAATATACATTTGATTGATTTGTAGTATCTGTTTCACTCATTCGAAGTAATCATTTAAATGTATTATGGTACGCATTTCACTATTTCAAAGTACTAATTTGACTCACTCATTGTACTCATTACATTGATTCGTACTATACATTTGTATGATGTAGTATCCGTTTCACTGATTTGAAGTACTCGTTTAGTCGTATTGTGATACTTCTTTCACTCTTTTGAAGTACTCATTTTAGATATTGAGAGTATTCTATACTCAAAGAATGGGAATAGGGTACTCCAAAATAGAGTATTTTGTTATAGATGTCATGAACATCTGTATAAGATATTATATTTGTATATGGGAGAAAATTAATTATTTTTTAAAAAAAAGTTGCATTTTACTCTATCCTCAGAAAATTATATCCATCATAATATAATTTATATTTTGTCTCATTTCATAATCTATTACTTCTGTTTGACCATATATAATCATAATGAATACTGTTTCATGTAAAATTTAAATCTTGTCTGAAAAATGAATTTAGTCTCCTTTTTGCGCAGTTTTGTAGGTTAAAAACTCTCACTTGTATTTTCCTCCATACTTTTGAACTTTTTCATTTACAAAGGCCTGTTTTCCCACAAAAAAAATTTCATTGTACACTTATATAAACTAGAACACTCAGGACATAATCAACCCCACCAATGTTAAACAAATAAAAACTACATCAAGCATGTCTTTTTCATCTTCCAAGCGAATGCCTCACAATATTGTTCCCTACTGCGGTAAGGCAACTCGTTCATGGGTTTCAAAGAGGCCTTCAAGCAAAGGGAGAGTTTTTCATAATTGTCATTATTCTCAAAGTCCAGGTGGTGGATAAGATTTTTTTTCTTTGGTGTACTGACAAGTCTATTCAAGATCAAGAAAATGAAGAAATCAATAGTAGCTTTGGTGAAGAGATGGACAGGGTGGTCAAACAATTAAAGCTTCTGACTGTAGGTGTTAAGGAATTAACTAAAATGATCAAAATCCTTTTGCTTGTCCTAATTATCAGCCTTGCACCCACCAAATTCAAGTGGTTTACTCAATAATTGCATGCTCACCTAATGCCCTATACTAGCTACTGGTTATCAATGGAACGTAATGTGTATTTTCTGTAATGTTTTATACATTTTTAATACTAACAATGAAATTTTTTCTCAATGTACATTTAAGTTAATCTCAATGTCTTGCATTGGAACCAAAAGAACCTTCAATGTAAGAACTCAATCTAACTAGTACATGCTGTAACAACAAATTTCATGAAAAACACGAAAATTATTTACAATCTTTATTTCTTTTGAATTAAGGGTCTTTTCTCTCTAATTTGATCCTTTGGTTCTCCTCTTTGAAGTTGACTTTGATTGGTCTTGACTTTGGCTTTGACTTCGAAATTCTTTACCCAAGGACGAGCGACCTTATCTTGGATCGAACGAAGTCTTTGAAGATTTTTAGTGAAGAACATCCTTGAATTTGGTGAAGAACTGTCTTCAAATTTTTGAGTTGGATTTGGGTTTAAACACTGGATCGGAGTGGACTTGGACTTTGATCTCTAATCGGAGTGTGTTTGTGGATGTATTTAATGAAGAACGCTTGAAGGTGGCAAAGAACGTTTGAAATTTTCAAGTTGATCTTCGAGTGAAAAACGTCTGATCAGAGGGATGAAGCTCCTTGTTCCTGATCGAAGAGCATTTCTGGATGAATTTGATGAAGAACCGTTGAAGACGGCGAAGAACGGCTTTGAAGATGGCCTTTGAATCTTCAAATCTTCAAGAACTTCTTCGAGGAGAAACACTCAATCAGAGGGATTTAGCCCCTTGCTCCTAGATCTGAGGACGTT
Organism: Prunella vulgaris; assembly: GCA_026898435.1. Classification (NCBI taxonomy): domain Eukaryota; kingdom Viridiplantae; phylum Streptophyta; class Magnoliopsida; order Lamiales; family Lamiaceae; genus Prunella; species Prunella vulgaris. Next base: position 857,881 of record JAPKLY010000015.1, on the reverse strand, counting down.
TTTGCTTGCTTTTGATGAAGAACGCTTCGGATTTGTCGAAGAACGCTTCGAAGATGGCCTTTGAATCTTCGAATCTTCAAGTCCGGTTGCCGAGAGTTTTTGATTCATCTTAGCTTGAAGCTTGCGCGTGCCTTGAATACTTCTGAATCGCTATTCAATGTGTCTCTGAATGTGTGGAATGAAGGTCCCTATTTATAGGGTGACGGGATGAATATTTTCCTTTATTAGCTTGACACGTGGCAGACTCTGATTGATTGATGATGATTTTCTGGCATATTTAGTCAACTATCCAAATTTATCCTGATTTTATTTGACTTTTTCCTTTATTAACGAGATATTATATGATCTCAATAAATTAGGAAATTTTCAACTGTATTTGTCAGTATGTACGAGTACCAGAAAACTCGTGTAATTTGACGGGCTTATACCGTGTGGATTAAATACCAATCTTAACTATTTAATCGAAGAATTAATTTAATTAAATTCTCAAAATTAAAATAGCAAAATTTATTTGATATTTAATTATTTGTACACGTATCGTCATTTAATTGGAGCAAATTTAATCTGCTTACAAATGCCTCCTCATGTTTTGTTCACTGTCGCTTTTGTGACTTGAAGTGAATGAAGCAAGAAATTTAATTCTTCATCTGCTTTACTTATGAATTTTTTTCTTTTTGCTTGTTCACATCTTGCACGCTTCAACTTGACAAGATAATCTTGAGTTATGACTGAACTTAGAAAGATTTTAAGCTGCCTACGTACCTCTTTAAAAAGGATCAAGTCAAAAACGTAGTTCAAAGATAAAAAATGAATTTGATTTAGGGGGGCCGTACACAGTTTATCCTCAAGCGGGCCAGGAGTGACATATCGTTTAAACTCATGAGTAAATGAGATTTGATTTGTTAGATAGTTTATACTCGTAACAGGGAGTCTTCAATTTGTAGATAGTTTAGTCCCGTATCAGGGAGATTTTATGGATTTGATTGATAGTTTATACTTATATCATGGAGTCTTCAATTTGTAAATAGTTTGATCTCATGTCAAGGAGAATTGTAGATAGTTTATACTCGTATCAGGGAGTAGTCCAAACAGTTTAGGCTCGTGTCGAGGAGCATTGACTTTGGAATTTGATAGACAGTTTATACTCATATCAGGGAGTAGTCCAAACAGTTTAAGCTCGTGTCGAGGAGCATTAATTTGGGCATCTTCAGATGGTCTCTTTAAGCTCTATCTTTCCTTGTTGAGCCAGTTGCATGATCTTTTCCTTGAAGATGAAACAGTCTTCAATTGGATAGCCTACCAACAGATGGTACTTGCAGTACTTTGGATCATCAATTCGTTCAGCTTCTTCTGGCCGTTTCATCCGAGATAACTCGATGAGCTCTGCATCGATCAAGTCATCAAATATCCCAGAGATGTCAGAGTCTAAGAAAGGATATTCTTTTTATCGCATCTTTTTCAGAGTTAAGCCGCTTTGTCCCATATCGCGAGGTAGATCTATTATGTATTCCTTATTTGAAGGTTTGCCAAAAGACTTGTTGTGATGCTTTTGAAGTAGTGGGCCTTCGGCTTCTCTTGTAGCCATGCATAGCTCCATATCGTGAGCTCTTGATGTCAAATCTTTAAAGGTCTTCGGTTGGATCCCTTGAAGAATGTAACGGAGGCTCCACTGTATTCCCTGGATGCACATCTCGATTGAAGAGGTCTCTGACCATCCGTCCTTGCAATTAAGGCTAAGATTCTTCCATCGATTGATATAGTCGATGACAGACTCTTCCTTTCAATGGAGCGTGTTCGTTATCTCGATCATGCTAACTGTTCTCCTCATGCTGTAGAAGCGGTTGAGAAATTCACGTTCCAGGTTCCAACTGTCAATGGAGTTAGCCAAGTCAGTGTACCAGTCGAAAGCATTTTCTTTGAGGGAGTGGAGGAACTGCTTCACCAGATGATCGCCATATGTCCCGACATTGTTACAAGTCTCGATAAAGTGAGTGGCGTGCTACTTTGGATTGTATTTGCCATCGAATTGTTGGAACTTTGGAGGTTGGTAACCGACTGCCATCCTCAAGTTGTTGATCCTTTCAGTGTAAGGTTTTACATAGTTGTGGCTTGACTTGGAGTTATTTTCAAACTTCCCCTTCACTGTCTCCAGGATGAGTTCTTTGAGCTAATCAAATTGTATCCCGCCATCAGCTGATATCGACAGCTCCCTAGCAGTTAGTTCAGTCTCAGCTGCTTGATATTTGTTTGAAGTCTTCACTTCATCATGCTCTTCAGCTTGCTTTCCACGAGAATGGCTTGACTAGACGCCGTCCACTTTGCTAATCAGCTTAGCAATCGTAGAGTCTTGTTCTTTGACATGACTGGCAAGACTTTCAACAGCTCTAAGCAGGCTTGACAATCTCTCTTCAATGGTTGAAGTGTCCGCCATCATCACCGGAGCTGTTCCTGAAGTTGATGAGGAGTCTGACTGGGAACGTGGAGTTGAGCTTGCTGAATCAACTTAATCCTCCTTCATAGCATGAGGTGATCTGTTCCCAACTGAAGAGTTGGTCTGCGAAGAGGCGTCAAACTCCAAATTCTTCAATACACTTCGAGTGACCACGTTGGTTTCGGCTACCTTGGATGGAGCAACTCTGACATAGATCTTACGTACTAAAGACATGTTGAAGATGGTTGATGTAGACATGAAGCTTTGAAGTCTTCAAGAGGAGAGATGAGAGGTAGAGTGAGGTCCCACCGGGTGTGCCAATTTGTAACAACAAATTTATTGAAAAATACGAAAATGATTTACAATCTTTATTTCTTTTGAATTTAAGGGTCATTTCTCTCTGATTTGGTTCTCTGATTCTCCTCTTTGAAGTTGACTTTGATTGGTCTTGACTTTGGCTTTGACTTCGAAATGCTTTACCCAAGAACGAGCGGCCTTGTCTTGGATCGAATGAAGTCTTTGAAGATTTTTGGTGAAGAACGTCCTTAAATTTGGTGAAGAGATATGTTCAAATCTTCGAGTTGGATTTGGGTTTAAACACTGGATCGGAGGGAACTTGGACCTTAATCTCTAATCGGAGTGTGTTTGGGGATGTATTTGATGAAGAACGCTTGAAGGCGGTGAAGAACGCTTGAACTCTTCAAGTTGATCTTTGAGTGAAAAACGTCTGATCAGAGGGATGAAACTCCTTGTTTCTAATCGAAGAGCATTTCAGGATGAATTTGATGAAGAACTTTTGAAGACGACGATGAACGACTTTGAAGATGACCTTTGAATCTTCAAATTTTCAAGAACTTCTTCAAGGAGTAACACTCGATCAGAGGGATTTAGCCCCTTGCTCCTGGATTTGAGGACGTTTATGCTTGCTTTTGATGAAGAACGCTTCAGATTTGTCAAAGATCGCTTCGAAGATGGCCTTTAAATCTTCGAATCTTCAAGTCTGGTTGCCGAGATTTTTAGATTCGTCTTAGCTCCAAGCTTGCTCGTGCCTTGAATGCTTCTGAATCACTCTTCAATGTGTCTCTGAATGTGTAGAATGAGTTGAATGAAGGTCCCTATTTATAGGTGAGTGGATGAAGATTTTCCTTCATAAAGCTTGACACGTGGCAGACTCTGATTGGTTGATGATTATTTTCTTGCATATTTAGTCAACCATCCAAATTTGTCCTAATTTGATTTGACTTTTTCCTTTATTAACGTGATATTATATGATCTCGATAAATTAGGAAGTTTTCAACTGTATTTGTTAGTATGTACGAGTACCAGGAAACTCGTATAATTTGGCGGGCTTATAACGTGTGTATTAAATACCAATTTTAGCTATTTAATCGGATAATTAATTTAATTAAATTCTCAAAATTAAATTAGCAAAATTTATTTGATATTTAATTATTTGTACACGTGTAGTCATTTAATTGGAGCAAATCTAATCTGCTTTCACATGCATCAAACCCTTATATGCAACAACCATAGACGTTCACTATTATCAATAATACCCATGCATGCCTCATGCTTAAAGTAAACTAGTGTTGCTACTTATTATCACAAACATGTATTATCTGTTGTTTGCCTAAAATGTGTTACACGCAAGTGCACGTGATCGTAGTAGGAGTAGCAAGGTAACCAAGTTTAATATCGAACACAGGAAGATGGGAGATTCCAAGGAATAATTGTTGTATCAAAATCGAAACTCAAATAAGCAATAAAATGGTATGGTTTCTTATCTACTAAGCTTGTCAAGAATAGTAAACTACATATCACCTTTTTGCAAAAATGAGCAAATGGAGAGAATATGCATTAGTGTACTATCATATGTTTCATATGGTGTTGTATCACTTAATCATGCAATGATCTATTGGATAATCAATTAGGCAAAGCCTCATCAAAGTGCATAGGTTTCCCTAATTACACATTAAAGCTCCAATTGTAGTGTCTATTCACTAAGAATAATTCTCATTATCCTATGAATTTCATCAAACACCTAGCGTGCATGGCCTAATTACAAGAATATTAAGGAAAAGAGTTCAATTCTCATGTATTGCCACTTCCCTAATGGCCCTAACAATCAATTAAACATGCCAAGTATTCATACATATCACAATTATAGAGAATCAATCATCCAAAATCTCATAACATTCATAAGATCAACAATAGCACCATATTACTCCATATGAATCATACACCAACGCAATAGAGTATTAGCACATGGCTAATTTGGATAACAATTGAACAATTAAAAAGAAATTGTAAAGTCTTACCTATTACAAGAGAAATGGTAAAGATACTCACTACCTTGAAAATCTACTAAATAATCCACCAATGGAAATTACAATTCAATCGGTCAAAACGTAGCCCTTGATGTGAGGAGAGTGCAGGAACAAACGGATTAACGATCCGTGCAGTAGATCAAAAGTAATCGACAAAATACTGTGAAGAAATCTAATGAACCCAACTAGTAACTTTCCCTAACTTCTAAGAATCTAGAGAGTGAATGATGATGTATAGAATGATATAAGAAGTCCGAAGTATGAAGTATATATAGTACCCCTTAGGCTTGGACCATTATATCCCTCATTAAACGCGTGAAAAGACAAAACAGCCCTTCAAAGTTGTGCAGACCGAGCTGGCGCGCGGTCCCATGGAGGTGGATGCACGGTCCGGATCGCATGCGCGTGCGCGCACCCTAGTAGTCGCGCGGTCCGAAGCTTGTGGGCGTGCGGTCCGAAGCTTGTGAGCGCGCGGTCCCGGCTGGCCTCGTTCGATCGATCCTCGACTTCCTCGTTTTCTTCATATCTTGAGTTCTAGAGATCATTCACTTCTTCATATAATTTGCATTATCATCTTCATGCATCTTCTAAATCACACTTTCAAATATCATTCTTCCCTTTCTTTGCAACTTTTTAGCCATACAACAAAAGTCAAACTTGACCATATTTTCAATAAAAGTCAACCTTTTTCATGCTTTGCTAGCACTTGCCTTTCTTTGCAAATCAATCCATGCATAGAATTTCTTGAATATCTTTCAACTTTAGGCCACCAAGTTCTTCATCAAATCACCAATCTTATTTCCTTCTTTTCACTCTACTAATCATAGGGACAAGAGAGTTCTAAAAAGGAAGAAAAATGATTTAAAGTGTGGTTAGCCAAAGGAAATGTCTATAGGCACAAAATGGTAAACAATGGATAATAATATCAATGGTAGGGTCATAGAGGCAAAATGGCTCAATATAAATCAAAGAAAT
>JAPKLY010000015.1:839176-852138 GCA_026898435.1 Prunella vulgaris | reverse complement strand
CAGTGCATTCTTCACATTAAATTCACTTTAATTGGTAGAAGGGTGAATTTGATTGGAATGACATCACAAACGTTTTTACAAACTTGGAGTTATAATGGAATAGTCTATTCATTTTTTCATCTTTGGGAGGTAGGGTATGTGCTCTACCTTATAAAGTGTTGGTAAAAAAGTCATAGCAAAATATTCAATAATATTCTGGTTTTAATAAAGTGGTTTGTAGCTAACCAATATCAAGTAATAACATCATGTATTAAAATTTTCATTTAATAAAAAATTCATTCCAAACCCTTCATTTCTTAAATATTATCAAATTATAGATACTAATATATCAAAGATTGGCATTCATGCAATTCGCTTAAAAATAAATGAAAAAAAGACATACCTGTGTTTGATTTTTCCTATTCTTCCCAAACCAATCATTATCGTACCTAAAAACACAAAAACAAAACAAAAAACAGAAATAAATATAAAAATAAATAATAAAAAAATCAATCATATTTCTAAAGATGTTTAACTAAAAGACTGGAAGCAAAAGAAAAAGAATGATTTCAAGTGTCTCAAAAAACAGAAAGCAGAAAAAACATGGTGCCTTTTATGGTTGATACACACCACCACTTACATGGAGGCGAAACCACCACCATCAACAAAATCGATACCGCCTAAAAAAAAAAGTCTGTTGTGTAAGAAAACCATAAATTATTTTCTAAAAACCAACCCTAAAAAGCCATTTCATTTTTGTCATTTTTTTCAATACAAGGGTAAAGTTTTCTTTTAATTCAATATTCTGTGCCGAAACTCGAGGGAGTAGAAAAAATCAAAGTTTTTCAATAGATTAAAAATATACTTTAATGTGGGTGTACTTTTATGATCATGTGTGCATTCATCCAGCGGGTGTACTACTTACAACGGTTGGTGCATATTACCTGGATCTTAAAAAATTATTGCTATTAGAGATATTAAGCCCAACTATTTAAAATATTTTCAAGCCCAATTTGTTTTGGAGGTATGATTTGAGATATTAATTTGGGTTTACCGCTGCAGGGGATATATATACCCTCCGTTCTAATTTTCACCCACGGGACAGGCATGCATAAATATGTGTATATATTTGTGATTATGCACAATATTTTTTTTAGTAGTGTACACAATATTTTCTTTTTCAGTAGTATATAAATTTGTGCGAAAGTTCGAATAAAAAAAATATGCAAATTCTGGACCGAGGAAATACCAGAGAACTGTAGGTGTTCAGACATGATAGGATTTTTTTTATTTTTTTCAATTAGCAGTCGTTTAGAACATAATCCTCCTTTGCAAAATTATTTTCACATTTTTTTATTTGTATGTTCCAATTCTTCTTTCAAACACAAAAGTCAATAAAATATACTTTTTTTTATTTTATTATTTAACTTTACATTCACATATTTACTTTTTTTTTAATTCGACGGGACTACTATAAAAGTAATTTCGGGATCAGAGACTAGGTTTGAGTATGTAGACATAATTAATTTCGTTTTCGTCATACATATTCTACGGTGATATCGTCATAGATTTTCTATGGTGATATCAATTTTTGCAATTTTACTTTTGCACACATAATTACAGGTACAATTATACAAGAGAAGGGAAAGGGAAAGCACCTGCGAAAGCTTATAAGGTAGCTAACTTTTTTTTTTCTTTTTCTTTTTGTTCTCCATTGCCCTGTCACTCCAACAAATTTGGCTTCAGAAACTTAGATTTTTTTAGGAGAAATATGTTTTGAAGATCAAATTTAAAAAGCAAGAAAGAAAGTGGGTCTGAGATTAGAGAGAGAAAATGATGGGCGAGGCGGCTGCAATACACGATGAGTGGCTTAGAGAGAGAGACGGCTTGGTGAGACAAACCCTAATGACCCACTTTAAGCAGGGACGGGTACGACCACTTGAATTAGAATTATGTTATCAAGAAATTATCTATTTACTTATATTAAATTAATTTTGAAAAATCTAAATTTAGATGTTAAATTATCCGAATAAGGTACTTTCTTCCTTCCTTTTTATTTTATTTATTTGATTTTTAAAAAATTAATTTTTAAGTTACACTTTATGTTATTAATAATTAACATAAAAATATATTTCTATAGTTTCATTACTTAAATTGAGTAATATTTTTAATAAAAATATTATATTATTTATTTAAATACTAAAAATAAGTTGAAAAATCAAATGGAAAAAATAAAAAAGAGATAGAGGGAGGAAAATCATCGATGAATTTAAGATATGGAAAAATTACAAAATAATTCATAAAATTGACAATAATTATAAATTGGTTGGGTAAATAACATTTTTGGTTTCATGAGAATTTTTACTTAACAGATTTGGTCCCACATTCTTTTTTTGTCATCTTTTTAGCATATTTAGTCTCACTCGTTAAAAAATATTGCATATATGGTTCTATGAGAATTTGAGCTCAACAAATTTGGTCCCACATTAATCGATTAATTTTAGTAGAAAAATCTTTTGGGACCATTTATGCTAAAAAAAGACCAAATTCATGAGCACAAATTCTCTTGGGACCATTTGTGCAATTTACCCTAAATTGGTTTTGTTCAGAAAAAAATATATTTCTATAAAGGAAAAAATGCACTTCTGTGCAAAAATTGTGACTCAATTAGTAAAAATAAGGATTTATTACAAGGAGGGGCTACTGTTTGCACGTATCTACAAAAAAGGGTCATTTGCTTTAAAGATTACAAATGGGGGCAGAAAGTTTCCATCATGGGGCAAAAAAATAGCACTGTTACAACCTTCTTTTTATGACATAAAGCATTTTCTCTCTAAACTTATGTCATAAAAGTATCATATTTTAGCACCTATGATGCCCATTTTTTCTTCATTCATACATAGTCTATAATCTAGGGCAAGAGCTACATTTCCTTCTTCCACGTCTTCATCCTCAGAGCCAAGCCACCCCAAGCTAAGTCTGGAAAATTCAAATTTCAAAATTTTCACAATTCACACGAAAATCATCTGCTTATCTTTATTTTTTCAGACAAATTATACACCATTCACACAAGTTTATATTTCGCAGCCATGGAAAATATACTAACTGTTGTGTTTCATGGCGAGTGCAGGGCTATGGACATTAAACTGTGTTCAACGTTCGCTGATTTCACCCACAACTTATATCGCTTGTGGCCGGAAATGCAAAACGCCCAATTCAAGTATAGTTATTCCGTTGGTTCAATTTGTAATTGTGTTATAGATTCTGAGTACGATTATTCGAATATGATATCAATTTGCAATTTTACTTCTCAAAGAATTGTATCCGTTGATGTCACTCCAGTAAAATCCATTTCTGATGTTGATTGCCCCTATGATTCAAACTTTGATATGAATTCTGTCCCGTATGATTCTGGGTCTTCTCAGATGGGTGAGGCCAATGAGTCAAACGATGTGTCCTTATATGGTGCAAGTTACGGGGTTCGATCTTCAATCCAGGCAAAAAAATCCAAACAGTCTAAGTTGCCATTTAGGAGTGTCAAGAATTCTAGAACACTGAACAATGTAAATTATCTATCTCAGCAAGCTGATTACCCCTCTTATGATATAGCACCTTCTGTTATTAAGAAAACATTTTTGTCTGACTCGTGGCATGACATGTTTCAAGATGGTATTGGTTGTATATTTAAGGAGTGTGCGAATGGTTTTAGGTCAGCTCTGATAAAGCATTCAGTAATGCTAGGTTACAATTTCAGATATACTAAGAACAAACCATCCTACATCCATGTACAATGTAGTGCCAAAGTGACTTCAAATTGTCAGTGGTATATTAGAGCAAGGTGTCAAAAAGATAGTTTGTAATTTAAGATATATAAAGGACATTTCTCTCACAGTTGTTTAGGCAAGAATAATTCTTTGGCAAAGAACAATCGTTTTGGTCCTAAACTCATTAGTCATTTGATTGAGGATGAATTAAAAGTGGATAACAATATTTGTGGAAATAGAATTGTAGATATTATGAGCACCCAATATGGTATAGATATACCGTATTACAAAGGTTGGCGAGCTGTTGAGGATGCTAGAGATATGGTTTTCGGAAACTATGATACTTCCTATCACGGTCTTAGATGGTATGAAGATGTTGTTCTTCGAACAAATCTAGGTATGAACCATATAACTGCTGCTTTGTTTGTGTAATTGCTGTCTGGGCATTACTGTCCATGTCTTGATTTGTTCTTCATAATCTAAATCTTTTTTTTTTCGTGTTTATTAGGTACCATATTTGATCTTGAGGTAAATTCCCAGAACTGTTGTTTTGAATGCTTATTTGTTGCATTCAAAGCATGTATGGATGGGTTCAAACATTGTCGTCCAATGATGTTCCTCGACGGTACATTTCTCCATGGACGTGCTAAAGAATCCTTCTAACAGCAACCGCAAAGGATGGAAATAATGGTACATTCCTTCATCATGTTATCTTCTCAATATTAATTTAGCCAACTACATATTAAATAGGGCAACAGGTCTGTAACCAACGGTGTTTTCAGGTCTTTATCCAGTTGCATTTGCAGTTGTTTCATCTGAGAACACATCAAATTGGGTATGGTTTCTTGAAAAACTAAAAATGAACTGCACACATGATGAGGAAATAATTTACATTTCAGATCGCAATCGTGGCCTAATGTCTGCATTCCCAAAGGTTTTTGATCAACCTAGGCACTATTTCTGCCTCTTTTACCTTATGTGTAATCTAAGGGGTAGATTTGTCAGCAGTAATGGTGTCACGAGTCGGTATAAAATTATAGATATGATCAGGCAATGTGCGTATGCACCAAATATCCAATTTTTTAATCAGAAGCTGCTGCTTTTGAAAGAATTTGATGATAATAAAATGGTTGTCTGGTTATCCCAATGTCCTTATGAAAAATGGGTCGTTGCTTACTCACAGAACATCACAAGATGGGGGGAGATGACATCCAACGCTGCAGAATCCTTTAATTCATGGCTCAAAGAAGCGCGGGGTTTGCCTATAACTCAAATGATTGACCGCATACGTCAAGGTATATGTCCTTCACCAAACCACTATTTTGCCATAATCAAATAAGACCTTAATGTAAACTTGCCTTTATACTTGTAGATATATCCATATGGCACTTCGACAGAAGAGCTGAAAGCAGTTCATGGAAGGACTTTTTATGTCTTGTCAAGCATTCGTTGTGGGCATTTGAAACTGAAAGGTCACGGTAATGGACTGCAATTCAGCGGACTAATTGTATGTATTAAGTGAGGTCCTCACCCTCTGTTGTTGTTGATCTCAATCAGAGAACTTGTTCATGTGGTGGATGGCAGAACAATGGATTCCCATGCTCCCATGCTACACTCTCTATTATAAAGGATGGAGGAACACTGGAACAATATGTGGATCATTATTATTCAACAAGTTCTTATTGCAATTGTTACAGCTATGAAATAGTTCCAATTCCTGGGACTTTGAAATATGAATATAATACCACTGCAGATGATCTGATCCACCCTCCAATTTTGAAGAATCAACCGGGTCGACCGAAGAAGAATCGAATAAAGTCATATGGAGAGATTCCAATTTCATTCAAAAAAAATCAAGGCAGTAGTTGTAATGTTATTGTAGTGTCAATCATTCCGTCCTTTTTGTTATTTTATTACTGATCATGCAATGTCAACAAATTGGTGTTTTTGTAATAGTGTGAATGCACTGCTAATTAGCCGTTGTCTTATTAATTCTAATGTCATTAAAAAAAAAAAAAAACCAAGGCAGTAGCTGTGTCTACAAATTGGTGTTCAGGCAATGTCTTATTAATTCCATCCTTTTTGTTATTTTATTCCTGTTCAGGCAATGTCTACAAAGTGGTGTTTTTGTAATAGTGTGAATGCACTGCAAATTAGCCATTGTGTTATTAATTATATAAATCCATTATTTTAGGCAGCAACCTTTTTTTTTTCCCTGTAAGGCAACCACCATCTGATTTTTTTCCCACTCTGGGGCAACCACCATCTGATTTTAGATCTGGTTAAATCCACTTTTATACATCAATCCACTTTTTTTGTAATACTGCAATTAAAGTATTTTCCAAAGAATTTTTAGCGAGTTATGAATCAATATGTTGCTTCTCAATAAGTAAACTTGAAAACATATTCAAAAGTATTGTACACTAATACATTACACTGGAATGAACCTTATCACAACACTGCAATACAATAAACTATACTAATAACTATTACAACAACACTGTAATACCAATTAAGAGCCAATACAGAGATCGGTTCTTAATTCACCTTACAACCTTCGTTACACTGATATAATCTTACATTTAATTAATCGTGTCTTTCAGTAACAAGAAAAAAAAGATCCCGGCTACTACAGTTAATAGATTTGCCAGAAACAATGTTTTCACAGTTATTACGTATTTCCTCTCCCCGTACTCAGATTGAACATCCGAACTCTCCCTTTTTAATGCATGTTCTTCACCTTCCACCATTGCTTCTTCCCACTGAGGCACACACCAGTGCGAGAACCCATGTTCTTCACAATTGTAATACAGACGACCTAGATTCGCAGCAGTTTTGCTTACTCTGGTCCAAGCCCGTCGATGACACTTCTAGCAACAGGATTTTGTGTATCTGGGATGAATTTCGGCAGGTTTGTTGTGTTGAAACGGACATTATTGTGGATTAGGGTTTTTTCTTGATTAATGGTCAAGAAATTTATGTGCAGACGGAATAAAGAACAATATCATCGGGCTTTTAAGGTATTGACTAAATTGGGTTCCTTCCTTTTCCAATCTTTACAAATGAATTTATATTTTTAGCCCAACAAATATACCCAGATGGCCCATTTGAAATGGGCTTCTACGTTATAATGCGCGGAGAAAAGGAACTGGCTTAATATGTCACATTAACAAATAACTTCTACAATTCGTAAATTGTCAGGCCCAATACTTTGAAGAGCGGACCCAATACTATTACTAAATGGCATTGCTTCGTCACAATACTATACAATATTAAGAGTAAGTGACGTACTAATTGGCTGCTATGTCCCAGTTACAATATTTATTCTAGTCAGCAATCATTTCCTATGTCATGTTAGCACATTTAAAATTTGACAATTCATTTTTCTAATTTTGTGATATCACTATTATTTTATATATTTCTATATCATGTTTACAAATGAATTTACATTTATAGCCCAATCAAATATACCCATATGGCCCATTAACTTGTCACATTAACAAATAACTTTTGCAATTCTTAAATAGCCAGGCCCAATACTTTTTTATCTGGACCCAATACTATTTCTAAATAGTATTGCTTCGTCACAATTCTATACAATATTATGTTTGGAAGTATTGTACTAATTGGTTGCTACGTCCCAGTTACAGTATTTATTCTAATCAACAATACTATTTGGTATCAACTTAACACATATAAAAATGGTTAATTCCTTTTTCTATTTTTGTGATATCACTATTATTTTATATATTTCTCCCAAATATTGATCAATATTTCTCATTTATTCGAAATCTTCACTATTAGCTACTTTTAAAGGTACAATGTTGGTTTTATTAAAGGTGTTTGGAATTGTATTAGCGTCTGAATCAGGTTTTCTACTTTATTACAATTTTTCCCATGTCAGTAATGAAAAATTATTACAATTGGGCGAATTATTGATCAAACATTGGCTGCCACGTACTGATTTTTTGTACAATCATCTTATGTGTACAACTGTAAAACCAATGTTGACCCCAACAAAAAATATTTCACTTTAATAGAAAGAAAACGATGTACCCATTCACGTATATACACGTCATATCATCTTTTTCAGTTTAATTCCTCTGGGTTTCTCCCGCGTAAGAAAGTCAAACGGCGTCTTAGCATATACACATTTTCAAGGGAAAGTGTCTCATCAAACAGTATATATCTGATCTTAGGGATATCCTATCTCATTTAATGCACACAGCTAAGAAACCCTCATCAAGAAAATATCATCTTCTCTCTAAGACGCCGATGAAATGGCGAGAACAAACCTTCCTCCATCTATCACTCTCGGTGGAACTACTTTCCCCGATGAAATCATGATGGACATTCTTTCCCGAGTACCACCCAAACCTCTCACCAGAATGAAAATGGTGAACCATGCGTGGGAGCATCTTATCTCCGATCATCATTTCATTGGCGTACAACACCTGGAGATGATGAAAAATCTAAATCGGTGGGATTTTGCGATGCAGAGTCAGATGGGTTTCTATCCCTTGTTTTACGAACCTAACTCCGTGCAAGATCCTGAAAACCTGCAGAAACATCCTTCAAGGAGATCCTGATGTTAGTTGCATTGCTAGTGCAAACTCCTTCATTCTCTGCGCGGATATTGCTGACAATTTCTGGGTGAGGCACCCCACTTCTAACAAGACCTTTTTGATCCCTACTCCGAAGATTATCTGGCCTCAAGACTGTGAGTTTGCCACTGCTTATTTTGGGATTGGTTATGTTGCCGAAACCCAAGAGTACAAGGTGCTGAGGGCTTTGATTTTTAGCACGTTTGATAATATTTCTGTTGTCCTGGTTTTTTCTTCAATTTCTAAAAGCTGGGTTGAATTGGGAATGTTTCCATTTGATTACCCTGTTTGGACTCCTGGTGTATGGGTCGGAGGCTGCATAAACTGGCAGATCTCCCATGGTTTCAATACGCAATCTATTGCCTCTTTCAACTGCAGGGACAACAGCTGGAGGCTGATTACTTTGCCGGAAGATAGGAATCTCATTCGCCGGTACGGAGAGTTAGCTGTTGTCAATGACGACAAGTTAGTGATCTATAACTCTCTTTGCCATGGATTTGAAGATCTGGAGGTGTGGCTTCTTGAGAACTACAATGATGATCGATCATGGAAGAAGCTTGATTTTGAGCCCGGCTACCCACGTGGAGAAGATGAACTCATTCTTGGTATCCAACCCCTTCATCTGTTGAGGCCTCAAAAGAATGTCTTGTTGCTGCGTGTAGAACCTGCTGGACGCTTTGTGGAGTACAATCTGGAGAGTAAGTTTTACACTATGGTTCTGAACCTCATTTTTTAGCCAGAATGTTGCACGATTTTCCCGTTTGTTCAAAGCCTCCTGCCACCTGTTTAACTTTTAATTTATGCATGCTGTATTTAATCATCCTAGTGAGTTGTATTATTTAATAATTATTGTAAGTGTGTATGTATTAATATAGTGGGGCATGAAAAGTCTGAAACAATGTTTTTGGTGATCTGGGTTTGTTTTGGTCATTTGATTCTCCCCATTAGTATTCCATTTCTGGGGCAGAGGATGGAGGCATTTACGATGTCAATCATTGGGTCTTTTGTGGGGGTGTTGGTTGTGTCCTATTTAAGAAGCTCTGGGGAAGTATTATGTATCTATTACTGCAGGAGTATGGTTGTACCAGAGACAAAGTTTCTACATGTATCATTAATGCTTTTGGTTGATCTGATATTTCTAATTAATGTTAGCTATATATGGAAGTTATCATTTATTGCATTTTTTGCATTGTTCTGCAGTTACATTATGTCTTATACCCAGGTTGATAGAGAATGTGCATGAGTTTTGGAAACTTTCAATTGCTTTTTGGAATATACTAATGCTGACTGGTGTTGGTCCCATAGGTTTCCACCTTCATCACGTGCATGTTTTTTGTCAGTAATGTATCACAGACATGTGTAAAAGTATTGGGATTTAAGTGTACTAGCATCTAAGGTATGCAAAAGTACTGAATGTGCTACATGTTAATAGTACAAAAGTCTAAACAGGTAGCCGTTTCTAGTACTATCCGTTAACTAATAGATGTGCATAAGTATTACCCTACTGTACCTACTCTTCTTTCGAATATTCCAATCAGTACTGTTTAGTAATCAGATATGTTAAAGCCTGCTGTTTAAAACTATATTTAGTGCTTGTACTCTAAATGATTCCAATTTATTTTTCGAGTACTTTGAGGCCAGATAAATCTTGAACTGTACGTATAGAAATTGATTTAAATTTTGTATCATGAATATTTGTTGTAACATTTTTTGCATAAGATAAAAACCTATTTTAATACAATTTCAAACATCACTACGTTTACATAACATAAAGCTACCTGGTCAAAACATTAACATTAAACAACTAATAACATATACGACACAATGACATAGTAGCAGTAATACATTTTTTGCATTAAGTTACATTAAAGTTAAAATGCTAGAAAGAGTTTGCAAACCTTGTCTGGTTCCTAATATCTATAGCTGCTTCAATAATCAACATTACACATAAGGTAGTCTTTTATGACTTTTTGTTCAATAACAATACCTCTAATGTAAGGCAGCATTACATAACATGATAAGATGAAGAATTCAGGGTTAACAAAATGCATCTGATTTAGTGTCCTTCTTTGCCCTCAAACACATTAAAGCAAATAAACCCAGCAAAAAAATTCTCCCTCCATGAGAATTCAAATTGGCTTCAGCAATCTAGTTAACAAATTATTCATTCTCTCATGAACCAATCCACCATCTTCAAACGATAATCCACAGAAGCAGAATTTGTAAAAACTCTTCTTTCAGATGGATTTTTGTTAATTTCATTCTCTATGTTGTAACAGACAATAACTCCACAATCAAGTGAGGTAGATTCTTGTTGTAAACATGGGTAGGAAATGGGTGGCCCCTCCAGGTATCCCATATGCAGTTCTTGATTGAATTCAGCACAACAATTAGCACGCTTTTTCAGCAGCTTGTTTACATTCCACCTGTGATTGGAATTTTAGTGTTAGAACATATATCTAACAAGTTTATGTTATTCGTAATAATGCTACAATTTAATATAACTGTAGCACGCATACTAACCACAATCATCGATCGTTCCAAGTGAACATCTTTTTTTTGAAGGCTACGCGGTGCATTTGAGTTAAAGAAACTCCAGTTGCTGTTTTTCAAGTCAAGCTTCAACAACGTCCAGTGATCACCAAGACTAACTGAGTCTTGGCCATATTCTCTAGTCAGCAGGGGAAATAACAATACAACTTTACTTGAGATTATGTTAATACGTTGGTCAACCAATGCACTCAAGCTTCTGCTGCTTCCAGTTTTGTTAGCAGCTATAAGTTCCTATATAACAAAATATAACACTTCAATTGTAAAAGAAACATACTTCATTAGAGCAAGCACTCCCAACTATTTGGATTGTGTATTTACCCAGCAGGAAGATGAAAAAATTTGTATGTCATTGTGCGCTACTCTCTCAGCGTATCTGTTCTGCAACAATTTTCCCCATGAATCAGTTACCTACAAACATCATCTTGTTAGAATATATCTCTTCTTATATCTGTATGAAGCTCTAAGAGTTTAAGATTCATATGCCCTTAAAGGAATAATAGTATATACATATGCAAGAGAAAACATTACCCCTGTTGAAAGTCTCTCATGTTGAAAGATTGCTTTTATATCTCTCAGATATACTATTGCCATTGCATCAGGTGAACTCCATGCCATACTCCTACAAAAGTCACAGTCAATTTGTCAAAATATGCACTGAACAAGTCATATATGTATAAAAAGACAATAAGTGCATAATAAGAAATACAACTTACTCTTCTCCTCCTTCTCTCCAGCTTTCTTCAATACAAACCTTTAAATCTCTACTTATCTTTCTTACTGCAGCATATGAGTTCTCCCACTTATAAGTCCTTGTAGTTGTTCTGCACTCATGGGCAGAGACTAGGTCCCCAGTATCAAGCTGTGGGCTTATCTCTATTGTTCTTCTTTCAGAATTCCTTGTTCGTGCTTTCACATTACGTGCAATAGTGCCTGGAGTTGTTGCCTTCTTGACCAATTTCTCATCCAATTTAGGTGAATCTCTGTTTGTATCATCATCTTTGTAACTGTCCAACTCTTCCATTAGTATGATTTGCTCATGCAGATCTTTGTTCTCAGACAACAGTTTCTTATTAGCACTTTTTGTGATTTCCCTCTCTGCAATAGCATCAATATGCTCTAGTGATCTGCTATCCTCAAGCAACTGTGTGACTGTTGGGTGTGTTATTTGTTGCAATTTATCATTAGCTTCATTCAATTCTGCCCTCAAACTGCTTGTTTCATTCTTGAACTTTTCCAGTTCAGCATCCTTCTCGAAAATAGTCATTTTGCAAGAAACAGAGACCTCAGCTAGTTCCCCTTTAATTCTACAAAGTTCCCCCTGTAATATTCCCTACTCAGTATCCTTTGAACCCATCTTCTCTTCAAAAACAGATTTTTCCTGAAGCCATTCATTTTCCTTCTGCTTCATACTTTCATTCTGTTTGCCAATTTCACATTTCAGCTTTGAAACTTTTTCCTTCAATTCTAAAATTTGAGCTTCCCCACTGTGATCTGTCACTACCCTTACGTCTGTCTGTAATATATCTGCAACCACTCCATTTACTTTCTCCTGTGCATCAGCAATTTGCCCAAATTCATTTGTCAATCCCAAACTAAACACTGGATATCCTTCACTAGAAACTGGATCAAATATCACTGCATCATTAAATGGTTTTGGAGTATCAACACCCTTAACTTCTTCCCTTAATAACGGTTCTTTCTCACTTTGCACGACCTCATGTCTTCCATCATTTGAAATAACAGATGCACCCCCCACAGCAACCTCATTCTCCTTATCTTCAATATTTACTTCTACCTGCACTTTATTCGGTCTTGTACAAATGGGAACTGTAGGATACACTGCGGCATCCGAATCTGAAACATAGGTGGATGGTCCTTCGTCACGTCTTCTTCTGCGAGGACTTTGACTATTAGCAGACAACACTCTTCTAACATTTTTAGAGCTCCCCTTTTCCCAAGCTTGCTTTAAATCTCGAAGACTGTCCTTTTCCATTGATGTTGGGTTCAATTTTAATCTGTAAAGCTGTATAAACCAATTCATCATTTAGTTAGTTTATATGCT
>JAPKLY010000015.1:766719-809176 GCA_026898435.1 Prunella vulgaris | reverse complement strand
TTAATATGTAATGTGATATATTATGTTATTGAACTTTGTAATTTAAATTATTGATTCATTGTTATCTAATTTTTCTTATCAAGATATAATTTTAAAAAATTTAAATATGAATAACAAATTATAAAATTAATTATAAATATAATAATAAAATATAAAATAAAATTTATTAAAAGTAAGAATATTCTAAAAGAATATGTCTATTGAGTTAAAATTTGAGATTTATGATTTACTGTTGGTGGCAAATTTTGTAGCAAATGGATGAATTGGGTGGCAAATTCATTGAGAATGCACTTAGGGGGACTTTTATGAGAGGTGCTAAATATCTATACATTCAGATAAGACAATTTTGGAAATAATAAATTAAGACACAAGTTAAATATTATTTTTATTCTCTTAATCTTAATTAGTTCGGTAGTTAATTATTATTCCGACAGTTAATTAATATTCACTCTCTCCCACACTTCGCATGTTTCCATATCACAATTAACTAGAACATAATCAATGATGGTTAACACAATCCCTCTCTCTCTCCCAATCTTTATGCATACTCTCCCAATATATTCTCACCCTTTGTTAATTCAAATTCAAATTCAAATTTGAATCTTATTAAATTAATTCTAGAAATTACTATTCATGGTTTAGTGATAATTTAATTAAAAAAATTAAAATTCATAATAAATTTGATTCTTATAATAAATCAAACTGAAAAATAAAAAAAATGTCCAATTTAAACGCTAATTATTTGAATTAAAAAGACAATCAATGTACATAATTTATTTGAAATATAAAAATTTTAATTAAAATAAAAAAAATTTGACCTATATATAATATAATATATCCCAAAATGAATTAGAATTAAAATTTTAAAAAATTTGACAAATGTGAATTAGTAATTTGTTTACATATTCGATAAACAACGGATCTATCATTATGTAAAACAATTTAAATAAACAATATAAGTTAAATAAAACTATAGAAAGATTTATTTATTTATTTATTTATTTGGTCATACATGTTTTTCAAAATTTTAAAATTTTAAATTCATTACTATTTCAAAAATTCAATCTAATTTCATAGATCACATTTCTTGATTTAAAATTAATTGGTCAATTTTTTTTTTTTTGTAATATCAATAATTTGTTTTATATATCATGATACAAATCAAATTATAATATCATGATAATTTATAATATCAATAATTCATTTTATAAATGATATCTATATTGTTTAAGTGTTTCACACTATGAAGATTAATAATTTAATTAGAATGAATACTAGTACCACAATCAATAGTACACTAGCACCACTATGAATAGTTCACTAGCACTTTATATTACTAATGTTGATACTACTTTAATATAAGTTGAAATTAGGTCTATCTTTGTAATATATCTTAAGAATAATAATGATGATGATGTATAAATGATATTTATATTGTTAAGTGTTTCACACTATGAAGATTAATAATTTAATTAGAATGAACACTAGTACCACTATCAATAGTACACTAACACCACTATGAATAGTTCACTAGTGTTTTATAATACTAATGTTGATACTACTTTAATGTAAGTTGAAATTAGGTCTATATCTTTGTAATATACCTTAAGAATATTATTAATAATGATGATCTATAAATGATATTTATATTGTTTAAGTGTTTCACACTATGAAGATTAGTAATTCAATTATAATGAACATTGGTACCACTATGAATAGTTCACTAGCATTTTATAATACTAATGTTGATACTACTTTAATGTAAATTGAAATTAGGTTTATATCTTTATAATATATCTTAAGAATAATAATAATGATGATGTATAAGTGTTATTTATATTGTTTAATAATATAAATAAAATTCGAAATATATCATAATATAAATAAAATTCGAACTCTTAATATAAAAAAAATTCAAAATATAACATAAAACCGTGCAAAAGGTTTTTTTAAGTGCATAAATATTTTTGTTGAGATTATTAAGGCATGCATATATTTAATATCATTGGAATAATTTTGGAGTTTATTATTTTTTAAATTAATGAGTGAATTTTGATCCAAAATTAACACATCAAAAAATGTCTCGTATGCAATTATTCAAATAGAAAATTGAAACTTTATAAAAAGAAGTAAAATAATTACATTCAAATATTCAAATTTTAATTGATTATTAAACTTTATAAAAAGAAGTAAAATAATTACATTCAAATATTCAAATTCTAATTGATTTTAATAATTAAAATTTGAAGTTACCGTTTAATTAATATTAAGTGTTGGAAGTGGGTTGATTAATTAATAATAGTGGGATTCATGATCAAATTAAGTGGAGGTTAATTAGTGCATGTTTGTAAACTCTAAATAAAAAGTAAAGTGCTTTTTTTTAAAAGAAACACTTAAAATATGTTTTCAATTATTATTGTAAGTGTTTATTACTACTTTTGGTCAAACAACAATTTTTAACTTCTAGCTTCCAATTAAGCACTTCTACATATTCCCCAAGAAAATAATACTTAATACCCTTTTTAGAAACACTTTTTTTGCAAACACATTTTTCTTATTCATTTTTAAAATCACTTAAGTATAAAATACCCCTTATTTTTCATTTTGCTACTAAAATGACGTAATATTAATTTTTCAATTCTACTAGAGATTGCACTTATCGTTAATTAAGCACGTCTACAAATATATATGCGCTTAAAATAATTAAGGGTAGATTAGTAATAGAATAATTAATTTAATTTTAATAAATTATAATTTCTGAATCTATATATCCAGATAAGAATAATTCAAATGATTTAGGAATGAAAATGAGAGTAATTCAAATGATGTAGAATAATTTAAATTTCACCTCTCATTAATTCAAATGAGAATAATTCAAATAATGTAGGAAGTTGTAAATTTTAATTGATTATTAATAATTAAAATTTGAAGTTACCATTTAATTAATATTAAAAGCATCTCGAACCATGCGTCATACGCCAAGGTGGAGATGCCAATTACCTCCAACGTTGCGCTAACTCTGGGCACTACCGAGGAGTGGTGAACAGTGGCGCAATGGACTCAGCGCGCACGGTTCACCTGCGCATTATTTTATTTTGATTTTTTTTGTTTTTTCTTTTATTATTTATATTATACTTTGTAATCATTTTTTGGTTAAATTGTAATACTTGTTGGTTTAAATTGTAATACTTTTAGGTTTAAAGTTTAATACTTTTAGGTTTAACAATTAAATTATAATATTTTTAGGATAAATAATTAGTAATTAATTAATTGTAATATTCTTAAATTGAACAATTAAAAATTGTAATATTTTGTAGTTGAATAATTAAATGTAATTTTTGTTTACATCATAAATAATATATTACAATAATTTAAATTATAATTAAAATACTACAACATACATTACAATGCATAAAATACATTAAACATCCTAATAATTTAAATACTTGAATTGAAAATACTCAAATAATTAATAGGTCTCCTAGATTGCCTCCCAATCCTCCGAGATTTTGAAAATATCCACCATACATATCAAAAGTGTTAGCCGATGATTGTCATAGGAGTTCTTAATTTTTTTTTCATAATATTTTCCTGTTTCAATCGAAAATATTCACGTCGACGTGGATCAGAAATGGTATCCAACACGATCATCATAATTTTATTTTCTTCTTGCATTGTAGTGGCTTCAGTTAATTGCTTCTTCACTACAATTTCTTCTCTTCGAATATCTTTATCATGCTCTCTTTTTTCACGAGACTATTTTAGATAACTTAGAAGTTCTTCGTTATCTTTATGCATGAACCTTACAAATGCAATCATATCTCCATTATTTTTTCTTTTCATTTTGGATTTTTTTACCCCATCAGGTCGTTGTGATGGTGAAGACTCACTCACAACTACCACTAGCATTTTCATCACTTAAATTGATTAAAAATGGGGATAGTCCATGTTCTGGAGACAACGGAGTAGGTTGTCGGGACTTTCGTACCGTATTTTCCCATTGCGAAAAATCTTTCATGATGCCCCAGACGTGGTCAAATTTGAATACTTTTTGCGTGTTGATCAGATCACTCGTGTACAATTTTTTTTGCCATTTGTAACTGTAATATAAAATAATCATATTAGTAAAATTATATACTAATGTGTAATTAAAAAAATAGTTTACTTACGATGTCCTCCTCAGAAGCTCAACTTGGATTTGTACGTCGAGTCTGCTCCACTAATGTTATCAATTTTTCAACATGTTTTTTAATGTCTATACGACATTCAATTGATCTTTGAGGGCGATCAACGACACTTGACTCCGGCAATCGAGCCCATAATTCAGATGCCAGTTGGTATCTCCCTATAATTGGATCTTGAGAAATTTATTTATATAACTCACAAAGAATTTGATCTTCAATAAATGATTAATTTTGACGTGAATTGATCATTTAAGGTGTGATAGAGTTGAAAGTGTATGATAAGGTGAAATAATAAACAGAGAAAGTTTGTATTTAAGTAAAATGATGAGATATATATATATAGAGGGAAAATGTGTGTTAGTTGAGAGTAGTAGATGTAATTGGTAGATGAGTAGTATATGTGAATATTAGATGAGAGTAGTAGACGAGAACGGTAGGTGAGAGTAGTAAACGAAAATGGTAGGTGAGAGATTAAAAGATCAAATTTATTTGGATTCAAATCTTAAAAGTTGTGAGTGTAAAAAAACACAATCCATGTGTATTCAATTATAACCATTGATAAAGAAATCTCCACCGTAGATTTAATCTTAAAAGTAGTGAGCGTAAAAAACACAATCCATGTGCATTTAATTATGACCGTTGATAATGAATTTGATCTTTTCATCTAGACCGTAGATTTAATCTTAAACGTAGTGTGTGTGTAAAAAAGCACAATCCATGTGCATTCAATTATGACAGTTGATAACGAATTTGATCTTTTAATCTCCACCGTTGATTTAATCTTAAAAGTAGTGAATGTTGTAAAAATGCACAATCCATGTGCATTCAATTATAACTGTTGATAACGAATTTGCTCTTTTAATCTCCACCGTTGATTTAATCTTAAAAGTAGTAAGTCTGTAAAAAAGCACAATCCATGAGCATAATTATGACTGTTGATAACGAATTTGATCTTTTAATCTCCACCGTTGACTTAATCTTAAAAGTAGATTTTCTCCTCCATATATTTTCTACCTATCTCATCCATTTTCTTTGTCTAGCCTTGCATAAATATGAATCCAAATAATTTTGGTCTTTCTCAACCAAACTCATCTCCGAACTCATCAAATGATGAGTACTCTCTTGAAGAAAATATGATAGTTCAACAAATCCACAACAATAATCGTATCATAGCCGAATTTTTTTTTAATTCAAGGTGAATCTTCCACTCATAGAGGCTCAGTTTTTGGTCATAGAATTATCAATCGTGATTGAGAAGCAACAGCAAAACACTTGTTCAACAATTACTTTTCAGGTAATTCAACATTCGATGCAACAATGTTTCGTAGGCATTTTCCAATGGCTCAAACTTTATTCCTCAGAATTGCTAATGCCGATAAAGATCATGATGATTATTTTGCACAACAAAGAGACACAACAGGACGGCTCGACTTGTCAACGCTTCAAAAAATAATAGATGTGTTCTGTATATTAGCGTATGCTTTGCCAGCGGATGCTACTGATGAGTACATCAATATTGGAGAGTCTACTGCAATTGAATGTGTGAAAAGATTTTGTCGTGCTGTTGTGGAGATATTCGAAGAGCAATATCTAAGATCGCCTACTTCCAATGATATTGCTAGACTACTTTTTATTGGAAAACAACGTGGGTTTCCAGGTATGTTAGGTAGTTTAGATTGTATGGACTGGAAATGGAAAAATTGTCCAACGGCTTGGGCTGGGCAATATGCAGGTCGTAGTGGATCACCGACTATTATTCTTGAGATTGTCGCTAATTATGATCTTTGGATATTACATGCATATTTTGGTATGCTATGAAGCAATAATGATATTAATGTGCTTGAAGATCTCCTCTGTTTTCAGATCTAACTAGATGTATTGCTCCTCTAAAAATTATGTCATTCAAGAAAAAGAATACAATATGGGGTATTATTTAGCCGATAATATTTACCCTAAATGGTCAACTCTTGTGCAATCAATTCGCGATCCACGCTCTACCAAAAATAAATATTTTGCTATGAGACAAGAATCGTGCAGAAAGGATGTGGAGCGTGCATTTGGAGTTCTTCAAAGTTGTTTTGCGATTGTGGCAAATCCTGCTCGCTTTTGGAGAAAAGAAGATTTGCGTAATATAATGAAAGTGTGCATAATCATACACAATATGATAATTGAAGATGAACGTGATCTTGATGCACCGATTGAAACTACAATCGATGTACAAACTCCCGATGCAAAAATGGTGAGTAATGAATCTTCATCCTTTCAAGCTTTCGTTTCTCGATTTAGACAAATTAGAGACAGAGCTCATACGGCACTTCGTAATGCACTGATTGGTCATATGCGAGAGAAATTTTCTAATTTCGAGACCTAGACTATTATTATTAATGTTATGGGTTTTCTTTATTTTGTATGTATTTTTTGTGATGTGTTTATGTGTGTTTTCTATTATGTATGATTTTATAATTGTATTATCATTGCATTATCATTTGTATTATGAAATTTAAATTAATATGTAAGATTGTATGATGTTATTAAATTTGTTTTTATTCTATAATTAATATAAAAAGAATATAATAAAAAATAAGAAAATATATTTAACGCAAAATGTAGCGCGAACTGTTGGAAATGAATTACAAATTCTGCGTGAACTCTGCACTAACCGTTGGAGATGCTCTTAGTGTTGGAAGTTGGTTGGTTAATTAATAGTAGTGGAGTTCATAATTAAAATAACTGGAAGTTAATTAATGTACTTACCGCACGCCTACTAATAAATTTGTGCCTAAAATAATTAAGGATAGATTAGTAATAAAATAATTAATTTAATTTTAATAAATTATAATTTCAGAATCTGAATATCCAGATTTTAGATACTAATCTTTAATGTACTTTTATTACTGTATCTTATTAGGTCAGTTTATATGTGAAATCTATGTGTAACATCCAATAAACAACTGATACATCTCTGAATCTAAAACATCAAGATATTTAAATAAATACGTATCAAAAAATGACATTCATGCAATTTAACTTCAAAATAAATGAAAAAAAAAAAAAACATACCTGTATTTTGATTTTTCCTACTCTTCCCAAACCAATGTATCATATAATAACTATAAAAAAAAAACAGAAATAAATAGTCAAAAAATCAATCATATTCTAAAGATGTTTAACTAAAATACTGGAAGCAAAGAAAAGAAATGCTGTCAAGTGTGTCAAAAAACAGACAGCAGCAAATTCTATTAAAAGCCTGGAATTTCGAATCTGGATGCATAGCAGATCATGTACGGTACAAATGTTGTGTAGTTAAAGGAAAAATTATAAAACAATGAAGATATACTATACAAGATGGTGATGT
Organism: Prunella vulgaris; assembly: GCA_026898435.1. Classification (NCBI taxonomy): domain Eukaryota; kingdom Viridiplantae; phylum Streptophyta; class Magnoliopsida; order Lamiales; family Lamiaceae; genus Prunella; species Prunella vulgaris. Next base: position 801,637 of record JAPKLY010000015.1, on the reverse strand, counting down.
AATACACCAGATCCAGATCCAAAACCAAAGAAAAATTTTCATATCTGAAACAGTGAGATTTATTTGAGCAATCAATCTTACCCATTTTATTTTGTTTTTTTATAAAAAGAAAAACAAAACATAAGAATATACTTGCAGATCGAACACATAAAACATCCCAGATGGTGAAAACGCAAATAAATTTTCAGATCTGAAACTGTGAGACTCATCTGTGCAATAACCTATGTTTCCAGTTTCTTTTTTTTATTTATTTTTATTAGATCACACTAGCACACATAATTACATCTACAATTATATAAGAAGAGAGAAAGGGAAAGCTAAAGCACCTGCAATGCTTATGCAGTACCCAACTTTTTTTTTTCTTTTTGTTCTCCATTGCCCTGTCACCCCAGAAAAACTGCCTCTAAAACTTGGATTTTTTTAGGAGAAATATGTTTGAAGATCGAAATTTAAAAAGCACGAAAGAAAGCACGTCTGATATTAGAGAGAGAAATTGATGGGCGAGGCGGCTGCAAGTGGCTTTGAGAGAAGGCTTGTTGAGAAAAAGACCCTAATGCAGGGTACGGTTCGACCATTTAATTAGCCTTATGTTATCAATAAATTTTCAGTAAATACCGTCCAACTTAAATGAAAAGTTATACTCCCTCCATCCCAAAAGACATTGCATACTTTCTATTTTGGTCTGTCACATATAAAGTTTGAATGCATAAAGGTGAAAAGCATTTATTGAACTTTACTCTCACAACACACATATAATATTCATAAAATGTGCTTATTATACATTTTTCTTAAACCGCGTGCCCAAAAGACACCGCAATGTCTTCTGGGACGGAGGGAGTATAAATTATTATTAAAAATTTATACTATTAAAGATACACTTTTCAACAATAACATATATGACTTTTCAGTAGTATTTTGTGTAACTTTTTAAAAATAAACTTGCGTTACACGGTGCAACTGGTACATACAAGACTAAGTCAGCCATTAACTTTCTATTTATTTATAGTAAATAAATGTTGAAAAATCTAAATTTAGATATTAAATTATGTAATTAAGATACTTTCATTAATCGTCCCTTTTTCTTAACTTCTTTTATTTTTAAATTATACTTTATGTTATTAATAATTAATATTTTTGTATTATATAAAGACGAAGTTATGAAATCAATCAAAATGCTCGATTTCAAAATTTATCTATTCTCATTAACTCTGGCATAAAAAAATTAATCTCGATTTTATATTTTAAGTGTTTTAATCTAAATTATATATTTTAATATTTTATAAATATATATTATTTATATAAATTTGATAAATATATTCATAATATCAAATCTTATATCTTATATTTTAATCTCAACCGTTCATCTCAATTTCTATACTTTTATAAATTTCAACTCTATATATTATTATACTCATCTTGTAACTTTATGTTTATGTGTGTCTCTTGCTTCTTCTTCTTTTTTATGTTCTTATTTATTGTATTTTAATATTTGAATTGTTTATTTATTTTTTTATGTTCAAATTTTTTAACCGAATTTTCAACATTTATAATAACAATAATTAGAAAAATTATATTGTATTATATATATATATATATATATATCACATAATGTGAATCTGAAACTACTCAATTTCACAAATTTTTTATCATGACTTTTGAGCTGTAATAGTTTTTAACAAATGGGTTTGATTGATTTGTGGGCTAGTTTACATTATTTACAAATAAATCAGTATGAAAATGAGTAAATTATTTAATTTAAATTTATTTACAAGTAAATTCATGAACCTTATGATATTGTTTCCAAACAAAAATAAAAATAAAAATATTAAGTCCTGATTTTATATTTATTTCTTGACAGAAACTTATATACAAATTTCTACAGTAGAAATATCCATTTTTAAAAAAATTCATCGGTCTAAATCGGGTCGGGTCGAATTTAAATATTATATTTTTAAAATTCGCGCAACTTGTAACTATAGGAAGTATAGCTCTTGATGGCTGAAAAATAATAAAACAAAAATTCAGAAAATCGAGGCTCGTGAAATCACAATTTTCTTAAAACAAATTATGTCCCTCACTCTAGGTACTAGTGAATCAAGGGACACTTGTTATTCAGGATACAACGATCATAGCAACGATATAGCATAATATCATGCTAAAAATGAACTAAAATATTGTTTGAAATATCATCGGAGTAGAAACAAAAATAGCAAAAAAAGACTAAGGAATGTGGCAAATGCCGAAGAGTATCTGTATTTTTCCCACTCAAACTTTCTGTATTTCTTGTTGTTCATGTTTCTTGCAACACACCAGAATACTGTTTATAGTATTAAAGTTGACTGTTAGAGCGTGGCCATAAAGAGCCGTAAATGGTCTTGATTGTAACCGGAAAAATGTATGAATTAATTGCATTAACTCAGATTTTTAAAATTTTAAAATGTGTTATAACTGTAGAAAATAAATATCTCAGCTGGCATGAGTTGCCTCTCAAGAGAGTAGCTTCTCAGGACTTAGTCTCTCAGGATCTTTAGTCTCTCAGATTTAGCCTCTTAGAATCCTTAGGCTCTTAGGATTCTTAGCCTCTCAAAATTCTTAGTTACAACAAACTTAAAATCTCAATTTTTCATTCACCCAAAATTAAAATTGGGCGAGTAATATAACAAATCAAAACTCTCTTTGATGAGCACATTTTCCAACAATCCTCTACATGAATGGAAATTGATGCAGACATCCAAAATGATTTGATGATAAAAATCGACATTAGCTTGCAAAGGATAGGTAGGTGTTACCCTTTGAACATTTCCTTGTGAAGATACACTTACTTTACTAATTGAATAGTAGACGTGATGTCTTTGAACTAATCAACCATTTGTGTAAACGATAGTGTACTTCACTCAAGTTCTTTCTAACAAATCCCAGTTCTCATGAGTATGTTCGTTTTGGTCATGAACATCTGCCTCGTTCTACAAGAGTTTCTAATATGCGTTATAATATTCCCTTCGAAGCGGCCCTACTTCTCTCTCACATAGGTGATTCTTTTGAGAGTGTCTCTAACTCTCCTCAAATCATTAATAGTCATTTGCTAATCCTCACAACTCATCACTGTAACATCTTTTATGCAATGAGTTTTTTAGGGTTTAATTAGATTATTCCCCACAAAACAGTGATTTTGAGTTAGACAATTAGATTGTCCTTTTGAACCAAAATCTTGGGATCTCCAATCATTTAGGTAAGATTTTCCTTCATCTCAACTCATCTTTTCTAAGGCTTTAAGACTCATTCCTCTAGATGACGACAAAACTAACTCTCTATTTAACCCTTTTGTTAGTGGATCTGCTATGTTATCTTTAGACCTTACATAGTCTATCGTGATAACCACAGTTGAGAGTAGTTGTTTAATGGTATTATGTCTACGACGAATATGGCTAGACTTGCCATTATCCAAATTACTTTATGCCCTACCAATTAGGCTTGGCAGCGGGGCGGGGAATCCCCGATCCCCACGGGGACCCGCCCCGATCGGGGTGGGGAATCCCCGAAATAGACAGGGACGGGGACGGGGATGGGGAAAAATTTTCCCCCGTGAGCGGGGCCGGGGCGGGGACCGGGTTAGTATTCCCCGCCCCGCGGGGATCCCCGCCCCGTTCCCCGTGGGGTCCCGTATATATATATATATATAACTATATTATATGATATAATATATATACAATAATAATATATTATATATTTATATACTATTTTTAATAAATAAAATAATAAAATATGTAATGCATTTGAATTAGAATTTAGAAACCCTAGACCAAACGTGAAGCCCATTGCCCCATTCTTTTCCATACTTTTCATCGAAGGAGGCAGGACAGCTAAGCGGCGCAGCCTGTGTACCTTCCGTCCCCGTCGGCCGTCGTAGATCCTCGTAGCCGGCAGCCCGTCGGCACACTTTCCCGTCGGCGTCACGAATCCTCACAGCCGACAGCACACAGTCGCGAATCCTCACAGCCCGTCAGCACACTCCCCCGTCGGCCGTCGTGAATCCTCACATCCGACAACGCACTCCCCCGCCGGCACAGTCGCGAATCCTCACAGTCCGTCGGCGTGCAACTCGCCGGTCACACCTCCTCGTCTTCTCCGCCTCAACTCGCCGGCCGCCAACCATTACTTACCGTAAGTCCTCCACACGCATATGTTTGGCCTCATAGTCTTGTGGTTTCATCTTTGAGGAACTTTACTGTACTGATAAATCATAAATGGTGATGTAGACAGTAGATGGTAGATATTGATGTTAGGAATTAATTAATATTTTAGATATTGGTAGATACTATGTTAAGAACTTTACTTTACTATAAACTGAAGTTTCTAATATTTTAGATATTTAGATACTGATGTTAGGAATTAATTAATATTTAGATGTTTTATACTTTACTGATGTTAGGAATTAATTAATATTTTAATGTTTTAGATATTTTGCAAGTTTCTTATGGTACCTGTTACTTACTCACATAAATAATAATACTAATAGGATTAATACTAATAGGAAAAATTATCTTTTCTGTCATCATTTAACTTATGTTGATACACATTTATGGTAGGGAAAATTGCAGCTTCTATTTAATAGGTTTCTTTTATCTTCATTTAAATGGATTATGAAGTTTCTTTATTTGGTTTAAGATCAACTTAGTTTGATTATTTTTAGTTAATAGTTTTTACATTACCTACATTAATTATGAGGGCAGATTACTTACAAGATTTAAATCATTTTCTTATTTCTTTTTATAGGTAAGATGTCATTTCCAGGTGTGCCTACTCAAGATTCCACGTATGCCCCATCACCTTGCTCTACACCACCAATAGATAATGCTGAACAAATTATGTCCGAGGATGGGATTCCAACACCAACTGACTCAAATCAAGTAAATTGCACGGCTGATAGTGCTGATACGTTAGCGTTGGGAAGAAAAAGGGGTTTGACGTCAATTGTGTGGAATCATTTCAAGAGAGAAAAGGTTGATGATAAATGGAAGGCGGTATGCAATTACTGTAGTAAGAAACTTGGAGGAGACACTAAAAATGGGACCAAACATTTGCATGACCATTTCAAGATATGTCCCTTGAGGAAATCAAGAGACATAAAGCAATCTATTTTGGCGCCTAAGTCAAACATCGATGGGAGAGTTAATCTGGGGACTTTCACATTTAATGATGAAGAAGTGAGGAAAAATATGGCTTCTATGATCATCGTACATGAGTATCCACTGAACATGGTGGAGCATAGTGGGTTCCGAAGATTTGTGAGTTCTCTTCAACCACTATTTAAAGTTGTTTCTCGGAATACGGTGAAGAATGACATAATGAAGATTTATGAGTTTGAGAAGAATAAGATGATGGGAGTTTTTGATAGAAATACAAGCAAGATTGCCATCACAACAGATATGTGGACGGCAAACAATCAAAAGAAGGGATACATGGTTGTCACAACACATTTCATTGATGAATCTTGGCACCTTCAAAGTCGAATTGTCAGGTTATTTATTTTTCTCTACTTATTTTTAATCATAAATGCTTGCAAATCATTATTATTAGTGTTAACTTGTTGTTATAATATACTTTTAGGTTTATTTATGTGCCATGTCCGCATACAGCTGAAGTTATTTGTGATGTGCTTGTCAATTGTTTGTTGGATTGGAATCTTGATCATAAGTTGTCTACATTGACATTGGATAATTGCACAACTAATGATGATGTGATCAATTCGATTTTGACCAAAATTAATACACAGTCACTTTGGTTAGGAGGGTCATTGTTGCATATGCGGTGTTGTGCTCACATATTAAATTTGATTGTTAGAGATGGTTTGGATGTTATTGGTGATGGTATTTTAAGAATTCGTACTAGTGTTGCTTTTTGGACAGCCACACCTAAAAGGTGTGAAAAGTTTGAGGAGACTGCTCGTCAATTGAAAGTTCCATTCTCTAGGAAATTGGTCTTGGATTGTAAGACTAGATGGAATTCTACGTATAAAATGCTTCATGTTGCTATTTGTTATAAAGATGTCTTTGCTCGATTGAAATTGCGAGAGCCACTTTATGATAATCTACCAACAGTAGAAGATTGGGAAAAGGCTAGAGATATTTGTGATAAGTTGAAGTTGTTTAATGATGTGACTGAGTTGTTTTCTGGGACCAAGTATCCTACTACTAATTTATATTTTCCCAAAATTTGTGAAATTCGATTGACTTTGAGGCAGTGGCTTACTTCTGAGCAGCCTACGATTGTGGCTATGGCAACAAAAATGTTACAAAAGTTTGAGAAGTATTGGGATCAGATTAATGGTACTATGGGTGTGGCAACTGTTTTGGATCCTAGATATAAGCTAAAATTGTTGCGCTATTACTTTCCTCTTCTTTATAATGCTGAAGTTGCAAAGAAGGAAATTGAAAGGATTCAACATATTTGTGTTGATTTGTTATCTGAGTACTCATTGAAATCAAAAGTTGGTGAATTTAATGCTCATTGTCAGTCTTCACACTCTTCCATCTCAAGCATTGATGAAACTAATCTAATGAAGAATTATGACAAGTTTGTTGCCTCTGATTTGGACAATGATGTTTCAAGGACCGATTTAGATAATTATTTGGAGGAGCGTGTTATACCAAGAAAGGAAGATTTTGATATATTAGGTTGGTGGAAAAATGCTCATAGCTATCCCGTTCTTCAATTGGTTGCTAGAGATGTTTGGCAATTCCTATTTCTACTGTAGCTTCCGAGTCGGCCTTTAGCACAAGTGGGAGGTTTGTGAGCCCTCATCGTAGTATGCTTAATCATGATACATTGGAAGCTTTGATTTGTACACAAGATTGGGTATGGAATGACAAAAAAGGCAAGTAATTTATTCATTGTATATTTTATTTTTAATTTTTAACTATATTAATAACCTTCTTTTGTTTTTATAGAGATTGGTAAACATCACACATTTTGTGGTGATATTGATAGTGAAGAAGATGGGGTAAGAACTTTGCTTACTTTATAATTGTCTTACTATAATTTCATTGTTATTATATTAATTACTTTATTTATCTTAATTAAGGAGGAATTTGATACGGAGGCATTGGACATGGAGTTTTGAAGTTTGGCGTGGTAAACTTCAAAAGAAGAGGGGGCAATGGATGTGTTTTATTTGATGGGATTATGTTATTTATTACTTTTATTTTGCAATGGATGTTGATTATGTTATTGTTATCTTTGTATATTTGAAGTTTGCAATGGATGTTGAATTATGCCTTTGATTTTGAAGTTTCATGTATGTTAAAATTTAAAATATTTGTCTTTAATTTTTATGTATTTTATATTTTCTTTAATTATTATTATTTAAAATTTAAAAATAAATCGCGGGGATCGGGGAATCTCCGCGGGGGCGGGTTCCCCGGCGGGGCAGGGATGGGGACAAAATATTCCCCGTGAAGTTCGCGGGGACGGGGATTCCCATCGACTGCGGGGACGGGGATGGGGATTGGCCCCCCGTCCCCGCCCCGCCCCGTTGACAAGCCTACTACCAATTGTTGATTGACTATCACAGTGAATGCAAATTGGTGGAACAAGTTTTGTCCATTTTGAAATATCTTCTAATTTTTTTTTAAGTCATTCGACTTCTTCACCACACTTATCTAGAGCAATAAACTCAGACTCCATGGTGGATCTCGTTATCACCGTTTGTTTAGAAGATCTCCAAGATATGACTGCTTCTCTTAAAGTGAAGACGTATCCACTTGTTGACTTTGAGTCCTTTATATCAGATATCCAATTAGCATCACTATAACCTTCAATCACAGTAGGATATCTAGTATAATACAGTCCATATTCTTGTATATGTCTCAAATATCTAAGTACTCTTACAATAGCTTTCCAGTGACAATCACCTGGATTACTATTGTATCTACTTAACTTGTTTACAGCATAGGTTAAGTTCGGTCTTGTACAACTGGTTAAGTACTTTAGACTGCCTATCATTCTTGAGTACTCCACTTGACTCACACATTCACCTCTATTTTTGGTTAGATGTTGGCTAGGATCTATCAGAATTCTAGCAAAATCAGTATCTTTTTTGCTAAACTTCTCTAGAATCTTATCCACATAATGAGTTTAACTCAAGACAATGCCATTGATGTTTTATGAATTTTAATTCCAAGTATAACATCAGCTAGTCCCATATCTTTCATGTCAAATTTGGAATTCAACATATTCTTTATGGACTTTACCATTTTATCATTATTACCAATGATTAATATATCATCTACATAAAGACACAAGATTATGTAACCATTTTCAGTGTCTTTTATGTAAACATATTTGTCACATTCGTTAATGTGAAATCCATGTTCTAACATGGAATTGTCAAATTTCTCATGCCATTATTTTGGTGCTTGTTTCAAACCATATAATGATTTTACTAATTTGCACACCTTAAAACGTGTTGTAACTGTAGAAATTAAATATCTTAACTGGCCTGAGTTGCCTCTCAGGAGAGTAGCTTCTCAGGACTTAGCCTCTCATGATCCTTAGCCTCTTAGAATCCTTAGTTACAACAAATTTAAAATCTCAATTTCTCATTCACCCAAAATTGAAATTGGGTGAGTAATATACCGAATCGAAGCTCTCTTTGAGGAGCACATTTTCCAACAGTAATTTTAATTTTTTTTGCTCCCATGTATGTTACAATTTGGGCAAATGCATGTAACTTTAAGGTAAAATGTATGTTACAATAAGACTAAATGTTGTTTTCTACACATATTCATTTGTTTTTGTAGAAATAAATATTTTTCATGCAATGTGACATATACAAAACATGTAAATGTTACATTGTATGTGTAATACATATTTGTTCTTAACAAAAATATATTTTATCCTATAGGAACACATGTTTGCTCATATAATAACATAAATTGAGGAGCAAATATGTGTTACAATTAGAATAAATGTGTAATACTGTAAATGTGTGTTACAATTAAAGTAAATTATGCGCTTTCCAATAATCATTGTACAAGAATCCATTTCTTTACATCTCTAATCTCAAAAACTACACCAACGAGGCTGATTATCATGAGAGTTATTTTGTTTATTCTTACCTCTTGAATGCAGTTCCTTATATGGTGTATCCAACCATACGAGGACCATCTTTTCACCTTCTTGAAGAATCAACTTCCGAAAAGATTGAAATGTAAAAAGCATGCACATGTTCGCAAGTGGTCCATCATAACTTAATATACTTCCTATTCTGCAACATTTACAGTGAGCATCGACTGATTTTGCTAAATAGAAGATATTTTTATGTTAAACTAATTAAATGTCGTAGATAACACCACCAAAATATATGTGCATGTGATTATTTTTCATCTTCCAATTCCCGATCAACTCTTGATACATATATATCCAACAGTGGCAACAAGAAGGATGTATTACAGTGAATGCTGGACACAACTACATGGTCCAAGAAAGTGGCTCTAAGATGGGAACAAATCAAAATTATATTTTAGGATCTGAAAAGCAAAATGTCAGCCAACGAAAATACATATCACGTAACTGAAAAACACAGATAATTAAAAGTGGAGCTGGGAATTCAGGTTATCACGTTATTCTCGTGTTTGAATTGAGTTGATTTCGGGTTACGCTCAAAATACAGAAAATAGTTATATTCTTCCTATGATTATTTATTATTCAAGAGTTATCTTACCCACTAACTATTATACCTTAGTATTTAACACTCATGGAGTCAAAATATAGGTGGATCAAAATACTGACAAGTATTAATAGAGATTCTCCAAGCTTCAAAGGGAAAAAAATTTTACGAAAAAAAAAAAATCAATTACAAAATGATTCTCTAAGAGTCCAGTCATTTAGTAACAAGTTTTTATAAGAAAACTAGTGCAGCTAAAGATTAGGATGCTAAAAGGAATCTGTACCTGAACGGAAACAGAACAGAAGTTTTATATGCTCTTAATAGAAAAAAGTAGCCCCAGTAACCTATGAAAATAGATCCCCCATATGCAACCTGTGACAGGCCAAATACAATTGATTTCTCCTGCAGTTCATAAAATAGTTGAGTAATCAGCATCTGCAGTTAAACAGCCTTGCCATGCACAGATAAAAATCTTGCACAGTAATAGTTAAGCAAGAAAGAATATTAAGAGAAGAAAGATACAAAGAAGGATAACGAAGTCAATACCCAAGGTTAGTACGGGACATGTTTGCCAAATCAAGTGAAGAAATTTAACCAGTATATCAGGAATGCAAAAGTTACATCAAAATATTAAGTACTGGAGAAGCTGAAAACTGTGGAGGGAGGCTATACAGCCGGTATAAGATACAGATAATAAAAGAAGAACATGAAAGACACTCTGGCATTATTAGACTCCAAACAAACATTTACAACACACTGCAAAGTATTGGTGAAGGCAATATATCATTAAAGAAATAGATTAAATGTAGGGCAATAAAGTTACATTTGAAGCTTCAATATATTGGAAAGTTATCAATTTGGAACCAATACTTATAGCAAAAATATGTACACAAAATACTTAAACAAGCGCAACCCCTACATGTATCCATAAGCAAAACGTGATAATCTTTAATCATCTTGACACGAGACAGAGTTCTATAATCTTCCAATATCAGCATAAATAAAATGATATAGTTTTCAAATTTTCAAGCTCATCAAATAGTAAAGGACAATAAAGAAATCCTTCAGAAGAAAACACACAGCTTTAGACGAATTTTTTTCTCAACTCTAAAATAAAAGAATAAAAGACAGTAAAAATTCCTTCAGTGTAATAATGCATGCATATATCAAACATTAATATTTACCAGGCTTGTTAATTTCAGGATGAGGATATATGTTACTATACAGCGTGAAAAAGTGGCCGCAGTTTCAACAACTTGCCGCAATCTGAGAAGAACCAAATTCTGGGACAAAATATAATAAAATGGTTCTGCCAGTAGCTCAAGTACACATGCAAAACCTGCACATGCTTGAAAGATTTAAAAGGAAGTCCTAACTAGAAAGAGCAAGATTATGGAGCCAGTAAACCATGCATTTTGTTTGTCAAGCAGAATATTTGATCAAAAGAAATATGCCCAACGCACAGGACTTCACTACCTACTTACTGCTCTATGAATCTCTTTTTTAAACAGAAACAACATATGAGAAAAGTCATCCATGCTGAACCTAAATTCCCCCCACTCACTACATTAAATGAATTAACAAAGAACTTTATTTTGGCCTCTCTGTACGTGTAGTTAAATTGTTAACCCATCATTTCTGCATGCAAATATTTTCAAACATACATTTTGTATTAAGTCTTATTTTCATTCTTAATTATTTTTGTTCAATTCTAACAACCCACATTCCTTCCGACATTTAAAACAGCGTAGCATGCCACTATTTTTAATTAGCTTACCATTGATCACGATATACGGACTAGAATATCTTAGGTCTTGCCACCAGAATACAAATAGACATAACTAGTACTCCCAACGGAAAGGACATCCAGGCAACTTTCAAAAGCTTAGCTGCATTTGATCCTGTTGCTGAAGCACCATCACTGCTAAATCAAGACTATAGCAATTCATGCATGCATTTGTTGCAGCACTTCCATTAGCAATGTATCAACAGAAGCACCACAACACTTGGTAATTAAGAAAAGGTATTCAGGAAGAAGTCAAAAACATGATCCGGAATATAACTCTCATATTGTCCTATAATAAATAAAATCAGTATATAACTTCAATTAGTATGACAATTAGAAATCACAATTGGCATATGGAGGCTCTCCATTTTAAACTCTTTTAGACAAAACGAGTGTAATATTACGCATCAAGTCAATTTTCATGTTTTTAATCATATGACAAATGGAGCAGTTCTATGTGAAAAAGTATGGCATAGAACCTTCATGATACCATGCCAATGTATCACCAAGATCATATCATTGAATGTCATCAAGTACTCAAACTCAAGGGAAGAAAGTAGTCCGAGTGCGTGAAACAAGTATAAGAGCAGGTACCAAATAAGCATATTGAAGGCAATAATAACAGTAATGAGAGTGCTCAATGATACCATCTGATATCCGCCCTCATGCATGCCGGCCCGACGAAACCCCTCTCTGCTGAGAAACAACACACAGGTCACAAACAGATGGAACTGTACAGCATAAATCTGGATTTTGTTAAGTAACACAACAGTTAGAAAGAATGAAATAGAAACAGGCAACAATAGGACAAACTACGAAATAAATAAACAACAAAAGGATAACGATATGAAAATAAGTCTGCACTGATGTTTTTCCAGAGCATTCTAACATCGATTTTTCTACTAAATTCACATTATTATTTCCAAATATCACTACAAAAAAAACGGGTTTTAGCGACCGAAAATCGGTCGCTAAACACATTTACCGACCGATCAAGGTGGTCGGTAAAACTGTTGTCGCTAATATTTAGCGACCAAATTTTCATTCGGTCGCTAACTTAGCGAGCGCCAAAACGGTCGGTAATTAGTCGCTAAAAGAACCGGGATTTGACCCGTTTTTGAATGTTAGCGACCGATTTATCGGTCGCTATTTATATAATTAGCGACCGAAATATCGGTTGGTAAATATATAAGTAGCGACCGATTATTCGGTCGCTAAATAATAATTTTACTTTTTAAATATTTTGTTATATTTTATTTAGCGACTGAATAATCGGTCGCTAATTATATATTTACCGACCGATATTTCGGTCGCTAAATTTTGTCGTGAAAAAAAAAATTGAGGCCAAGGTGGTTCGAACCCAGACCTCCAGTGTGGCTCAGCAAGGCTCGAACCACTTGGCTAAGCCCCCAACATATTAACATATGCACCGCAACCTTTATTTGAGCCATATTTGGCTCAGATTAAATCCCCCAAATTCGCGCCTGTGAGGGGTCGAACACGCGACCTCTGGGCATCTCAGAGGTGGCGTGACCACTCGGGCACTTGTCGTTGTTGTTCATTTTTGTGCAATTAATTGTATATAACTCCAAATTGAGTCACGTTTTTTTTAAAATGCTTCTAATTAAATGAGTATTGTTTCTACTTTATTTATGTTTATATATATTTCATTAAATATTATAATGTTAAAATTTTATTATTTAATATTACCAAAATTTATTAATTTGTTCATTTTTTTGCAATTAATTGTATTTAACTCCAAATTGAGTCACATTTTTTTTAAATGTTTCTAATTAAATGAGTATTGTTTCTATTTTATTTATGTATATATATATTTCATTAAATATTATAATGTTACAAATTTATTATTTAATACTACGAAAATTTATTAATTTTTTCATTTTTTGCAATTAATTGTATTTAACTCCATATTTTTTAGTCACATTTTTTTTAAATTCTTCTAATTAATTGCTTGTTAGTTCTAATTTGTTTATGTATATATATATTTCAATAAATATTATAATGTTGTAAATTTATTATTTAACATTACGAAAATTTATTAATTTATTCAACTTAAAAATACAAATACAATTCGTTCAAAATTTTCACTTTCTTTGGATTTTTATATAACCATTTGAAACCATTTGAAACTAATTATTTAACACTACTAAAATTTAAACATTCAACATAATTTAAACATTCAATATCCCATAAAAACATCCAACATAAATAAAATAAAATTCATTGTTCAACAAAAAAAAAACTAATGTGACGAATTAAAGCCGTCGTCGTCACCACCAAGATCGACAACCTCCTCATCGTCATCATCCTCAGGTAGAGGTGGTGGAAGATCAGGAAATTTGGGGACGTTCCAACCCATCTCTTCGGAGGCAGACTCAAGCCAATTCTTCAGTATTAAGGATCGTGTGGAACAAGTTATCAAACACATTCTTCTCTATATGCATCACATCCAAGTTGTGTCTAATCAATAATTTACTCCAATAAGGCAAGTCCCAAAAGATGCTTCTCTTCTTCCAACCTCCACGGATACCTTTATTGTGTTTCATCCAACCCTCCTCAGTCGTTTTCCACAAGCCAGTTACTGTAACCTCTCTCAACAACTAATCACCTGAAATAAAGTGTGTATGGTTAAACTAAATTGATAAAACTCTTTTCATAAGTAGTGATTTTAATATAAACAATATTTATATACATGTTCGAACTTGTGGTCTTGTACGCTTTACATCATTCCCCTTTAGAAAGTGCACTTTGTCCTTCCGCCATTTATGATCATTACATAGAAACTTCCGATGGTTATCGAACCATGATACCTTTTTACTCAGTGGAAGCCAAAATGCATTAGATCCATCCATGCAGTACGGGCAAGCTTGTTTTCCTTGAGTCGACCACCCAGACAACATAGAATATGCTGGAAAGTCGCTGATGGTCCATAAAACAGCATCCCGTAATGTGAAGTTCTCCTTCCTGTACACGTCATATGTCTCTACTCCCGTATGCCACAAATATAACAACTCTTTAATCAGTGGCTAAAGGTAGACATCTAGGTTTTTCTTAGGATTCTGAGGACCAGGCACCAAGACAGTGAGAAACATGTGTTGAGGCTTCATGCACAACCAAGGAGGTAGATTGTACGGAGTCAGTAATACAGGCCACAATGAATACTTCTTCCCGTGCATACCGAATGGAGCAAATCCGTCTGTGCACAGGCCAAGCCTCACATTTCTCTTCTCATTCGCAAAATCTGGAAACTCTCTATCAAGATGTCTCCACGCATTAGAGTCAGCAGGATGACGCATCTCTCCAGAATTCTCATCAGAACACTCCTCAGCTTGCCATCTCATGTCTTTTGCAGTGGCACTCGACTGATACAACCTCTCTAGACGAGGTGTGATGGGAAGATAATACATAGACTTGAAAGATGTCTTCTTCCTACGATCTGAGGGTTTGCACCTAGAGTAGTTGCACATCCTGCAACGATCGATGCTCTCATCGTCGCCCCAAAATAGCATGCAACCGTTAGTACAACAATCAATCTTCTCAAATGGTAAACCCATATCCTTCAAGAGCCTCTTACTTTGATAGAAATTTTCTAGTGCTCTGTTCTCTTTAGGTAAGGCCCGTTTGAACAACTTTGCAAATTTATTGTACACTTTCTGACTGACTTTGCCTTCAGTTTTGATGGACAACATCTGAGCATTGAATGATAATTGTGTCTCAGTATCACAACCAGGAAACAGCTTCTGATCGACAGATTTAAGCATCTAAAAAAATCTCTACGAACGAGGATTTGGTTCCTTTTCCATGTGGTGACCACCCAAACCAGACTCATCAATCATCATATGATAGCTTTGGAATTCATCCACCGGTGTCTCAGAGCATGGAATAGGCGAATCACGGCTAGAAACCACCAATCTCAAATCTCTCACCTCCACTGCTACGAAACTGATCATAGAAGGGAACCACTGTTTCAAGATTATGATTCCACCGAGTTTCGCCATGTACAGTCCAATTTTAATAGTATGGAGTAAAACCAGACATCACGAAATGAGTTAGAACCTCATAAATGCTCAAAAATCTCTTGTTACCGCACTTTTTTTTTGAATAAGGACATCTAATCTGGCCATTCATATCCATGCAGTGTGGATTACCAGAGGCAAACACAGTAAACTCATGAATTTTCTTGTAAAATTCAGGGTTGATCGATCCTTGTATCAGACGAGGGATTTCATACATCCAACGACGATCAGGGAGTTCCATCTGATTTAAATTAAGAATATACCACATTAGAATTATAAAAAAATTCGCCAGAGTTTCGACTATAAACAAGCATATCTGATTTTTTAAAATAAAAAATCCAATTTATATAATCAAACATCAATTACACTACAAAATTCTAACAAATTAAATTAGGATTAATCTCCAATAAAAATAGATATATTCATGAATAATTAATGTACAACATGCAAATAATATTAATCTTAAACGGTAAAAATGTAAAAACGTACGGTCAAATTGAAGCAACGAGCACAATGTGACAACGGACCCGAACGATTACAATCAACACGTTGAAATAATATAATTCTTCACATTTCTGAGATTTTTTAAGGTTTTGGGGGTAAATTTTCGTGAATGAAAAGGAAAGAAGAGGGCAGTGGCTGTTCTATATTCGAAGTTTAGCGACCGCTTTTTTTAATTTACCGACTGAAAATTCGGTCGCTAAATGTAAAAACCGAATCGGGCAATAATTGCCCACCTACCCGCTTTCGGTTTTTAATTTTAGCGACCGAAAAAGCAGTCGCTAACATAAAAATAAGTTACCGACCGCCTAATCGGTCGGTAATATTGTTGACTAATATTGACTGACAATATTACCGACCGATTTGGCGGTCGGTAACTTATTTTTATGTTAGCGACCGTTTTTTCGGTCGGTATTTTCGTTGGAAAATTTAGGGTTTGACCAGTAGTCAAAATCGGTCGCTAATCGATCAAAAATCGGTCGCTAATTAATTATTTAGCGACCAATTTCAGTCGGTCGGTAAAAAGCGGTCGCTAAATTCCTTCTTTTTTGTAGTGTATCATGCAGGGAAAAACTAAACATATAACATGTTCCAGAAAGTATAGTTACCGCATAATCTTCTGCGGAGAGGTGTCTAACAATCCAGGAATTGAATATGAATGGGATTCCCCTCGACAGAAATTGTGTAGCTACACATGTACATCACCAAGGATGAAAATATCCCGATATTTCTCCGATATATCCACGATATTTCTATTTTTCATAGTCACCGATATCGATATTGGATAGAAACGATATTTCCATAATATTCATTAAAAAAATAAAAAATATTAGTAAATATCGGCCTGTAATATCGATATCACTTATTTTTTCTAAAAATTAAATCAAATATCATTAGATATTGATAAAATATATCGAAAGATATCGAGGAAATATCGAAGATATCAAAAAAATATCAATGAATTTTGCGAAAAACTCGAAGAAAAAAGTGTGTATATATAAATTCGTTACAAATGTAAAATTTATTTAAATTCTTTTAGTAAATTTATATATTAAGGGTGTGTTTGGTGCGTGTGAAAAGGAAGAGAAATAATACAAATCTCACCTCTTATGCCTGTTTGGTACAATGTATGAGAAATGCATTTGACCCTGTAAAAGCCCTGACCCGCTACTTTGAGTAGCTTGATATCTAACCTTTTTACTGTTCCTCTCCGCAGAAGTAATACCATGGGGAGGGTGAGATTCTCTATCTCATGTGTATCTACCTCAATAATTTACAAATCAAATTTCAAAATTTGCCCTTCTAAGTTTATTTTCTTTCATTTTCGAGATATGGGCGTTGCATATTCAAAGAATTTCTGCCTCTTTTTTTTTGTTTCTTCTTCGTTTCTTCATTTTCGGCCATTAACGACCTGTGTTTTTTCAAAATTTCTTTCTTCAAGTTTTGAATCCATATCGTTTATGGCAATTTTTTTTCTTTCCATTCGATTGTTTCCTCTTCGCTGTTTCATGAAGATGAAGACAACTTAACGGCGACTGGCGGCATACACGAACACGATTCAAAGGCGGCGCATCGGATAATTATTCTGCATTTCAATCGGCTTTCCAACCCTTGAAGTTCTTATTTTCGTCAAATGCCTCAAGAACATTGACTTTTTTATGTATGTTTTTTCTCACCCATATTTTTTTCTCATTTTGGCATCTTTTTGTGTTACATTTTTTCTTGATTTCAATTTCTTTCTTCAATTTGCCCCCAAAATCTGAATTTTGGCCCCCAAAACTTAAAAAAAAATGAAGGGTATTTATGTCATTTCATGTTATATAAAATTTTATATCATTTATCAAACAGTCCAACAAATTTTATAGCAAGTTAAGTATCACATACCAAACATCAATATAAGAATAATACACATTTCATTTACCATCTATCAAATCAAAATATATAATACATATCTCACCATTTCACACTTAAAATAAACACTAGCTACTAAAATTTTAAACTCTACCAAACGGACCCTAAATGTTTGCTCTTAAATTTTTATAATTTTTAAATTTACCGATATCAATATAACCATTGATATTTCCATAAATTTAAGACCTCGATATTTTCATCATACCGATATTTTTAACCTTGTACATCACTATACATAAATACTGTATCACATAATGAAAGTATTCAACTTCACCAAACTAGAACAATTGACGGAGGTAAAAGTAATAATTAATCAAACCTAATAAATATTTAAATGTGTGCTGGAAACTCGCAGCCGCGCCACCATCTGAATTTGACATTTCTGAAACCAGTTTTTTCTGTTAATTATACTTTCAGTTGACAGCGTGGCGTGGCCGTGGATGGCAGGGGTTGCGTCGCGTATGGCAGCGAGCAGGCGAGGCTGTGTGTCTGATGTAGTGCACAGGCGTGGGCGGCGGTTAAGGTGGAGGAGGCGGTGCCTGGCCGCTGGAGAACAAGAGTATAATCGATGTTACAATGTGGATAAGTGGGTTTTTGTTATAAAATATTACTCCTCCCTAACCAATTTGCACACTTTCTATTTTGGGTTGTCCCAAATCAATTTGCACACTACTTAAAAGGGAAATATCAATTTGCGTTCATACTTACAAAACTTTCCACACATTTACCCATATACCACACCACGTGCCATCCCAGGGGTGAAAATACCCATGGGACGGAGGGAGTAAATAATATAGTTGACATAATAATTAGCTAAGCCCAATATCACTAATTAGCCAAGTTCATTGGGCTTTAGAGTTAGGTAAGAATACAGTTTATATTGTTGTAATCGAGAGAAAAGCATAAGCATAAATAAAGAACACAGAGTTGTTAACTCAGTTCGTCACAGAGTGACTACGCCTGGGGGCGACCAAGCCAGGAGAGAATAAATTATAATCTGTCGTCAAAGTGTTTACAATATGGAAACATAATCAAAATACAAGGGTGTACGGTACATTATATAGAAGTACATAACCCTAACATCTAAGTCTTGTGGGCCTAAAGCCCACTGGACTATAATATAATATTATGTCCATTATAATATAATATATTATAACACTCCCCCTTGGACATAATAATAATGACAAGGAAGAATACAAGAGTTACCCAGTGGAGTATTATAAATGATCTTGAGGATCCAATCATCATGATTGTTTAGTATTCGATACTCCCCCTGAAGATAACAACCTTCCAAGTCGACGCATCCCGATTCCATGTACGTACTTTTCAAAACTCAAAGTGGGAAGGGATTTAGTGAACAAATCAGCTAGATTGTCACTTAAGCGTACTTATTTTATCGTGATCTCACCACTCATTTGGAGTTCGTGAGGATAAAAGAATTTTGGGGAAATATGTTTCGTCAAGTTCCCTTTGACATAGCCATTGCTCATTTGTGCAATACATGCAGCATTATCTTCATAGATAATTGAGGGGCTTAAGTCAACAGAAGGGATACCACACGAATCGTGAATGTGTTTTACAAGGGACTTTAACCAAACACATTCTCATGTAGTTTCGTACAGAGCTATGATCTCTGAGTGGTTTGACGATGTGGTCACCAAAGTTTGTTTGACAGATCTACATGAAATGATTGTTCCACCACTGAGGAAAACATAACCCATTTGTGATTTCGTATTATGGGGATCAGATAGATAACCAACATCAGCATAACCTATAAGTGTGTTATCTTGGTTTCTTTGATAGAAAAGACCAAGATCTTGAGAACCTTGAAGATATCGTAAAATATGTATCACACCATTCCAATGTCTCCTCGTAGGGGAGGCACTGAACCTTGCAAGTAGGTTCACTTCAAAGGCAATATCGGGCCTAGTGCAGTTTGCAAGATAGAGCAGTGCACCAATTGCACTTAGATAGGGAACCTCAGGTCCCAATAGCTCTTCGGTATCTTCTTTAGGTCTAAATGGGTCCTTTTCCAAATCGAGGGAACGGACAACCATTGGAGTGCTTAAAGGATGTGATTTATCCATATGGAATATCTCCAACACTTTCCTTAGGTAAGTTGATTAGTGTATCAGTATTCCTTCAGAAAAATGCTCGATCTGTAAGCCGAGACAGAACTTGGTTTTACCCAAAGTTTTTATTTCAAATTCAGTTTTTAAGATTGAACTTGCTTCTTCAATCTCTTTCCTTGTTCCGATAATGTTTAGATCATCAACATACACCGAGATGATGGAAAAACCATTAAGGGATTTCTTAATAAAGACACAAGGAAAAGCCTCATTATTTACGTATTCCTTCTTCAGGAGGAATTCGCTTAGTCGATTATACCACATACGACCTGACTGTTTTAAGCCATATAACGAGCGTTGCAATTTAATGTTGAACATACTACGATGTTCGTTATTCCTCATTTGGGGAATATTTAATCCATCAGGGATTTTCATATAGATATCAGAATCTAATGATCCGTATAAGTATGCGGTAACGATGTCCATTAACTGCATTTAACTGCCAGGGATATATGGTGGAACTTTATAATATTAACAACAGGAGAATTTGTTTGATCACATCAAACTCAATAATGGGTCACTGCGAAAAACCCTTATGCTGTTAATCTCGCTTTGTATCTCTCAACTTCATTTTGTTTCGTATTAATACCCATTTATATCCTTCAAGGATAAAATATTTAGGGGGTATGTACGATAGAACAAAATAGTTTATTTTGCGAGTCTAGCTCTTCCATATTTGCTTCTTTCTATTACATCTAATCAAAGTGCTTCGAGCACTGGATTTAGATACTGGTACCAGATTTTAGAAAGAGTAACTATGGGTACGAATATGTTGTCGATAACAGTGATATGTTTGTCTCCTGTGTTTATTTATTTTAAGATTCATGTGAACCCAATCTTTATCATTTCCCAAAGGTATGTATTGATCTGGGTGTTCTGCAATCCTAGTATTTTGATTGCTATATGCACGTGCTTTTTACTAGGATTTCTCATCTTTAGGACGAATCTTCTCAAAAGATTTAAGGGGTGACATAGTATGTTTGTTCGCTTATGTTAATGCTTCCTTTACTCTTTTGGCGCATGGGGGGATTAACATTTGTCTTCAAAGGGAGTTGTACCCTTTGAGACGCATTTACCGCAGGTATATGCGACTCAGTCACGCCTTTATGATCAGTGAATGCATCTGGCAGATTATTTGCTAAGTATTGCAAATTTATTATCTTTTGAACTTCAAGTTCAGTTTGATTTGTGCGTGGGTTAAGAACTAAAGATCTTTTGTGTTCCATGTAATTTCACGGCATTTATTAATTGTGTTATTTTTCTCTCCCCCTAATGCCGGAAATAGATATTCATCGAATCTGCAGTCAGCGAAACAGGCTGTAAACTGATCCCCAGTTAAAGGCTCGAGGTATTTAAGTATGGTTGGAGATACATAACTGATGTAAATACCGAGTTTCCTTTGTGGGCCCATAGATGTTCGCTTAGAATGTGGTATTGGAACATACACTGCACAACCGAATGTACGCAGATGGGAAATGTTAGGTTCATTTCCACGCACGAGTTGAATAGGGGAATATTCATGATATGCAGTTGGTCGGAATTGGATTAGTGATGATGCATGTAGAATAGCATGCCCCCAACATGAAACAGGTAAGTTCGTTTTTTGTAGTAGCGGTCTAGCGATTAATTTAAGACGTTTAATTAATGATTCAGCTAGACCATTTTGAGTATGAACATGAGGGACCGAATGCTCCACTTTGATTCCCAGTGCCATGCAAAAATCATCGAATTCCTTAGAGGTGAATTCACCGGCATTATCCATACGAATGGATTTAATAGGATGATCTGGGAATTGAGATCTCAACAGAATAATCTGTGCAATAAGCTTTGCAAAAGCAGTATTGCTAGTGGATAGCATGGTGACATAAGTCCACCGAGTGGATGCATCTATTAAGACCATAAAATACTGGAATGGTCCAGATGCTGGGTGTATCGGTCTACAAATATCTCCTTGAATCCGCTCAAGGAATTTAGGAGATTCAGTTTTTACTTTGCTACTAGAAGGATGAATTATGAGTTTACCCATTGTGCAAGCATCACATATGTATTCATTAACAGAAGGGATTCTGTTGTGTGTTATGTTATGGCCAGAAGAATTACATAGAATCCGACGCATCATGGTTTGACCGGGATGTCCTAACCGCTCATGCCATAGTTTGAAAGAATTTGGATCATTAAATTTTAGATTAAGTGCTATATGGAGATTTGAGGGTCTGATGTATGTGTAATACAAGCCAGATGAGAAAAATGGAAGTTTTTCGACGATGTGTTTACGACAATTTAAATAGTGAGTCATTAACAGATATTCACTATTGTCCTCAGTATTCGTCTCAATATGATAGTCATTCTGTCGAATGTCTTTGAAACTGAGGAGGGTACGCTTTAATTGTGGAAACAATAAAGCATTTTCAATTATTACTTTGGTACCCATAGGTAGAATGATCGAGGCTGTACCTGAGCCAACAATTTTTATGTCGACATCGGAAATAGTAGTGACACTTCATTTCTTTTCAGTTAATGTTTGGAAAAATTGTTTATCTTTTAAGATAGTATGTGTAGTAGCACTATCTACTAAGCACAAAACATTAATCTCCATAAGCACAGAGTTGTACATTTAGATATGAGGAATGCTAAGGAGAGCCAAGGTTACAGACACTGATTGATCAGCCGCACAAGGGATCACTTAGGTCCTACTTTATAAAAAATGTATTAAATTATTTTTGTAGACTATAGTCATATGTTCACCCAAGAAGTCATCCTTGTCTATGACAAAGCCTGCTTCGGGGAGGTCGGTGTGGTGTGTTTCACCGTGAGGAGCCTTCCCTTTTTTTTGTCTTTCAGAATACGTTGATATAGCTCCACTAGATGTTTTTGGAGTTCGACACTCGCGAGACCAATGGTCGTCGCATCCACACTTGTGACAGACTTGTTTGTTCTGTGCACGTGAGCTCGATGGTTGAACTTGAGGTGCATTCTTTTCAGTTGCACTAGGTCGCCTTACGCCGTTCGTCGCGCACCCGGAGGTGCCGTCACGAACAAAGGCGGAGGCGCCATCGTACAGGTGGATGTCGCGTGGCCGATCTCAATCGCAGGTCAGCGGCGGATGAGCCACCGTGCCGTCGGTCGCTTCAGGGGCCGTCGACGTTCGCGAGTGATCATCGCCGTCGCGATCATTATTGACGATGGCTAGGTAGGTTTTCGATTTCGGTTTTATTTCTGATCGATTTCAGAAAAAGGTTTGAAGAAATCAGAAATTTGTTTCATAAACAGATTATGAGTTTTGAAGAATCGAATTGGGTTTTTGTTCGATGAATAATACGAAATGAAGAACAGGGTATAGGTTTCGTTTTGATGTTGGTTTTGTTTTATTAATGAATATGCACTCAATGAATACGAAGCAGTAGAGGTTCTCGATTGAGTACAATTTATATCATCAAACAGGGTAAATATCGAAAACATACTATCAGAACAGGAACAATACATAAAAATCTAGAGCAGATAGCATATGAACAATTGTTTCAGGTTGTGAATTTTTCTCGAAGAATTTTTGGATACAGGGGGTTTTGTTATGCAAAAATAGTAGCAATTCATATAAACACATATTGACAATTGAATCGATACAGAGGATTTCAATTGATATAAACACATATTGACAATTCAGAATATGGTTTTGTTTCAAAGAAATTGAATCAATACAGAGGATTTCAATTGCAATTTTCAGGGAATATATACAGATGCATATGAGCATATTACCAGAAAGCATAAACATAATTTCACAGATTATATCATAAAATTATGACGGGAATCTAACACATAATATATCCCATCTCTGAAATAAAAAAGATACACACAAGAATGTATATAAAGCAGACGACATGTTCATTCATCATATATGCAATCATATTCTGCAGGATTCCGAATTAATATTTCAGATTAATATAAAAGGAAACTAACGATTTCAGCAACAAAATAAAATTAATCCCGAATTTGATTTGATGCAGAAAACAGTTTGAGCAATCCTCTCATGAATCCTTTCTTCGTAGAGACTCGTGCTCATAACGTGTTGTAATCGAGAGAAAAACGTAAGCATAAATAAAGAACACATAGTTGTTAACCCAGATCGTCACAGAGTAACTACGTCTGGGGGCGACCAAGCCAGGAGAGAATAAACTATAATCTGCCGTCAAAGTGTTTACAATATGGAGTGTACGACACATTATATAGAAGTACATAACCCTAACATCTAAGTCTTGTGGGCCTAAAGCCCACTGGACTATAATCTAATATTATGTCCATTATAATATAATATATTATACAATATATTATAACATATATATATATATATATATATATCTGTAATCTTTATCTGATTCCATTTGCTGTATTTTCAATTGTCTGGAAACTTCAATTTTTGCTGTATTTCTTTTTCTTTACCTTGAATATAATGATAATTTCGTTTTCCCTTAATTTCTTTAGTATGTAAGTTTATTAGTTTTACCAAGTATCATAGGTTTAGGTTTTCCAGGGTGAGCACGAGAGTTTTATCTTTATGTGGAATTGTGGATTAGTGAAGGTATTCTAGGGACTTTAGTGTATTTCTCCCAATTCATTTGATGAATTTCTTGGTTTCCTATGTCCATTCATTTACTGCCATTTTTTTTCTTGATCTCACATTCTCTATTTACCGAATTTCTGTCAAATTCAATTTGGTTTCCTGCATTTCTCTCTCTCAATATATATATATATACCCTAGGGTGAATAAAAGTAGGCGGCCAGTTTGTTGCCCGTTGCCGGTTGCCAAAACGCCACTCAGCAAATGAGAATAAAGTGCAGTTGTTAAAAAAATGGAAGCGATATAAAGTTAAGTAAAAGTGGGCGGCCGGTTGCCGACTACCAAAACGCCACTCAGCGAATGAAAATAAAGTGCAGGTGTCAAAAAATGGACGGTGTCATCCTCCTAATTTTTCTTTCTTACAAAACAAGTACTGAAAATTTTGGCTGCATTTTCTTTCGTCCTCCTCTTACTCTCTTGATTGTCTTTCCCACAAGGTGGATTATCGAACCATATATCTCTCAGTCATTGTTTTTTATTTGGTGCAGAGTGTGTTTCCACTCTTCCTATCTTACTTCTCCAAAAATCTGTTCGTCTCCTTCTCAGCACAGTGCCGATAACATAAGACTAGGGATTAACATCTCCTTCACCAGATATTTAGATAACATTTTAGGTTAAATTCATATTTGTCCAATGCATGTCTAGAGTAATTCTGTTAAAAGAATTAACCTTTAAAAGTTGACATTCACATGTTTCTTAAACAATGCATACCACATGCTAGATGAAATTCCCAGTCGACTTACATTTTAGTTTTTAAGGTAGTGTTTGTTTACATTTGGAGGTGAATGGAGCACATTCGGATGAAGAAAAAAAGTGGATGGGGCAAATCTTGTGAATAATAAATTTATGTTTGGTTTGAATTAGATGTGGTAGGGGTGGATGAAACTTTAAGTCAAATCAATACTTTTTGGAGATGATGATGTACTACCTCCGTCCCAGGAAAGTCTGTGGTACTTTCCTGGACACAGGTTTTAAGAAAAAGTGTGATGGGTAGAATGTGTATAATGGAGATTGTGAGGTAAAGATCTTAAAGGTGGAGATTTAAAGGAATATTTCCATTTTGGGAGTATGCAAACTTTTGTGGGACGGAGGTAGTATTATTTTATTATTATTAGTTAGTGGAGTAATGGTTGAATGATTGTATATTAATTATATTTTTTGTAATACATAAATAATTTTAAAAAAATAAACTTGATAATGAATAATTATTTAGATAAATTAAATTAATAATAAATAATATAAAATCTGTGTATATATATATAATAAAAAAATATCTTTAATTCCAATTCACAAATAATTACTTAATAGTAGAGGTCTTGATTATTAATATCTATAATCTATAATCTATAATCTAAATAAAATTTTTAATATATCAATAATTTTAATTAATTACATATACATAGTTTACATATATCAATAATTAATATGTTTATATTAGAATATTCTAATATGTATAAAAATATATATAATTAAAATTAATTTCTATTTATATATTAATTTAAATGAATTAAATAAAAATGTGTATGAAATATGTGAAAAGAGATAAATAAAATATATATTTGATGCGTAAGATAAAGTTAATGTGATTGATATTGAATTATGTGAAGTAAGTTTATAGATGTATAATAGGGAGTGGATGTGTATTTTGGATGAGATGAGATGTGCAAGTCCGAAAAATGTATGGGATGGGCCCATCCGGATGGGACCATCTCTAAACAAACACCGCCCAAAGGTTTTCTCCATTTGTCTTTAGTATGTGTTTTATCTCTTCCTTTAATCATCTTTTCCTGTTTTCTCTATTTTTTTTCCTCTCCATCATCTAACGTTAATTTTCCTTAAACACAGGGTTTCTATTGATCACCAATTGTAGACATCTGTGATCGATTGCTCGGAGTTTCAGTTCCAGATATTCCATTTCGTACGATTTCATTCAGTTCCTCTCAGCAATTTGTGTATTTTCGTTCAAATTCATTTGATTTTTGGTTTTATTTCATAATCTACTGGATTTCTTTAATTTTTAGCAATTCATTTATTTCGAAGGTAGAATCTGGGTTAGTTCTTGTTACGTTGTGAATTTTGCTTACATTGGTTTTGTGTCTTTCGAGTTCCTGTTTGTGTATCAATGTTTTGGTTATAGTCATAAGATATTACATAGCATCGCTGCTTTGAATTTTTCTTCTTTCATGAACTTAATTTGTTCATGTTCAGTGTGTGTGACCTAGAACAAAAGAGACAATGGACATGCCCCCATTTTTGGTTGTAAGAGCAGGTTATCCCTTCTAATCCACGTAATATCCCTCCCATCTATTGCAACTGCTTCTCCATTCCCTGCTAACCCAACACCAATTAATTAATTAAAGAGAAAGACGTACACTCACCATTATTTGTGTGTTTGAATGAGAAGAATTCATAGATAGGAAGGTATAGTAGGACTGGTGAGTTAAGAAGCACTTAAATGCTGTGGCATGCTTATCTTGAATGTTTTGCAACTTTTTTTTTCTTTATTATTATTCCATTTTCATTTGAGTAGCAAATTATAGTATGAAAACTTGATCAACAGAGGAGTAATTAGTGAACATGATAGCTTCTGTTGTAAATATTATGTTAATCACTATTTTTCTATTCAAGCAAAGCACTCAACAATTGTTTACATCCTCAAATCAAATACTAAAATCAATAGTTTTATCAAAATGTGGGTGTACAATTATATATGTTGATGCAAGACACAAAAGTTAAATCTCCAGATTTGAGTTTTTGATCATCAAATTTATAAAAATATATGTCTGCATCAAAATCGAAGAATTTTAAAGAGATGGAAAGAGAAAGAGCATTCCCAGGGGTATTTGTAACTAGCTAAAAATATTGTTTTGTTGCTAACAAAACATGCAAGAATATTGGGAGCTTAAAACTTGACCGCGTAGTTGCTCATAATATGTGTATTTTGTCCGTCTTATCTCTTCTTGTTTACATGGGTTTTACAGGTGGACCATTTCAATACCACGATGGTCTCCTCCGCCTCCGACGACAGCTTACATTTCCTACCAATACATTCATGCTGCAGCCTCTGCAGATACACGACCAAGTAGGTCAACTTGTTCTTCTTTCTCATATTTCCCTTTTTAAAATTTCCCATCTTTTGAGCATTTTGCTTTAAGTCTACTAAATTTGAAATAATTGCTAAATAATCTTAATCATGTTCTGCTCATTAATTATCAATAAGCAGAAGAGGAGTAAGTAAGACATTATATAGCTTTGCTTCTCTGAGAATTTTTTTCATGCATGATCATTTATTACCAATAACCAAATGAGGAGTAGGTGCAGAGTCATAAGACATCATATTGCTTTGCTTCTCTGAGGGTTTTTTCCATGCACTTAATTTGTTCACATTTAGATTAAAAAAAAAAGGTTTTCCCCTCCAATCCATGTATCATTTGTCTATTCAAATCCATTTTCATTCATTAGTGTGTGTGCGGCTATACAATCTTTATATTCTAAATCTTATAATTAGCCTTAATGCATCTAATTCTTGTTTAAAATCCCCATTTGTTTATAATTTGATCTAATCTCCACAAGTGATATTTATGGTATGGATTTCAACGTACGTAGTAGTCTTGCAGAACCTTGGTTACCGTGTTTATCGCCACCGTAGATGCAAATTCTACATGGATATATATCCAACACAGTGTCACCAAAGATAAGGCAATGAAGTGGTTGTAGGCGAAGTACAAGGTTTTATCTTCAACAACTACTCCAACAAAGGATAGTTATTGCTACGACCTAGCAATCATTATGAGTTTTCGTTGTCTTTTTTTCATTCGCAGCTGCATTGATCTTGTTCATTAGTGTTTGACAGGAAATTAACTAGCAATTATTGTTAGTTTTCGTCGTTTTTTTTCATTTGCAATTGCATTAATATTGTTCATTGGTGTTAGCCAAAAAATTACTTCTTCCGTCCAATAAAAGACATTGCATACTTTTTATTTTGGTGTGTCCCATAAAAAGTTTGCATATCTAAAATTGGAAACTATTTATTAAAATTACATTCTCACAATACACATATAATGTTCATTAAAATGTATTATTTATACTTTTCTTTTAAATTGCGTGCCCAAAAGACTCCGCAATGTCTTTTGGGATGGGGTGAGTAACATTTTAAACCATATGCAAGCTGCCTACTTTATATTTAACAAAACTTCCTTTTGAGGCTCCAGTCTCTATATTTGGTACCACATCAGTCATACTTCCTTAAAAAGGAGTCCGATGAGAGTAGAGATGTTAAACCGGGCCGGGCTAAACGGGCCATCCCGTTTAGCCCTAAAAAATACAGGGTTAGGGTCGAGCTTTAGTAGGCCCGTTTAAATCCGGGCTTTTTTGACCCGGACCTATTAGCTCGCGGGCTAAACGGGCCAACCCGCCGGTTAACCGGGTTGGCCCGCCAGCCCGGCTAATTTTTTTTTTTAATTAAATATATATTATTATTATTAAAGTTACTGCACGTCTGCAAGTGGCCAAGTGCATTGCCTATAATGAATGTTTTGTAGGCCTGGGCTCTTAGTATTCAAGCCCATTACCAAATTAAAAAACCCAACTAAAACAAAACCTAACTAAAACTCCATTGCAAAATTAAAAAACTCAACTAAGTGCTGATGTTTAGACATTTATCAGTTTATGAATTAAGTGCTGATGTTTAGACTATTACATATTAATGTTTGAACTTTATTTATGTCTTGATATTTGGATTTATAATTATGTTGAATTATTTTGATGTATTTTAATGAATTTATGAACAATATTTAGATTAATTAGCATTTTATTGCCACTATTATAAATTTTATGTTGAAGATTTAATTTTTAATTTTTTTTAGATGAAACCCGTTTAAGACCCGTTTAGCCCGAGACCCGTTAGGGTTAGGGTTAGGTCTCAATTATTAGAGGCCAGTTTAGAACGAACCGGATAAGGCCCTAACCCGTTTAGCCGGAAGCCCGTTAGGGCTAGCCCTATAGGGTTAGGGCTGACCCGTTTAACATCTCTAGATGAGAGCTTCACATTGTATTAAATAAAACACATCTTTTATATGAGATCAATTCAAACAAATTTTTATCTTCGTTTATTTCTTTACAACTATTATATATTTTTAATTTTCTAGGTGTATTTTCACATTACTTAAAAGATAATACCTAACAATTAAAAAATATATTATTATATGTACATTATCATAATTAAATATAAAAAAATAACACATTGTTATAATATATGTACATTATCATAATTAAATATAAAAAAAATAACACATTGTTAATCTGGGCCAACACCTCAATCTTGAGGTGTGCCCCCACTAGTATATATATATACACACGACAGTGGCTGCTAAATAAATGTTGGTGAATGCATAATTAATTTTATTAAGTTATTAAGGACATACTAGTCATTTCTTGTATTATTATACATAATTATATATTTAAGTGTGTGTACTCCAAATACGTGTGGGTGCATTTAACCTGGGCCTTTATTTTAAATGGGTTTATTTGTTTTGGACCCTTTGTATTAATTGGGATTTTTTTTAGGGCACGGATATTTGTCCTCCCATTTTTTAGTTCTTCACCACCTACATCAGTTCACCACAAAAAAAGTTCAGTTCACCCCCTCTTTATTTCCTAAATTGACCAGTTTGTATGTTCACCCCCATTATTTTTGTTCGAAAATTTCTTTCGAACGAAATTGATATGTTCATCTTCTATTTTCGAACAAAATTGAGTTGTTCATTAACTTTTGTTGAACAAATTGTGTTTGTTCATTTTATTTTTCCGAATAATTATATTCGAAAATTTTCTTCGAACAATAATTGGTTGTTCGAATTTTTTTTTTGTAACATTTTGTATTTGTTCTACAACTCAGATTTGAACATTTCACAATTTTAAAATTGTGAGTTGATTTGCGCACAAACATCTGTCAAGGCAATATGAACAAGAAACAAAAGTGGGTGGTTTTTATATGCCATTGAGGCAGAATGAGATCTCAATGATTCTGAATCAAAGCAGTATAACCGTGGATCTGCTCCAAATTCCGGTCTTTGCATCGAAGCAGGCGGTAGTTAAAAGCGACGGCGACGGCTACAAATTGGGCATGTATATAAATTATGATTTTCGATCGATAGCGAGCAGAAGCACAAATCATCACACAGATTGGATATGTATACAAACTTCGAATAGAGGTGTGAGCAGATGAACAGGCGCTACGCGGAAGAATACCGGCGTCCATTGGGCGTTTCTGTCTGCCAGAGCAAGCGGTTTCAAATTTGGCGATTGTCTTCGACTTGCGGAAACGTGGCGACGACGGAGTAGTGGAATCGCGGCTGTGATGAACAACTATAATGGGCTGCTATTTTAATTCATCACAGCAGCTTTAATTAATAATGTGTTCGAATGTTTGAATTTTGAAATAAGAACATCAGATTTGGGTTTCTCTTAGAAGATTTCAAATCTGTTTGCAAATCTAGGGTTTGAAGAAGGTGGTGAATTGATCTATTTTGTAATTGGAGAAATATAAAGAGTATTTTTGTCTTTTACAATGTAAATTTTAATTGAGGAATGAAAAGGGTGGTGAATAACTAAAAAATGGGGGGTCAAATATCTGTGGCCTTTTTTTTATTATGGGGTTTTAATTTATTTTTGGGCCTTATCGATTAATAAAATCCTAAAGTCCAGTCTACTAATAATTATTATCATTATTTTGGGCCTAAAGCTCATTAATAAAAGGCTCATGTTATATGCACCCACAATACCCTTAATATAAACTGATGCCCTTAATATAAACTGATGCACCCATGTACATTGTTTGAAACTCATATCTTCATCCACCTCCCCTGTTTGAATCCACCGCACCCTCTGCTCTGGCTCAAACCCCCCATTATTTCTTCATTTCTCAAAGCAAAATTCATCCACTCACAGAAAATTATTAGTAAAACTAAGGAAAATAAAGGCATCATCAATGGCTTCCATAGCAGCAAATGAAAATTCACAAAGGAGTAAACTATTTTCCGTGTTGTTGGTTTGGCTTGGAAACATGTGTCGAAGCCCAGGCGCCAAAGGAGGCAAGTGACGGCGAAGGAGGCAACTGACGACGGCGTACGATGCTAGCGCGACGGAAAAGGAGGCAAGTGACAGTCGCGATAAGATGCTGGCGAAACGACAATTTTGGAATAACAAAACCAACCCTCGACTGTGAATTTTGGAATAATTTTTCAAGCCCTAACGAAGAAGGTGCAGCGCCAGCAACAATCACACCGGTGACCCGATTTTCGGAAAACAATTTTGAAACAAAAGTTGAACCCTAACTCTATTTTTCAGTGGGTTCATGATTAGGAACATAATTTCTTTCTTTTTTTGTTAAATTGTTACCTGAGGGTATTGTGTGTAAATTTGTTGTGGGTGTACTCAACATTACGTGAGTGTACTCAACATATGTGTGTACTCAATACAGTTGTGGGTGCATTTAACCTGGGCCTTAATAAAATTTATGGACTTTATTTATTTTAGGGTTTTACTTGGATTATTTATGATTTGGTTCTGAAGCCCCATTAATAAAGATCATAGAATAGTAATAATATACTAATTAAAGTCCAATTTATGCCCCCTAATTATTTGGCCCAATTTTTAAATTCTTTTAGCCCGCCTTATATTTTTTTTAAACGATACCATAATACAAAGATCAAAATCCACATGACTTGCCCAGAAGACAAGAGCTCTGATAATTCTGGGATATCATCTCAACCAAGATCTAAAAAATGAATACCTCACTGAAAAGGATGTCAGTATTTTATGGACATCCCTGTAGGATCGTTTCCAACAATAAACTAATGTGATCCTTCCCCAAACCCAATATGTTGAGTTACTTAAAAAAAAATTATCCACCTTCCACGCAAGTAACCTTGTACTCCAGTGAGATGTTTTTAAAGATGTTTGTGCCAATGTTATTTGCAAACACACCGTGAGAATGGAATTTTATATATATCAAATATATGTGAAAGAAAACACGTCTTAAAGGAACTAAAATGTCAATATAGTGAGATGTACCTCACTACAATTTGGATTTTTGAACTATACATTATCACTGATGGACAATGTGATACTAAATTATATAGGCTTTTGTATAATAATTCATATTTTTTAAGAGCTCACATTACGTCCTTATTTTTAGAGTGACACATGAAATGAGATGAAAATTGATACAATTCATGATATCGATCTTGTTGTTGCATTGTCGAACTTCTTATTTTCTGAAGCACCAGATACATGATTAACATCTCACTCTGCCTCATTATAAATTTTAAAGGCAAGTCACTCATTCTGCATAGCCTACTCTTTAGCAAAAATAACATTGAGACCTGTTTACGCTAAAGATAAAAAATAAAAATATTTCATTCTTACACAAGATACATGATGTTTGTGGATTAATTAATCCAGAAGGCGTATCATTCAAATATTCTATGGTGCTGGATTATACTTTGACATACGGGTCACATGTCACTTTACTGTCCACAAGACATTATGCATGCAAAACTCTTAGCACAAAGTACATATCTTAGGGCTCACCACCCTAATCACAATATCACATTATTACATCAAAAGCATCTGATGATTATTGCATATAAATCAGGATCAATATAAAGCATCTTGATACCCATGTGCTACACAAAATGGTCTCGCAGAGGCCACCATCTCAAGAAAATAATTGATGGCTAATGCATTGGTTATGCGCACCAACATGCATTTCTCTGTATGGGTTTATGCAATATCACATGCATCTTCACTTATTCGTTCTAGACCCACTGTTAACAACTTGTGTACCAGTTGGTAACTGGATATAAGCCTGATATTTCATATTTAAACATTTTTTGTTGTGCCGATTGCGCCACCACAACGCACTAAAATGGGTCCTTAGAAATGATTAAGTATTTATATTGGATATAAATCTCCAACAATTATCTGCTGCTTAGAACTTTGACAGACGACCTATTCACTGCTAGATTTGCGGATTGTCACTTTAATAAGATAGTCTTCCCATCGTTAGGGGGAGATAAGAAAAAGAATTTTCTATGGGAATGACAGGAAGAATCGTGGTCATTCCCACTCTATCTCCTTTGATCCCCAAATTTCACAATGAGAAAGTGATGTAAAATAATAAATATCCAGAACGTAACAGATTCGATGCCTGATTCGTTCATTGATGTTGCTAAAGTGACTAGGTCACACATATCAGCTGCAAATGTGCCTATAAGGTTAGAAGTTCCCAATAAGGGTCACAACACCATAGAAAAGGTGTTGCAACCACACTTGGTGGAAGTGTGGTTCAGGCCGTGACTCGTAAAAGGAATAGGGGAGGCCACCTATTTCGATTGACACCACCCAAAGAAAGGAATGGTTGGTGTGGCATAATTAAATCTATCGATCATCAATGTCGAAAATACATCTCATGAGATTATCTATGTTAAAAGTTATGTCCAAGAATCATTACTGGAGAATGGGCTCAGTTATTTGGATCCATATTAAAATTAATATACAAGTAACAAAAGAATGGGCCCAGTTATTTGGATCCCATATTAATTGAAGTGACACAAGTTATATGCACCATTTTTTATTGGTAGTACACACATTATAAAATGAAAACACCCACCTTATAAATACAATTTTATCCTTTCTTAATTTTCTTCCTCTCATTTTTTTTTAAAAGCAAACACCCACTTCTTCTCTTCCTTTATTTCTCTCTCTTTCCCACTATCCATCACTCTCGCCTGCAAATTGCCAACCCTCATCCACCCCGAAAATGGATCCTCTGCTGGGCAATAAAACCAACAAATTGTGATGGGGAGTAAAACGCTGACGTATTATTAATATATTTTCTTTTTTCTTTAAGTTTTGACCAAGTCATAAATTTTTTCTACCGTGATAATGAGCTAAAAAGGAGGAATAGTTAACCATACGTCAGCGTTTTACTCCCCAGCACCATTTGCTGGTTTTATTGCCCAGCAGAGGATCAGTATCCCTACACCCCTCCCTCTCTTCTTTCTCTTTTCCTTTTCCTTTTTTTCTTCTAGTATGTATAGTGGAATATAAACGGAGGGTGATTGAAAATTGCTTTTTAAGAGCTTTCTTGGAGAGCAATTTTTTAACAGTTCTTTGAACTTAGAGAGCTGTCATTTAGAGAGTCCTCATAACCGCTCACTAAGTCAAAATGCGTATTTGTGGTTGTATCATGAATAATTATTTTAAAGCATT
>JAPKLY010000015.1:736243-751719 GCA_026898435.1 Prunella vulgaris | reverse complement strand
GTCGTTTTCCACAAGCCAGTTACTGTAACCTCTCTCAACAACGAATCACCTGAAATAAAGTGTGTATGGTTAAACTAAATTGATAAAACTCTTTTCATAAGTAGTGATTAAAATATAAACAATATTTATATACCTGTTCGAACTTGTGGTCTTGTACGCTTTACATCATTCCCCTTTAGAAAGTGCACTTTGTCCTTCCGCCATTTATGATCATTACATAGAAACTTCCGATGGTTATCGAAACATGATACCTTTTTACTCAGTGGAAGCCAAAATGCATTAGATCCATCCATGCAGTACGGGCAAGCTTGTTTTCCTTGAGTCGACCACCTAGACAACATAGAATATGCTGGAAAGTCGCTGATGGTCCATAAAACAGCAACCCGTAATGTGAAGTTCTCCTTTCTGTACACGTCATATGTCTCTACTCCCGTATGCCACAAATATAACAATTCTTTAATCAGTGGCTGAAGGTAGACATCTAGGTTTTGCTTAGGATTCTGAGGACCAGGCACCAAGACAGTGATAAATATGTGTTGAGGCTTCATGCACAATCAAGGAGGTAGATTGTACGGAGTTAGTAATACAGGCCACAACGAATATTTCTTCCCGTGCATACCGAATGGAGCAAATCCGTCTGTGCACAGGCCAAGCCTCACATTTCTCTTCTTACTCGCAAAATCTGGAAACTCTCTATCAAGATGTCTCCACGCATTAGAGTCAGCAGGATGACGCATCTCTCCGGAATTCTCATCAGAACACTCCTCAGCTTGCCATCTCATGTCTTTTGCAGTGGCACTCGACTGATACAACCTCTCTAGACGAGGAGTGATGGGAAGATAATACATAGACTTGAAAGATGTCTTCTTCCTACGATCTGAGGGTTTGAACCTAGGGTAGTTGCATATCCTGCACCGATCGATGCTCTCGTCGTCGCCCCAAAATATCATGCAACCATTGGTATAACAATCAATCTTCTCAAATGGTAAACCCATATCCTTCAAGAGCCTCTTACTTTGATAGAAATTTTCTGGTGCTGTGTTCTCTTTAGGTAGGGCCCGTTTGAACAACTTTGCAAATTTATTGTACACTTTCTGACTGACTTTGCCTTCAGTTTTGATGGACAACATCTGAGCATTGAATGATAATTGTGTCTCAGTATCACAACCAGGAAACAGCTTCTGATCGACAGATTTAAGCATCTCAAAAAATCTCTGCGAACGAGGATTTGATTCATCTTCCATGTGGTGACCACCCAAACCAGACTCATCAATCATCGTTTGATAGCTTTGGAATTCATCCACCGGTGTCTCAGAGCATGGAATAGGCGAATCACGGCTCGAACCACCAATCTCAAATCTCTCACCTCCACTGCTACGAAACTGATCATAGAAGGCAACCACTGTTTCAAGATTATGATTCCACCGAGTTTCGCCATGTACAGTCCAATTGTAATAGTATGGAGTAAAACCAGACATCACGAGATGAGTTAGAACCTCATCAATGCTAAAAAATCTCTTGTTACCGCACTTTTTTTTTGAACAAGGACATCTAATCTGGCCATTCATATCCATGCAGTGTGGATTACCAGAGGCAAACGCAGTAAACTCATGAATTTTCTTGTAAAATTCAGGGTTGATCGATCCTTGTATCAGACGAGGGATTTCATACATCCAACGACGATCAGGGAGTTCCATCTGATTTAAATTAAAAATATACCACATTAGAATTATAAAAAAATTCGCCAGAGTTTCCACTATAAACAAGCATATCCGATTTTTTAAAACAAAAAATCCAATATATATAATCAAACATCAATTACACTACAAAATTCTAACAAATTAAATTAGGATTAGTCTCCAATAAAAATAGATATATTCATAAATAATTAATGTACAACATGCAAATAATATTAAACTTAAACGGTAAAAATGTAAAAATGTACGGTCAAATTGAAGCAACGAGCACAATGTGACAATGGACCCGAACGATTACAACCAACACGTTGAAATAATATAATTCTTCACATTTTTGAGATTTTTTAAGGTTTTGGGGGTAAATTTTCGTGAATGAAAAGGAAAGAAGAGGGCAGTGGCTGTTCTATATTCGAAGTTTAGCGACCGTTTTTTTTAATTTACCGACCAAAAATTCGATCGCTAAATGTAAAAACCGAATCGGGCAATAATTGCCCACCTACCCGCTTTCGGTTTTTAATTTTAGCGACCGAAAAAGCGGCCGCTAACATAAAAATAAGTTACCGACCGCCTAATCGGTCGGTAATATTGTTGACTAATATTAACTGACAATTTTAACTAGTGCTCTAAAAGGCGGTAGCTTATTTTTATGTTAGCGACCGCTTTTTCGGTATGTATTTTCGTTGAAAAATTTAGGGTTTGACCAGTAGTCAAAATCGGTCTCTAATCGATCAAAAATCGGTCGCTAATTAATTATTTAGCGATCGATTTCAGTCGGTCTGTAAAAAGCGGTCGCTAAATTCCGTCTTTTTTGTAGTGATATTTTCTGCTAGAAAACATTACAACTTTGTCAGACAAAATTAATATTTAAATTTTATTGTACAATAAAATAAAATTATTTTTATTATTAAACAATATTGAAATAAAATTTCACTTTCATTCACATTTTATCCGAAAATGAAATTTCAATTTATTGAATAAGTTGTGATTTTATTTTTCAAAATATTAATTTGGTTATATTTTAAAAAAAGTGTTGAGTTAACTAAGTGAAAAACAAAACCAAAATTCTTAATATTCAAATATATAATACCAACAATTACTATGGTTTCAAATCGTGAGATATTTTAAATTTTAACTTTATTTTTATTTTATTTTAAATTCTATTACTCATGTTACAAAAAAAAAATCCAATAAAGAAAATCAAAAGGTATATTAATTCACAACAATAAATTAGAAACTACTAACAACTATATATGCATAAAAATAGGATATTCTATCAACGTGACTGAGAGACATAGGAGAGATATTATTCTCTCTGACTTGGTAAATAACATTAAATTTAATAATGAATTTTAATTATTTAAAAATTGAATAAATATTACTTTTTATCTATTTAAAAATTACAATAACAAATATATTCGTATAAAGAGATATTTTTAAACTATTAATTTAAACTAGAGATTACAGATTAAAAATAATTAAAATTTCAACTTAACATATTGATTATCTTCCTGAGATTACAGATTAAAAATAATTAAAGATTAACATATCAATTTTTTATTTTGAGGAAGATGGAGTGTCATTCTTATTTTTATTTTTATTTAAGGAAGAAGATGCGTGCAAATATTTTTTATTTTATTTTATTAAGTAAATTCTAATATCTTGGAATATGTAATCATGATTACCGAGAGAATGAGAAAGAAAGAGTGTTTAGAATTTCAAATTTGAAAATTTGAAATTTTTTCGCACAAAATTAGATTTTGAGACATTAAAGGCATATTAGTCAATTATCATGTAAATTAAATTTATAATGACTTTTCTATCCTTTTCTGTCTTGGCAGAATCTGCCCACATAGATTAACCGTTTCTTTTATTCATTTTATATATGAAATATAAACTTCAGAATCAATAAATTTTTTATATCAAATTTTCGTTGTTTGATGTGGACAATTGATGCTCTCTTGATGATCATTTCGTTGGATGATAATCTCAGTATTGAGGTACGTAACTATATCAAATATTTATTTTATAAATGTTACTACCTCCGTCCCAGGGGTATTTGCACCCTTGTGATGACACACAGTTTAAGAAAAATGTATTTTTAAATAAAGTAGCGGTGTATGGGTAAATGTGTGGAAAGTTTTGTGAGTGTGCACGCAAATCGATGTTTCCCTTTTAAGCAGTGTGCAAATTAGTTTAAGACAACCCAAAATGAAAAGTGTGCAAATTGGTTTGGAACGGAGGGGGTATAATGTTAATATAATCTGTATATACATCACAACTTGTGCATGTGCAATGGACTTCTTGAGCATTTGAATGAATAAATATAATAGTTTTTGTCTCATCAAATTAGTTGCAAATTAATGAATAGGAATTGGAGTTTTATAACTTTCTACTATATATAATGTTTTTGAAGCTGGTCAAATATTAGATTAGATTTATTTTTATAATAGGGGTTTTATTTTACTTTAAGTATAGATCATTTTAAAAGTTTATATATATATAAACTTTTATATATATTATATA
Organism: Prunella vulgaris; assembly: GCA_026898435.1. NCBI lineage: Eukaryota > Viridiplantae > Streptophyta > Magnoliopsida > Lamiales > Lamiaceae > Prunella > Prunella vulgaris. Next base: position 747,499 of record JAPKLY010000015.1, on the reverse strand, counting down.
TATTATATATATATATATATATAATATCCTAATTTATCATAATTTTTCCTCAATAACTTCATATAGTCTCATCTCAAGAATCTCATTTAGTGAAATGATGCTCTCACTTGAAACATTGATCACTCATTTTAGGAATCTAGGAAGAGAGTTGGGTGATGGGAGTGATATCCTATTTTGGGAGGAGTGTTGGGCTGGGGGATCGCATTGAATTATGTTTTCCCTAGACTTTACAACTTGAGTGTTAATAAGAATGCTACAGTGAGTAAGTTAGGGGAGTGGAGGGATGGGGTGTGGATTTGGGATTGGAAGTGGAGAAGAGATCTTTTCGATAGGGAAAATGATATTCTTAATGAGCTTCTTATTGAGATTAACAGATTTCGTTTGAAACAGGGTATCAATGACGGGTGGAGATGGGGTCCATCTCTCAAGGAGAACTACTCGACCAAGAGTGCCTATGAGGTTCTGAGCCAACCCGAGATATTGGTAGGTGAAGAAAAGGAGGAATTCAAACTCATATGGAATAAGTTCATCCCTCCGAAGATCATTGTTCATGCATGGACAGTTCTATGGCAACGAATTCCAACTCTATCCAATTTATTAAGCCGAAATGCTGTGCCTGCTCAGGTCAATCCTAATTGTATATTTTGTAACAACTCAACAGAGACGGTATCTCATGTCCTATTTGATTGTGTTTTTTCCTATCATTTTTGGATGAGTTGTATTGAATGGATGAGACATAAAGTGGCTTTACCATCCGACCCGGCGAGGAATCTACTTCTCTTTAGTAGTCTAATCAAAGGAAAGGAAGGAAAAAATCTTGTTGTATGTATATGGTTATGTGCGATTTGGATACTATGGAAAAAAAGAAACGCTGTCATTTTTCGTCAGGATTCTTTTAATTGCAAGGAATTAGTGGATGAACTTAAGGCTCGCATTTGGAGTTGGTTTACGGCAAAAGGCTACAAGGAGGCTTCAGGATCTTTCGAAGGTTGGGCGAAGAATCCAAGTATTTTTAAGAAATAAGTACGTATTATGAGATGTCTTGGTGACTTGTGTTATTTCTGTTCATAATTGTGAGATTGCCAAAAACTATTTGTATTTGAGTTGGGGGTATTCCTTATACCCTTTTATGCTATAAAATCCTTTCTTTTCTGATAAAAAAAAAAACTTCCTCTATCCACCAATTTATTTCTCATTTTCCTTTTTTGTTTGTCCACAAAACTTTTTCCCATTTTCTTATTTGGAAACAACCTACACTCACAATAAAATTTTGGGCCCCACAATACTCTTACTTTTCCCTTACTTTATCTATCATTTCAATATAATACTACTTTTTATTAAATCTCGTGTCCACAAAGAAATTGGAAAAAGTTTCATGGATGGAGGGAGTATCAAACACTATATTTTAATACATATTAATTTGTGATACGATGTCACATAAACTTTAAGATTAAAAATTAGTATTACATCATATTAATTTATTTAGAAAGGTAATGTTTTTAATAAGTAAAGGGTCTCCAATTTTTTATTAAAAATTTATTTGTGTTCAATTATTTTTAATATATGAAAAAAATTATGCATCATATTAATTGTTTTACAAATAATATGTTAATATGGTAGCGTTGGTTTGTTTCACTATTAATTATTTTGCACTAATTGCACCATTTACACGAGATTCATGATAAATACATCACATGTTAATTAATTAATTAATAATATCATTTAATATAAGATGAAACAGAATTTAAAATAAGAATCTCCAGTCTTTCAAAATACTGTTGTTTAATTAATGAAATCTGCACTGGTCAAATCATATTTATTAATTTTCAAGTGACACTAATAAAAAATTATAAATGATCCATTGATTATTTCAGAAACTTGAAGAAAAGCTGGAGGCACTCAAATGTAGGCAAAGCGAGCTGCTTCTAAAAATGGGGTCAGGGATTTGTACTTTTTATTTTTATTTTTTAGTTATCATTATTAAATACTTATATTCATATTTGAGTAAGTAAATTAATATAATAAACAAATCGAGTTAATCAAATATTTTAAATTTTATGCACAAAAAGTTAATTTATGCCGATTTGATTTCATTGTCAGGTGTTATAACCCCGATGTTGAGAAAATCGATTCTGTTATTGAAGCTGATGTCCATGAACAACTTCTCATGACTGCCATTGAATATATACAAAAGTTAAAGATGGTTAATTTATTTTAATGCAAAATTATATATGTTCAGACTCTATTGTTTCTATTTCTGTGGTAAAATATTTATTTGACCTAAATGATAATTTAATTATACATTTATAGTGGAATTGATTTTTTAAAATGAATATGAGTGAATGTGAAATTAATGTCATTTATTTATGTGGATAAATGATTCAAGCTCATATGCATTTAGTGCATGGTGCGTTCATTCAATAGTTGACATTATTTACACTGAAGTGTTTGGACTGTAGCTATGTAATGTATGTGTTTTAGTAAAAAGAAATTTTATTTTAAAAATTGTGTCGCATATAATGATTTAAGAGATAATCTTCGCTGAATTGTTTTTTACTTTCCAAAGGTTGCGACTTTTGAAAAAATTCTCTCATATTCAAATTAAATGCATTTTCGACTTTCTTACTTTCTTTGCAATTTATGTCATTTTTTACACTTTTCAATGTGAATTAATTATGTTTCGTCCAAATTTGCTCTTGAAGTCATTAAAAATAAGTTAGACAGTAATAGTTTTAAAGTGTCATTCAGAATCCAAAAGCAATTAATTAAGGGCATAGTAATATATCGAGAATTTTTTTAAATATGTTCGCACTGATCCAAAGTAACATATATTTTGAATAGGCCGGAATAGACAAGAGTTGTCAAAGACATACAACTACATCTGCGTGCATTTTCTAGAATTGTAGTTCTGCTTCAGAGTTGAATCTCAAAATTTCGAATACTCATTTGTGATTCTTCAATAACTTCTATTTCGTAGTGCGGAAGAAAAAAGACTCTAAGACCAAGGTTATCACCAACTTTTCCAACCCAGGTCACCCAATTAATCCATCTACACAACCCACTACACATCTATTTTTTTCTACTTTTATCAGCAACCTCTCCAATCTAGGTCAATTGATATTATATTATTTTATTATTCTTTTACTTAATTTATAATATATTACCAATAATAATTTTTTTTAAAATAAATTAATAAAAAAACTCTTTACTACTAATTTCTAACTTACATGAAAAAAGATTACTATAAAAAATTAAAATTAAAACTTGATTGAGATTTAGAGAAAACTGAGAAATTGAATAACTTCCAAAATTTAAAATTTTTGGAGTTGGAATAATTTTGAGTGTGTTGATAATTTTGGGAGTTGAGATGCTTTTCAGAATTTGAAAAATATGGATTATCTGGATCCGCCATTAAAGATGAAGAGAAATCATAGGATAAGAGATTGATTTTTAATGTGCTTCAAAATATATCAAAAGTGGTCTCTATTTATAGAGAATGAAAAATAATAAGAATTTTAGTTATTTTTTTTATTTTTTTAATAAATAATAATTGAAATAAAGTATATTATATAAAAAAATATGGGTGACCAATCAGAAGCTGACAAGTATCAGCATATGACTGGCCACCTAAGGGCTCAAAACAATGTTGTAAGGTAGCATGGGGCGACGCCGCCTACTTTTTTCATTTTCATTTCTCTATTTTCTTTTATTTTTAATTTTGTCCTTTTGTGCACAACTCACCCCAATTTACCACTGATAAACATGGTCTAAAGTCGTCGTATTTGGAGAGGGCTGTCAAGGGCCTTATTGCATCATTATATAGGACAATAACGTCTATGAAAAGCGAGTTAAACTTGTGCCTCAACTTTCATATTATATTGGTCTTGTATAAAGTCATCTTCGTCTACACGCCTCATTTCATTATATTTTCAAGAATAGTAAGACATCATTTTATGTTTTTGGAGATTGACTATAATTATTGTCCAATAACATTAGATCATGTGGAGACGTGTTGTAAAATTTGTCCACACTCGCTTTAGTTAGGGAAGATAAATTTTTGTGAATTATATAATTACTTTTTAAAAGATGAATTGTGATGAAAAATAAATTATCTATCAAATGAATTATTATGCAGAATTTTCTTAAGATGAAGAATTAATGCATTTAACAACCACACATCATATTGTCAATTCCTTCAAGACTTAATAGTGTTGGGAAATCTTCTAGTTTAAAATAATTTTGCATTGAGGGTAAATTTTTAAAAAAATAGGTTAATTGCACCATTTGAGATGGAGAAGAGAAGCCCATATTTATTAGCGACACTTGAGTGGAAAAAAAGAATTTGCTCAGTTTTAGTTGGACAAACTAAATAAAAGAAAAGAGAAGTTTTTGCACCAAACCGATTATGTGCAAGAAGAGGATCAACATGCAAAACAAGTTAATTCAAAGGTGGAGTCGGCTATCTTAAAGTTCGAGAAAATGTCAAAGAAAGAACCAAAATTAGGTTATCACTGCAATTGGGGAGATGAAGCATAAGGAGTTGAAGTTCGAAAGCAAGGTTGATGAAGCTTTGAATATTCTTAAGCTCATTGCTGATAATGTTAAGAATAATAATTCGCACCATTTACTTTCTTCAAAAGAAAAGACAAAGTTTGCTTGAAAATGTCTTCCAAAAGTCATCCTTGAGCATTCACCCTTTTGGGCAGGAAATTATCATGTGGTGAAATTAGTATTCACAAGTCAACTTTTAATTAGGTCATAAGCAACTCATCATATTTCAGCATTAAATCTTTGGATTGACTTAATATTAATTTGCGCAGCTGTTTCTTTTTTTGTCTTTTTTGTCCTATAAGATATATTAACCATGAACTCTTCACAATATTGTTGCAACACCCCCCGCCCCCTTTCTCTCTCTCTTAGGGCGAAGGAGGATTGTAATTAGAAAACTTGAGAGCCTTCAATCTCGCAAAGCTACTTACATAAAGCGTGAGAAAGCTATCATTAAGAAGGCGGACCAACTCTCAATTTTGTGTGATACAAACATCGCTTTCATCATGTTTTCTCCCTCTGGCAAAGTCACTACTTTTCCAACTACTGAAAGATAATTAAGATATGTGTGTTTATTCGATCGATGTTATAATTGAAATATTTAATTTATATAATTTTATTTTATACGTGACGAATTTGGGAAGATTCAAATATAAAATTTTATTTAAATTGGCATATGCTATGCTAGGTATTTTCTTCTTCTTTTCTTTTCTTTTTTTGTTTTTCAATATAAGGTGGATTAGAGTAATGGTTCTTTTTCTGCAGACTAATTTTAGAGTTACATGATTGATTTTGTTATATGTTCAATTATAAGAAATATATTCGGATTTCAATAATTTTAAGTTTTTAATACGTGTATATATTTTTACTAAATAAAGTATATATATATGACAAAAACTTGTATGAACCCGAGTTCAAACTCAGGTTTATCAATTATCACTATCATGTGTATACACCATAAGTGTTATGTATATTCATTATTACTGTTATGCATATACACTATCAGGTTAAATAATCAAATATATTTTTATAACAGTGATAGTGTATATGATTAATTAATCCAGAATACGGATCATTCAAGTATTCTATGGTGCTGGATTATACATTGACATATTGGTCACATGTCACTTTACAGTCCACAAGACATTATGCATGCAAAACTCTTAGCACAAAGTACATGTCTTAGGGCTCACCACCTTAATCACAATATCACGTTATTGCATCAAAAGCATCTGATGATTATTGCATATAAATCAGGATCAATATAAAGCATCTTGATACTCATGTGCTACACAAAATGGTCTCGCAGAGACCACCATCTAAAGAAAATAATTGAAGGTTAATGCATTGGTTATGCGCACCAACATGCATTCCTCTGTGTGGGTTTATGTAATATCGCATGCATCTTTACTTATTCATTCTAGACTCATTGTTAACAACTTGTGTACCAGTTGGTAACTGAATATAAGTCTGATATTTCACATTTACACTTTTTTTTGTGTGAAATATATGTGCCAATTGCGCCCCCACAATGCACTAAAATGGGTCCTTAGAAACGATTAAGTATTTATGTTGGATATAAATCTCCAACAATTATCTGCTGCTTAGAACTTTGACAGACGACCTATTCACTGCTAGATTTGCGGATTGTCACTTTAATGAGACAGTCTTTCCATCGTTAGGGAGAGATACGAAAAATAATTTTCTATGGGAACGACAGGAAGAATCGTGGTCATTCCCACTCTATCTCATTTGATCCCCAAATTTCACAATGAGAAAGTGATGTAATATAATAAATATCCAGAATGTAATAGATTCGATGTATGATTCGTTCATTGATATTGCTAAAGTGACTAGGTCATACATATTAGCTGCAAGTGTGCCTGTAAGGTTAGAAGTCCCCAATAAGGGGCACAACACTGTAGAAAAGGTGTCGCAACCATACTTGGTGGAAGTGTGGTTGAGGCCGTGGCTCCTAAAAGGAATAGGGAGAGGCCACCTGGTTCGATTGACACCACCCAAAGAAAGGAATGGTTGGTGTGGCATAATTAAATCTATCGATCATCAATGTCAAAAATACATCTCATGAGATTATCTATGTTAAAAGTTATGTCCAAGAATCATTACTGGAGGACTCTCCGACGTTTAATATGATTCCAGAGAATAAAAAAATCTCTATTGATTATGAGAGTGCATATAAGTCGATGGACAAACATTACACACAAAGTAATGATGTATTTATTTATTATGTTGCTCAAGAAAATATAGAGCACGATAAAATCAAACCAAGATCAGTTGTAGAATATCAACAAGAGTAAACTGATCTAAATACAAGAATCAATCCAGGTAGAACTTGATTTTCTGACAAAGTGATGTGTATTTGGTCTGGTAGTGCTAGCCCGACCAAGTGTAAAGCCTGTAGGACATGATACATAAATAACTCTTTGTTATAAAGCGTAGTGAGAAATATATGGTCCTGATATATAAAACCTGCCTTATGGAACAAGATTTCTCATAAGGCTCTGGAATAGATTATGAGGAGCCATACTCTCCTGTTATGGATGTTAAAACGTCCTGCTACTTAATTAGCTTAGTATTATCCAAAGGATTGGAAATGCAGCTTATGAATATGGTTACTGTATATCTCAATGGGGATCTTGATTCAGAGATATACATGAAAGTGCCTGATGGTCTTCCATTACCCAAGTCAAGTAACTCTGAACCACTGAGTACGTTTACAATTATATTGAAACACTCACTTTATAGATTGAAACAATCTGGGCCGATATGGTATACCCATCTGAGTGACTACTTGATTGGGAAAGGTTACAAAACATAAAGAACATTGCCACTTCGTATTTATAAAGAAAAATAAGTTTTAGGTTTGCGATTATGACACTTATGTTGCGGGATAAACATAGGTACTCTTAATGAAATAAGAGAAATCCTGAGACTAATTAAAATTATTGAGATAAAGGATCTCTGGAAAACTCAATTTACTAATATTTTGACTAGAACACTGAGTTTGTGGAATACTTATCCACCAGTCTGCATATGTCCAAAAGATGTTCAGGCGATTTAACATGGACAAAATACAGGCTGTTAGCACTCTCATGATCGGCCGATGTTTGGATTTAAAGAAAGGTCCATTTCGTTCAACACAAAATGACGAAGAAATATTAGGAACTGAAATTCCTTATTTAAGTGCAATAGGCACATTATTGTATTTAGCTCAATATACTTGGCCAGATATTACTTTCTCAATGAACTTGTTAACTAAAACTATTACAGTACCAACAAAATATCATTGGAACAGTGTCAAGAATGTACTTTGATACTTAAAAGAAATCATTAACATGTGCATGTTATTTACTATATAAATGTTGACAGGGACTGTAGATGAAATTGCAACCCTTAAGAAAATATTGAATGTTATCCAATACACTTATACACCAAATAATATATTATTTGGTTCTACTAATGTTGGTTATATCTTAACCACATAAACATCCCTAGATTGATTATGTATTCACCATGAGAAACATGGTGATATCTTGGGCATCAGTTAAGAAAACTTTGATAGCTATCTCTTTAAGTTATCTAGAGATTAGTACCTTACATGAAGCAATTTGTGAGTGTATTTAGTAAAATTTCATCACACATTCAAGGAATCAGTGGCTTGAGTTCTACCACTGAAGATCCTTTATGTATATACGAAATATATTGTATGCATTGAACAGATGAATCTGTGATATACAGGTGATAATATAAAGTATATATTACCGAAGTTTTTCTATAACATGCGACAACAATCTTTGCTCAAGATTCAAGTAATTTAAGTAAGCTCTAATGAAAATGTGGCTAATCTATTTACATAATCATTGTCCAAGATAACTTTTGAGAAACATCTTAAAGGTATTAAGATGTGTAAATTTTTTGAGCTCACTTGATAGGTGTACCTATCTGTTGAAAAGTGTAGACTTCAGGGGGAGTCTTAACATAGGTTTTTTATCAAGGCAACATTCATGCACCATTCATCCTTTTGATTTGGCACAAGGGGGAGTGTAAAAGAAATTTACATTTATGTGCCTTCATCAAAAGTAATTATTAAAAGGATAGTTTAGTCATTTCATTATGTATCCTATATTCGTATAAACCCTAGTTTGTAACCTATATAAAGAGATCTCATTCTCAAGATATAGTGGAATAATCTCCTGGATTGGTACGCCCCCAGATGTAGCCTTTCAGGTGAACTGGGTCAACAAATCTGTTCTTCGTTTTTTTTAATGCTTTATCCATTATCCCAAAACACTTATTAAATATTATGTTCTTGATTTTCTTTTAACATACTTATATAATAATAAAATTTTATAATTAAAAAATTTCTTGATTATTTTTAAATATAATAAAACAAATCTTAAATGTTTTTTTATTTTCTTCAAATATGACAAATTAAATCTTATAAGTTTTCTTAAATTTTATCCTAAGTTCAATTTATAAACATGATAAATCAGAATTTTTTTTGTTACAAAATATATTTCAATTCTAAATGATTACTATTTCTAGGATAAGTTATTTTTATTTAACTTATTTAAGTAATTTTAAATTTAATTTCTATAAAATTTAATCAATTCAATACAAAGAAAAAAAATTGATTATCTTATAATTGTGTGTTATATTTATAAAAAATTATTAATTAAATAACAAAAAATATATAATATTTTCTCTTATACATACAATTTTTATTTTATACCGCAAAATTCGCGGGTATATATATATATATATATATATATATATTTATAAAGAAATTAAAATGTATAGTCAATATTAAAACACTTAAAATATAAGGTCGAGATTAATTCTTTATGCCAGAGTTAATGAGAATAGAAATTTTTTAAAATCAAACATTGTGGTTGATTTCATAACTTCGTCTTTATACAATATAAAGATAAAAATATAACAAAATCTAAGATGAATAAGTTTTATAATATGAAAGTTATGTTATTATATATATTCATTAACATTATTATATGTACATATATATATATCCATTAATATTATTATATTTTACTGTATACAATTAAAAATGATGATACTCCCTCCGTCCCGGGTCTTTTTTACGGATTAAGAAAAAAATAGAGTATGTGAGTGTGCAGTTAATTAATAAAATATAAAAAGTGTACTTTATTGACTTTTGTGAGTGTAAATTATTTCTTTTTTAAAGTAGGAAAAAAAAGTTGGGACGTCCCAAAATAGAAAAAGGGAGAAAAAGAGTTGGGACGGAGGGAATATATTATACGGTGACAAAATCAATACCTAAACTTTGGATAGGTTTTGGGCCTAAAAGGACCAAATTAATATACAAGTAACAAAAGAATGGGCCCAATTATTTGGATCCATAATAAAATTAATATACAAATAACAATAGAATGGGCCCAGTTATTTGGATCCCATATTAATTGAAGGGACACAAGTTATATGTACTCTCTTTTATTGGTAGTACACACATTATAAAATGAAAACACCCACCTTATAAATACCATTTTTATCCTTTCTTAATTTTCTTCCTCTCATTTATTTTTTAAAAGCAAACACCCACTTCTTCTCTTCCTTTATTTCTCTCTCTTCCCCTCCTTCTCTCTTCTCACTATCCATCACTCTCGCCTGCAAGTTGCCAACCTCCCTCCACCACTCCCTCCCCTCTTTCTCTTTTCCTTTTCCTTTTTTTCTTCTAGTATGTATAGTGGAATATAAACAGAGTGTGATTGAAATTGCTTTTTGAGAGCTTTCTTGGAGAGCAATTTTTTAACAGTTGTTTGAAGTTAGAGAATTGTCACTTAGAGAGTCCTCATAGCCGCTCCCTAAGTTAAAATGCGTATTTGTGGTTGTATCATGAATAATTATTTTAAAGCATTAAATTGTTTTTCATGTATTGTTAAGTTGTTCGTGCATTATAACTTATTAATGTTTGAGATATTACTGAATAAAATATGGGGTATTTACCCACTTGTTATTCGGGTATTGCTAAGTTGTTCTTCGGGTATTGCTAAACTGTTCTCATATATTAGTAAATAGTTCATCAAATTTTTGTTCTTGCAGTGTAATTTATTCATATTTTGCATATTGTTGAATATATTATGAACATTTTTTTTTCGGGTATTAATAAATTCTTATTTGGATATTACTCATTTACTAATTTATATTTTAATTTTACAAATTTTCTAAAATATTTTTTAAATAATGATATACAATTAGCGGCCATATATACCATGAGAAAGAAAAACATGTTTTGCAAAATCTCAAATCATCAAACAAATCCCCCCATATTCATACAAATTTTATCATGTACACTCAAATCAGAAATTATAGCCTGAGAAAAACATGGTTTATGCTTACGCCATCCTCTCTCTCACCTTCCTCTACCACATGTTAAGTATTGTTTAATTTTCTCTCCAAGAAACAATTGTTAATTTCTTCAATGCAAAATTACTTTAATTTTTCTTTGCAAAAAAACTTCACTGTCTCCGTTCAATGGCAAATTTTTCATCCTTGGATTTCTAGGGGTATGATTTCTCTCCTTTACATTACATTCTCTAGACATTTTTCTAACTGTTGGCAGCGACGTAGGAAATTCCTTGGAAACTGTTGAGTCAACAATGATTGTTTGAAATCAATTGGAATGAAGAAATTGAAGAACACTAAGATTTA
>JAPKLY010000015.1:722810-736233 GCA_026898435.1 Prunella vulgaris | reverse complement strand
TAATCAGCAGTACTTGCTCATCTGATCTCAATTTCACTTTCTTTGCACCCATAACAGAAACTTATAAATTAAATTGACAATTCAAGTGCATAGGATGCATTCAAGAACTACTCATGTTGATCATTTTTCTTCTAACAAAATTGATAGAAGTATTTCGAGAATGACATAAAATGAGCTAACAATCTACAATATAATCCCAAAACATCGCTATATGTAGTAGAATTTTTTTTGCCCACCATTAGTTTTGCATCAATTCAGTTATTACTCGTTCCAATTGTTCATATTGCGTGCCCAAGAGAAAAACTTTAATTTAGCACCTTGGCGGATAAAGTAACTTATTGAGTCGACCTATCCCTCACGCCGGGAAGAATGGATCCACGTGCTTGTGATATTGCTACCAAAGATTTCTGGGTGTTCAACATACATGTTTTGCAAGCGAGGCTCAAGTGATTAGCACGCATGTTAGCCAATATATTCCTTTAGTGTGTGTTTATTTTGAAGGATAAAGTTATCAATCTCTCATAAACATATATGTTCAGGGAGGATAAATAATTTTATACTTCAAACTTTCAAAGCAAACGTATCCTGAATTTGCCATATATATATATAACTATTTGCATGACAAAATTAACATATGTTGGTCACTTAGTTGTGCCTAGAGTAGAGTTATTAAATTTATAAGATTAGTTTTGAGAATCCACATTTCCATCCTTTGTAATTAGTTTTTGTTGCCTAGTGACAACGTAGGATGTCCCAACTACACTTTATGTCATTGATATGATTCACCCGAGGCGGCTGACTTGCTCCTATATAGAGCTGGCAAACGGGCCGGGCCGGGCCGGCCCGGCCCAGCCCAGCCCAGCCCACCGGGCCAACTGATTTTCACAGACCGGGCCACGCTGGCCCATTTTTCAGTCGAGCCTACAAAAATTGAGCCCAGCCTAGCCCAATCTAGTCCACGGGCTAACGGGCCAGCCCGGCCCATTTTTTTTAAAATAATAATTTTAAAAATTATACTATAATCACTGTTAACTTATACTTTTACAATCCACAAACCAATAACACAAACATAAAATAGAACTAAAACCACAAATTCAAACATAAATTAAAAAAGAAATAAAAATCATTACTCATAGTCATAGTGTCCTAATATAATAAAAGCAGTTCATAAGTAGAGAAGATGGGGAGTCGTGTGTTCCACTATTAAAAATTCGGAAACTAGGGTTTGTTGAATTATGAGGTGTATTGAAAAATGAAAACAGTACACGCCAAAGCTCAAAAGTCTTAGAATCCATTATTTTTAATTATATTATTTTAATATAAATTTAATTATATTATTATTAATTATATTATTTTAAAATAAATTTTATTTCACCGGGCTAAACTGGCCAAACGGGCTAGCCCGCGGCCCACTGGGCCAAGCCCATTTGGCCCGCCGGGCCAGGCCAAAACGGCCCGATTTTTTTCGGGCCACTATTTTTCCGGCCCTGCCCAGCCCATACGTCGGGTAGGCCGGGCCGGAATCGCCAGCTCTACTCGTATATATGATTGAAGGATTTTTTTTTGTTAATTCTATAAAAATGCACCACCTTTTACTTAACTTTCAATTTAATCATGAGCTTCACGATTATTATTCAAAAGCCCGACCTTTTAAGAAATTTTAATTCGATACATATTTTTTTATTTTTGGTCGACGACCGATAACGTGTTTCATCGAAGCGCTTGAAAATTTACTATACTGAAGTACACACATTTAATTATATATATATTTTTTTAATTTGCACACATTATATCATATTCATATATATAAAATAACAATACGTTTTATTTATAAATATTTTTTGGTTGTAAAAGGGAAAAATGTTCTTATATGTTTGTAATATTCAATATTAGATTCATAAAACACTTGAAAAAACACCCAAATACCTTAGAAAAATTGTCCAAAATCATTCTAAATTCTGAAAAATCTCAATACTAGAGGTTTGAATTTATAAATTTTATGCATGCATGCCAGCATGACAAACTTTTACTCACTCCGGCGAGATACATCATCAATTGCCGGTCGGAGATGAAAAGTATGTATCGGATTTAAATTTTTTAAAAAGTTGTGCTTTTTTAATTATAATCGTAAAGCCAGGGATTAAATTGAGTAAAATGTGAGGTATATTTATAAAATTAACCTTTTCTTTTTTAACAATAAAAAAATACGGATTTTTATTGAAGATCCCAAACAAGAGTATAAGAAATACCCCTCAAACTTATATCAATCCGTTTACAAATTGACACCTTTTACCAAACAACAACAAATCAGAAAATATTTCTACAATTCCTAAACCACTCAATAAAAACCTCTAACGTTAACTTCGAATGAAGACAACTTTGAATCGAAAAAAGCTTTATTTCTTGATTTCCAAATTAGCTAGATTAAGCACTCCCATGTACATCCAATAACCAGCTTAGCATCATTCCCATTGAGTAGATTGCTGAAATGGATAAGATTTAAAGAAGGATTGGACGATAATGTGGTCTTTACTCCCACCAAATCAAGACATTTCATCCACAAAGCGTAAGAAAATGAATATTGGAAAGAACATGTCTAACTGTCTTCTCTCTCATTGCAAAAAATACAATTAATTGCATTTACGTCGCTATAAAAAGAAATTAATTAAATACTAGATCATAATCGATCATGTTATAAAATTCTTAATAGATATATACGACACAAAATTCGAATCTTTTTATGTCACGGATAATTTATCCAGAGCCGTACAAATGTACTCCTAATAAGATTTGAAATGATCGTATAAAAATAGTAATTTTTATTACAGTAAATTGTAAATGTAATTTTATTTGGTATGGTATCATAAGACCGTCTCATACATGAGACAACTAAATGAGATATAAATTAGGCATAACTCATTATCATATTGATAGGAGTAGATGTTAATTTATATAGTCTCAGACGATGTCACATAATTTTTTGTCTTTTATTTTTATTCATATATAATGTACTCCCTCCGTCCCACTATATGTTGCTCGTTGCTTTTGGACACACGAATTAAGTTAAAAGTGAAAAAATATAAATGATGTGATGGAAAAAGTGAGAAAGTATAAGTAGTGTGATTGAGAAAAGTGAAAAAGTAATGGAAATAGTGTAAAAAATATTGAAAATAATAATAAAAAAGTGAATAGCAATTTCCAAAAAAGGTAAAAAAAAATAAATGAACAACATATAGTGGGACGGACGGAAATGACAATATGAGCAACTTATAGTGGGATGGAAGGAGTATTATATATAAAAAATTAATGCAACATAAAACATATTGTTACAACTACAAAGTGCATAAGAACGACTTAAAAGCGTGATTAAAACTACCAATTATAATCAACAAATATTTTTTAAAATAATTCGCACCATTTACTTTCTTGAAAAGAAAAGACAAATTAGTTTAATTGCTTGAAAATATCTTCCAATTAAAAGTCATCCTTGAGCATTCACCCCTCTGGACAGGAAATTATGTGGTGAAATTAGTATTCACAAGTCAACTACTAAAGCATTTTAATTAATTAGGTCATAAACAACTCATCATATTTCAGCATTAAATCTTTGGATTGGCTTAACATTAATTTACGCAGCTGTCTCTTTTTTTGTCCTATAAAATTAACCATGAAACTCTTTACAGTATTGTTGCACCTCTCTCTCTCTCTCTCTCTCTCTCTCTCTCTCTCTCTCTCATATATATATTCATGGGGCGAAGGAAGATTGTAATTAGAAAACTTGAGAGCCTTCAATCTCGCAAAGCTACTTACATAAAGCGTGAGAAAGCTATCATTAAGAAGGCGGACCAACTCTCAATTTTGTGTGATACAGACGTCGCTTTCATCATGTTTTCTCCCTCTGGCAAAGTCGCTACTTTTCCAACTACTGAAAGGTAATTAAGATATGTACATGTATTTATTCGATGTTATAATGGAAATATTTAAATTCTATAATTTTATTTTATGCGTGACCAAGATTCAAATATAAAATTTTATTTAAATTGGCATATGTATGCTAGGTATTTTCTTCTTCTTTTTTTATTTTTTTGTTTGTCAATATAAGGTGGATTAAAGTACTGGTTCTTTTTCTGCAGATTGATTTTGTTATATGTTCAATTATAAAAAATATATTCAGATTCAATAATTTTAAGATTTTAATACGTGTATATATGTTTACTAAATAAAGTATATATATATATATATATATTGTGTTCATTTTCTGAAAGTAGATTTATGCATTTTCCTTTTTTGGTGGGTAGAATTGAGAGACATGAAAGTGCCCTACCATCTCATCTATTTATTCAAAATTGTTGAATTAATTATTCTTTTTAATTATACGAAAATTGAAAACATGTATATATATTTGTGTTTGGACAGGACTGAGGATATATTCCTCCGTTACGTGGATAAGCCAAATGTTCTAGAACAAGGGTATGTCCGTATTTGATTTTAATTGATTTTATTATTGTAATTTTTCATGACTATAAAATGTGTGCTATCAATTTATATGTTATATTATAAGTTAAATATATTAATTATGAAAGTGTAACCAAAGGATTCTAATAGGTTTAACTTATGTCATTATTTTTATTTATTTTTTTAAAAATATTTCTTTATATATGTTGCAGGCCTGCAAATAATACTAGAGAGGTATGCAAACTCTTTATTCATGACACAACAATTTTAAATAAAGTATACATTTAAAAACAAAAAGAAACTCTACTAACACATTTTATGTTATGTATCTATATTTTTGCAGTTTTTGTCTGCAAAATTGACGCAGATAAAGCGTGAGGGAGAATTGTTGAAAAAGATAGCAACGTACGTAATCTCTTTGTTATATATATGTACATTCATTAGCTAGGATTAATTTTATTCTATTTTGATACATTTCATTTTATATTTAAGTATTATTTTTAGTGCACTTTGCATGTTAAAATTGCATACGATGTGTATTAAAGATAATTAAATATAAAAATGAATTGCCAAATTAATTAAAGTAATTTCATTTATTTATTTTATATATGAAATATAAACTTGAGTATCAATAAATTTTATATATCAAATTTTCTTTGTTTGATGTGGACAATTGATGCTCTCTTGATGATCATTTCGTTGGATGATAATTTCAGTATTGAGGTACGTAACTCTATCAAATATTTATTTTATAAATATTATAATATATTGTTAATATAATCTTAGTCATTACGTATATACATCACAACTTGTGTATGTGCAATGGACTTCTTGAGCAGTTGAATGAATTAAAATATCACAGTTTTTGTCTCATCAAATTAGTTGCAAATTAATGAATAGGAATTGGAGTTTTATAACTTTCTAATATATATATATATACATATATAAATAATGTTTAGCACCAAAAAGTGTGTATTTGATTAGTTATGCTTTGACATTGTATTTATGAGATTTTTTTGTAGCTGGTCAAATATTAGATTAGATTTATTTTTATAATTTTATATTGCATAGAGGTTTTATTTTACTTTAAGTATAGATCATTTTATAAGTTTATATATATATATATATATATATTATATATATATAAGTGACACTAATAAAAAATTATAAACGATCCATTGATTATTTCAGGAACTTGAAGGAAAGCTGGAGGCACTCAAATGTAGGCAATGCGAGCTGCTTCTAAAAATGGGGTTAGGGATTTTTAAATTTTGTATTTATTTCATAGTTATCATTATTAAATACTTATATTTATATTTGAGTAAATAAATTAATATAATAAACAAATCGAGTTAATCAAATATTTTAAATTTTATGCACAAAAAGTTAATTTATGTCGATTTGATTTCATTGTCAGGTGTTATAACCCCGATGTTTCGAAAATCAATTCTGTTATTGAAGCTGATATTCACGAACAACTTCTCAATAGTGCCATTCAACATATACAGAAATTAAAGATGTCTGCTTGAATCGATTTAGTCATGTCTACTGGATGGTTAATTTATTTTATTGCAAAACTATATATGTTCAGACTCTATTATTTCTATTTATGTGGTAAAATGTTGATTGGACCCATCTATTTAAATATTAAATGACATTTTGATTATGCATTTATAGTGGAATTGATTTTTCAAAATCAATATGAGTGAATGTTAAATTAATATCATTTATTATGTGGATAGATTATTAATGCTCATGTGCACTTGGTGCATGGTGAATTTGCTTAATAGTTGACATTATTTATATTGAATTGTTTGAACTGATTATACTGGAAATTTTATACTGAAATTATAACGTAAAATTTTCAATGTAATCTACCTATTCCAGTATAATCAACCTACACTTTTCAATATAAACAACTTTAACTGTTAAGGGAATGCATTGTATATCAATTGCATATGAGACCTTCGTGCGGATAAATTTATAATGAATATATTTATTATAGTGAAAAAATATTGAATGATAGATGTGTAATGTATGTCTTTTAGTGAAAAGAAATTTTATTTTAAAAGTTATATCGCTTATAATGATTTAAGAGATAACCTTTGCTGAATTGTTGTCTACTTTCTAAAGGTTGCGACTTTTGGAAATATTCCCTCATATTCAAATTAAATGTCTTTTTGACTTTTTTACTTTATTTGAAAATTTTAATTTATGTCATTATACACTTTTTTAATGTGAATTAATTATGTTTCGTCCAAATTTTCTCTTGAAGTCATTAAAAATAAGTTAGACAGTAATGGCTTTAAAGTGTCATTTAGAATCTCGAAACAATTAACTAAGCGCATAGTAGTAAGTCCAGAATTTTTTTAATAAGTGCACACTGATCCAATGTAACATTTATTTTGGATAGGTCGGAATAAAAAAGAGTTGTCAAAGACGTACAACTACATATGCGTGCACTTTCTAGAATTGCAGTTCTGTTTCAGAGTCAAATCTCAAAGTTTAGAATACTCATTTGTAATTCTCCAATAGCTTCTATTTCGTAGTGCAGAAGAGGGAAGACTCTAAGACCAATGTTATTACCAACTCATCCAACTCAGGTCACCTAATTAAAAATTATTTCTTTATCATTGATCTAAATAACATCTTTTTTTTTTAACTTTTATCAGCAACCTCTCCAACCTAGGTCAACTAATATTATATCATTTTATTATTCTTTTATTTAATTTGTTATACATTGTCAATAATTATTTTTTATTTTAAGATAAATTAATAAAAATATCTTTTATTACTAATTTCTAATTAATATGAAAAAAGATTACCATATAAAATTAAAATTAAAACTTGATTGAGATTTAGAGGAAACTAAGAAATTGTATAACTTCAAAATTCAGAAAATTTTGGGAGTTAGAATAATTTTGGTAGTTGAGACACTCTTTAGAATATTTGAAAAAATATGGATTATTTGGATCCATCATTAAAGATGAAGAGAAATTATAGAATAAGTGGATGATTTTTGTGCTTAGAAATATATTAAGAGCGGTCCTTATTTATATAGAATGAAAAAAATACAAATTTTAGTTATTATTTATTTTTTTAATAAACAATAATTGAAATAAAGTATATTATATAAAAAATATGGGTGAGCAATCAGAGACTGAGAAGTGTCAGCATATGAGTGGCCACCCAAGAGCGCACAACAATGCTGTAAGGCAGTATGGGGCGACGCCCCCCACTTTTTTCATTTTTATTTCTCTATTTTCTTTTGTTTTCAATTGTCTTTTTGAGCACAACCTACCCCACTTTGCTGCTGATAAACATAGTCTAAAGTCATTGTATTTGGAGAGGGTTGTCATGAGTTGCACCAATATATATGACAATAACATCTAAGAAAAATGAGTTAAACTCGTGTCTCGACTTTCATATTATATTAGTCTTGTATAAGTCATCTTCGTCTATATACTTTATTTATTATATTTTCAAGAATCGTAAGATATTATTTTATGTGTTTGGAGATTGACTATAACTACAGTCCAATAACATTAGATCATGTGGAAACGTGTTGTAAAATTTGTCCACACTCGCTTTAGTTAGGAAAATTAAATCTTTGTGAATTATATAATTAATTTTTTAAGATGAATGGTTAAAAAAATTAATTTTCTATCAAATGAATTATTACACAGAATTTTCTTAAAATGAAGAATTAATGCATTTAACAATCACACATCATATATATTGTCAATTCTTTGAAAATGATTAATGCAAATACAGAGGCTATATATGTCAATTCACCAACACTCAATTTCAATGTGAGGAATTCTATCTAATACCTAGTTTGCAGGGTATTATTAATTTGTATTGATTCATGTGGACACTGACATTCGTCAATGAAGTGCCAATTCAAGGTGACTCATGAATTAATATTCTAGAAACTCATTCTAAAGTGGGATATATATGACCTTCTTCATTTGGCTTCAAATGAACGTTGTTCATTACAGAAAGTGAGAATTGTCAAAAATAGTCATTTAGCGGATGACTAAATACAATTTTATCCATGTTAACAACAAATATTCTTTTCTAGTTAATTATTTCATTAGTGAGAAGGCTATATTGCCCTTAAACTTAATTTTATCCCTAACTAACATTTGTCCGGACTGACTTACTTCTGCTTGGCTGCCTCCCTCCATTTCTTCCCTTCCATTTTTTCCCTCCCTATTCCTCATCATTCCTTGCTCAATTTCATAAAATAAGAAGTTCGATAAAGACTAACTTACATATACTCGGAAAGTTTCCTCCTTCCCTTTTACCTCCCTTTAGTTTTTGAGCATTTCCTGTTGATTCCAAGTGACATTAATGTAACAATTTATCTCTTCGAAGAATATTATGCGAGTCTATGAATGTATTGTATTCTAGTTTTATGAATCCAAGACTTAATAGTGTTGGGAAATTTTCTAGTTCAAAATATTTTTGCATTTAGGGTAAATTTAAAAATAAATAGGTTAAGTCATTCAAATTAGGTTATCCTATCAGAATTTATGTGATAGGTTGATAGAGCCAATTAGATTACTTCATATATGTTTGAAGTTTTGTATAGTTATTGGCAATTACACTTTTGCTCTATTTTTTTTTTTTTTTTATTATTACTCTATTTTGTGTTATTTTTGTTTATGTCCAATTAAGAACGGTTAATAAATAATTGAACTATTTTGGTCATTTGATAGATACAAATATGATATTCTCCAATCTGAAATGTAGGAATTTTTTAGTTAATTGACCTTATTAAAGGGTGTCTATTGGAAAATTACAACCTTAAAAAGTTTGAACAATCTTATTCCGGATAATTCTTAAAGTTGAAGAAGCAACAATATCAGGGTTATTTAATCTTTTACCTTTTAACGAGGCCGAATCTTTCAGAGGCAACTAATGAGAGGTTAAGTTCAATGTTTGTGGTGTAGTTAGTAAGTTTGGATTTATTGAATTTGCACTGGTGATTGGTTTAAGATTCCATTGCTAACAAAACTCTCTTCCTTCACGATCAAATTTGTACGATAAAGATTACGAGAGATGTGTGTTTCTCTCGATCCTTATATACGTATTCTTAATAGTACTTGACCCAAATTCTAAGGATTAATTGTTTGAAGCTGACCTACTGTTGATTGTTCATGGAATGCTCCAATACCAAGATTGACATGTTTTTTTTCCACCAAGCATATGATCTAGGTGTTTTCAATTATTTTCCATAAGGAATGTTATTTTTTAACTTTTTGTTGGAGGATATTTGTTTTAGATTGTCGTTAAAAGTGATTAGTGGTGTGAATGGAATGGGAAAAATCATAAAATATCATATAAAAACTTTAAGAAATATATTGTTATACCTAGCAGTTATAGGCCTTTAAGGCAATGCCCTGAGTTTTCAATCTGTGTAGTGCTCAATGAGATTTAGTTGAAATCGATAGCCCATCAAAGATGATCCATTGGACTTCAACAAGTCTTAATTTCTACTAAGTAAGTACATGGTGTTGTTTGAACGGATGAACGTACAAATAAGAAAAAATATTTTTGAGGTACGTTAAACAAAAACAATACATTTGATTAATTTGATTTGAGTAGTATATATATTTGTTTGGCAGCTAATTTATTAATTGCAACTTGTATACCATAGATTGTCTCCAATTGAGATGGAGAAGAGGAGCCCATATTTATTAACGGAAAAAAAATATTTACTCAGTTTTAGTTGGATAAATTAAATTGAAAGAAAAGAGGAGTTTGTGCACCAAACCGATGATGTGCATTGTGAAGATGAAGAAGAGGATCAACATGCAAAATAAGTTATATATTTCAAAGGTGGAGTCAGCTATCATAAAGTTCGAGAAAATGTCAAAGTTGAAGAACCAAAATTAGGTTATTACTGCAGAAGCATAATTAGGAGCTGAATTTCGAAAGCAAAGTTGATGAAGCGTTGAATATTCTTAAGCCCATTGCTGATAAAGTTAAGAATAATAAAAAACAAATGATGGACATGTATGCAATGTTAATAAAACACTTCAACCTCCAACTTTTGCTTGACATGCAACCTCCATTAATTATGACACACCGAGTGGAGAAAAAGTTGTCTTGAGCAAAATCCAAATTATAGCAAACGTCCATTCACCCTCATCAATGTGTTTTCAATAATGGTAAATAAATTATCTCGTGTTCTTTTTACTTATTATAAAAATGGACATTTAATACATACATGTGGAGGATCACACTCTGTCACATCCTCATTCTCCTGAAACCTAAATGTAAACTCCACTTCAACCACTGCTACCACAAAGTGTGATATGTAATAGTGTTATATTTCAGAAGGATTACTCAAAAGCTCTAATACTATATTCTCATTATACTCATAAGTCAACATTACCCTTCAAAAGATGGTGTTAAATTATGTCAAGAAGGCTGATGTTTGTGACCATAAAGTCGGTATATGTGAGAAAGACGACAAGGGAATTAATTGATGTTTTTTCATATATAATCTTTACTTTGTGATTTATTATAATTAAATTTAATTAATCAATTTTTTGGTCTTACTTAAAAACATATTTTTAACAGAATTAGATGAGGTCATTGTCATTCTTTCTTCCGAAATATTCTAGAATTTGATAAATAAAGAAACTGCTCTATGCTCCATTCATACAAAGAAATATGGTAAAAAATGTAACCATCCTATACACAAATCTGATTAAGCAGAGATTTGTCATCTGTTCGCATACTATCTACCAATTAAATCTCAAAATTTATCTTTCTTTTTAACTATTAATTTTATTTATAACACAAAACACATAATTTATTGGTTGTAGGTTGGTTTAGATAAGTGCAACCGATGTTTTCATGGTCATTGAGAAATTGCAACCTAATGTGAATGAGATTGGAAAAAAAAAAGGCAAATACTGACTGTTTTACACATTTCTAAAAACAGAGGTTTGTGCGTGTAGAACCAGGTTGCCCAAAAATAAGAACACTAACTTCATATCCCCCTATATACATCACTTTATGTTATTGATGGTGATTTGTTCAAACTAATTTGGTCGGGTAGAGGATGATTCACTAATTGATCATTTTATATTCTCTTTCATTATTTCATATGTATATTTTTTTGCTCAATCACTAGTACAGAATGGGGCTTGGAGAGCCCTTATTTTTGCTCTTGGAGAGCGGTTCTTAAGGGCTCTCCAAGTGGCAGGTCTCCAAGTGGAAAGAGCGGTTGCGGAACCGCACTGCAAGATAGGCACTTGCAGAGCGGTTATTAACCGCTCTCACTTAGAGTGAGGTTATAAACCGCTCTGCAAGCATATTATTATTTTATTTTATTATTTAATTACCGGCACTTGGAGAGCGGTTATTAACCGCTCTCACTTGGAGTGCGGTTATTAACCGCTCTCCAAGCAGATATTATTATTTATTTATTTTATTATGGGCACTTGTAGAGCGGTTAAAAACCGCTCTGCAAGCATTTTTTTTTTAATTCGATTTATTTTTACAATTATTTCCTAAAATCAATTAAATAATTAATTAATACCAAAAAATATATAATAAATTCCTAAAATCAATAAAATAAATATACACATCAATTATTCACTAATTAAATGAAACATCAATCAAATAAATATACACATTAATAAAATTTAATATATAATTAAATAAGTTTACATATTGTCACACAAAAAGTTTAAGCTAAAAATCGATTGTACAAATATCCTGACCAATCAATTTTTCAGTCGTCCATTCTTTTTGTAAAGTAATACGCGAGCGGACGTTCATATACAAACTGTAAAATATTGAAAAATTAATTAGTTAATAAATACTTATATTCAATCAATAATAACTTCAATAAATAGATAAACAAACTTACGTTTGTAGGAATGATCGTCCGGTAAGATTGAATTATATCTTCAACATAACAGCACACAAAATGTCCACAATGCACCCCATCTTGTTGCCTCGGAACCTGTTGATTAGCAATGATGAACACGTCATACAATTATAATTATTTTCTAATAATTTGATAATTTTCTAAAGTATATTAATAACCTGAATAGTTTTCCATTTCACTTGCTTGATAGATGTTGAGTCTTGACCTGACAGCCGACACCGGTACATCCTCATCAAACTATGTTACATATGTATATTATAAATTATTATTTTGAAATAAGTTATGATTAAATAAATCATTATAAATTAACTTACATTTCCATATATGACATGAGTTGAGGGTAACTCGTATTCATCACACCAGCTAGATCCATATAATACACATCAAGTGTTTGCATGTTTATCGCGACCAACACCCAATGTCCCCTGCATTACATTAAGAATATTAAAATTAACTATATTTTCTTATTAATACAAATTTAATGAAATATTTGTTGTACTCACCCCACATTCGTAGGCCATAAAATGAGATGATCACTCCATTTAAGTGTCAACATATGTGCAATCATACTCTCCATGTTATCCTTCCTATCACCAATGAGCACAGACGTATGGGGAGAGATGAATGTATACTTTGAACATGCATCCATATCTCTGGAGAGATATACCTCACCCAAATATCTTTAAAAAATATATATACGCGCATTAATATTTAAAAACAAAGTAAAACTTTATAAGAAGTAAATACTGAAAATTATTAACCACATACCTAAGGTATAAACATATGGAAGATGCACTCAACTCCCCATCTTCTAATACTTCCAGAATATTTTCTTGGTTTATCCAGTCGTTCCAACCAGTTTGATGAAAAAAAGCAGAAATAGGAACTTTTATTTGATTGAATGTAGATGTCGATACCTGCAGCTGCACCATAGCCTGTAGAGTGTAGTCGTGAGGAAGGTCATCTGGCATGGGATAACCACGTTTGCGCACTCTACCAGTGGAGCCCCTCGGTGTCTCTCTCTCACTGTCCACAACATACGGTGTTTTTTGT
>JAPKLY010000015.1:694094-715685 GCA_026898435.1 Prunella vulgaris | reverse complement strand
AACACGATTAAGAAATTCTATCAACACCCTTCTTATTGGTACTCATAAACTCATACGAATGATGGTTCAAAGTTAACTACCATGTTGTCATTACCCTTTAAAATATTGAACATACTATCATAAATCTGCTCAACTGTATACTTATTAGACTTCATCAATTGGTCACAAAGCTACTTCATGACACGCTTGCATAAATACCCGGAGGTGTTACATAATTCGTACGCTTTTTTTGGAATCAATCTTGCATAACTGCTCATATACCTTTAAACACGTAAACAATGAGCTTGTCACATGCCCAAAAAATCCACTTTTTATAGGATTCCACTGCATTTAATTAAGGTCATCGAGCTCATATAAATGAGGTTTACAATGAACTATGGATCAATTCTCTCAATCTTTTTTTAAGAAGAAAGTAGGTAATTTATCATCACTTGTAGATTCAACGATCATTCTGCACGTGGAAGTAACAAAATACATTCAAATTTAAGTAACACAAATGCATTTAAAACTATAAAAAAATAAAATATATTAAATTTGAAGAGTTACCTGTCATGCTCGGTGTCTTATACATATAGGTTGCTGATCTTTGAAAAGATTGTGTAACGGACCTCACATATCTAGTATGGTGTTTAATTATACATCCACTTGAGATGGGTACCATCCACAATAATGATAGGTTGTGCTTAATTTGTAAAACCATTGATTGAAGCGCCAAGCACATAGAAATATAACTGAACTTTTCATTGTCAGGTGTTATAACCCCGATGTTGAGAACATTGATTCTGTTATTGAAGCTGATGTAACGAACAACTTCTCGATAGTGCCATTCAACATATACAGAAATTAAAGATGTGTGCTTGACTCAATTTAATCATGTCTACTAGATGGTTAATTTATTTTAGTGCAAAACTATATATGTTCAGACTCTATTGTCTCTATTTCTGTGATAAAATATTGATTTGACCCTATCTATTTAAATATTAAATGATAGTTTAATTACACATTTATAGTGGAATTGATTTTTTAAAATCAATATGAGTGAATGTGAAATTAATATCATTTATTATATGGATAAATGATTAATGCTCATATACACTGGGTGCATGATGCATTCATTTAATAGTTAACATTATTTACATTGAAGTGTTTGGACTATAGATATGTAATATATGCCTTTTACTAAAAAGAAAATTTATTTTAAAAATTGTGTCTCTTATAATGATTTAAGAGATAATTTTCGCTGAATTGTTTTCTACTTTCTAAAGGTTGCGACTTTTGAAAATATTCTATCATATTCAAATTAAATGCCTTTTTGACTTTTTTACTTTATTTACAATTTATGTCATTTTACACTTTCTAATGTGAATTAATTATGTTTCGTCCAAATTTGCTCTTGAAGTCATTAAAAATAAGTTAGACAGTAATAGTTTTAAAGTGTCATTCAGAATCTAAAAGCAATTAATTAAGGGCATAGTAATAAATCGAGAATTTTTTTAAATATGTTCGCACTGATCCAAAGTAACATATATTTTGAATAGGCCGGAATAGACAAGAGTTGTCAAAGACATACAACTACATATGCATGCATTTTCTAGAATTGTAGTTCTGCTTCGGAGTTGAATCTCAAATTTTCGAATACTCATTTGTGATTCTTCAATAACTTCTATTTCGTAGTGCGGAAGAGGAAAGACTCTAAAACCAAGGTTATTCCCAACTTTTCCAATCCAGGTCACCCAATTAATTCATCTACATAACCCATTACACATCTACTTTTTCTACTTTTATCAGCAACCTCTCTAACCTAGGTCAATTAATATTATATTATTTTATTATTCTTTTATTTAATTTATAATATATTACCAATAATTGTTTTTTAAAATAAATTAATAAAAATACTTTTTACTACTAATTTCTAATTAACATGAAAAAAGATTACTATAAAAAATTAAAATTAAAACTTGATTGAGATTTAGAGAAAACGGAGAAATTGAATAACTTCAAAAATTTTAAATTTTGGGAGTTGGAATAATTTTGAGTGTGTGGATAATTTTGGGAGTTGAGATATTCTTCAGAATTTGAAAAATATGAATTATTTGGATCCGCCATTAAAGATGAAGAGAAATTATAGGATAAGAGTGATTTTTAATGTGCTTCAAAATATATCGAGAGTGGTCTCTATTTATAGAGAAAGAAAAATAATAAGAATTTTAGTTATTTTTTATTTTTTAATAAATAATAATTGAGATAAAGTATATTATATAAAAAAATATGGGTGACCAATCAAAGGCTGACAAGTGTCAGCATATGACTGGCTACCCAAGGGCGCACAACAATGTTGTAAGGTAGCATGGGGCGACGTCCCCTATTTTTTTCATTTTCATTTCTCTATTTCCTTTTGTTTTTAATTTTGTCTTTTTGTGCACAACTCACGCCACTTTACCGCTGATAAAAATGGTCTAAAGTCGTTGTGTTTGGAGAGGGTTGTCAAGGGCCTTATTGCACCATTATATAGGACAATAACGTCTATGAAAAGCGAGTTAAACTTGTGCCTCAACTTTCATATTATATTGGTCTTGTATAAGCCATCTTCGTCTATACGCCTCATTACATTATATTTTCAAGAATAGTAAGAAATCATTTTATGTTTTTGGAGATTGACTATAACTACTGTCCAATAACATTAGATCATGTGGAGACGTGTTGTAAAATTTGTCCATACTCGCTTTAGTTAGGGAAGATATATCTTTGTGAATTATATAATTAATTTTTTAAAGATGAATTGTGATGAAAAATTAATTTTCTATCAAATGAATTATTATGCAGAATTTTCTTAAGATGAAGAATTAATGCATTTAACAACCACACATCATATTGTCAATTCCTTCAAGACTTAATAGTGTTGGGAAATCTTCTAGTTTAAAATAATTTTGCATTGAGGGTAAATTTTTGAAAAATAGGTTAAGTCATTCAAATTAGAATATCCTATCAGAATTTATGTGATAGGTTATAGAGCCAATTAGACTACTTCATATAAGTTGAAGTTTTGTATAGTTTGTGGCAATCACACTTTGCTCTATTTCTTTTATAATTTTTGTTATTACTCAGTTTTGTGTTATTTTTATTTATGTCCAGTTAAGAACTGTTAATAAATATTTGAACTATTTTGGTCATTTGATATATACAAATATGACATTCTCCAATCTTAAATGTAGGGCTTATTTAGAGTTAATTGACCTTATTAAAGGGTGTTTATTGAACAACAATCTTGAAAAGTTTGAACAATCTTATTCCGGATAATTCTTAAAGTTGGAGAAGCAACACTATTAGGGTTATTTAATCATTTACCTTTTAACAAGGTTGAATCTTTCAGAGGCAACTAATGAGGTTAAGTTCAATGTTTGTGGTGTAGTTAGTAAGTTTGGATCTATTGAATTTGCATTGGTGAATGGTGATTGGTTTAATATTTCATTGCTAACCAAACTTTCTTCCCTCACGAACAAATTTGTACGATAAGTACTTTAAAGATTATGCGAGAGGTGTGTTTCTCTCTATCCATATATATGTATTCTTAATAGTACTTGACCCAAATTCTAAGGATTGTTTGAAACTGGCCTTCTAATCGATTGCTCATGGAATGCTCCTGGTGTACACAAGACCAGTACGAAGATTGGCATGTGTTTTTTCCACCAAGCATATGATCTAGGTGTTTTCAATTATTTTTCATGAAGGATGTTATCTCATAACTTTCTGTTGGAGGATATTTAACTTAGATAGTAGTTAAAAGTTATTAGTGATGTGAATGGAATGGGAAAAGACATAAAATATTAAATGCGTCAGAAATGTATTGTTATGGTTTTACGTATGCCTAGCTGTTATGGGCCTTTAAGGCAATGCCCTGGGTTTTCAATCTGTGTAGTGCTCAATGAGATTTAGTTGAAATCGATAGCCCATCAAGAATGATACAATGGACTTCAACAAGTCTTTCTCCTAAGTACATGGTGTTGTCTGAACGGATGAACGTAAAAATAAGAAAACATATATTTGAGGTATGTTAAACAAAAAATAATACATTTAATTATTTTGATTAAGTAGTATATATATTAGTTTGACAACTAATTTATTAATTGCAACTTGTATACCGTAGATTGTCTCCAATTGAGATGGAGAAGAGGAGCCCATATTTATTAGCAACACCTGAGTGGAAAAAAAGAATTTACTCAGTTTTAGTTGAACAAACTGAATAAAAGAAAAGAGAAGTTTGTGCACCAAACCGATCGATTATGTGCAAGAAAAGGATCAACATGCAAAACAAATTATTTCTAATGTGGAGTCAGCTATCTTAATGTTCGAGAAAATGTCAAAGAAGAACCAAAATTAGGTTATCACTGCAATTGGGGAGATGAAGCATAAGGAGTTGAAGTTCGAAAGCAAGGTTGGTGAAGCCAGGGGCGGAACCAGGCACCTCCAGGACCCCCTCAAATTTTTTTTTTATTACTAGTATATATATTATAATATTAAATATTATAATGGGCCTAATTATGTTGTCCAAGAAGTTCTTAGCCACAATAATTTCAGTCCAAATATTAATATTTTTATATCTTATACTTTAAAATAATTAAATTTTAAGTAGCAGATATTAAAGGAAATCATTTAACTAACTTTGGTTATGCTATTCACACTTATATATAAATTATATTGTTATATATATATATATATTCCATATATATGCTAAAAAAATTCACTGCCCTCATATTTTTAAGCATTTTTTGGTGACTATTTACTAATGCTCATCAAATATTTTATTAAGCTTTTATATAAAAATATCATAATTCTTCAAATCATAATTTTTTTGCCATTTGGATTGGGAATGTTTCGTTTTAAGGCAACAATATATAATAAAAATGTTATAATTAAGCATGAAACAATACTTTTCTCCAAAAATTAAATCAAGACCACTATACTTGAAATAAATAAAAGATGAACTACTTATAAATTTGTATATTAATGTATATATTAAGAAGCAAATTACAAATGTAGAAAAAAAATTAAAAAAAGTGAAGAAAATTATAGTACTCTTAATTATTGAATGAATTTTGTGATATAGAAGAAAGACATTCTAAATTTAATAAATTAATAATATTTTTATATGACTTGATATATTTAACGATGAATATCAACACAAATATAAAATATTTAATTTTCATCATCGAATATATAATAGTATTGCACTATAATTTATTGGCCCTCCTCACCCAAAAATCCTGATTCTGCCCGCGTTGAATATTCTTAAGCTCATTGCTGATAAAGTTAAGAATAATAGAAAACAAATGATGGACATGTATGCAACCTCCAACTTTTACATGGCATGCAACCTCCATTATGACACACCGAGTGGAGAAAAAATTGTCTTTGAATTTTTTTATTAATTATTTTGTTGATATATTTCATATTATATATAACTATTTAAAAAATATATTTTGGTTCTAGAAAACCCCCTAACGCTTTGGATACGAGCAAAATCCAAATTATAGCAAATCATTCACCCCTGTCTAATGTGTTTTCAATAATGGTAAATAAATTATTTCGTGTTATCACCACATCTTTTTACTTTTTAATAAAATGGACATTTAACCATCCTATACACAAATCTGATTAAGCAAAGATTTGTTATCTGTTCGTATACTGTCTCCCAATTAAATCTCTAATTTTTTCTTTATTTTTAACTATTAACTTTATTTATAACACATAACACATAATTTATTGGTTGTTGGTTGGTTTAGACAAGTGGGGCTGATGTCTTCATGGTCACGTAGAAATTGCAACCAATTGTGAATGAAATTGGAAAAAAAAAGGCAATTACTGACCGTTTTACACATTTCTGAAAATTGAAGTTTGTGCATTTAGAACCATACTGTCCAAAAATAAGAACCCTAAGTTCATATCCCTCTATATACATCGCTTTATGTTATTGATGGTGATTGGTTCAAACTAATTTGGTCGGGTAGAGGATGACTGACTAATTGATCATTTTATATTCTTTCATTATTTCATATGTAAATTTTTTTAGCTCAATATAACATATAACTTTTTTCAATACATGTACCCGTTGAGAACCTAAACTTGGCGATTGCACATTGTCATGTTCGAGACTAAGAAGTGGTTACACTTGTTTGAGGATGATTGAAGCACTATTTATTGTAGGTTTTGAGTAATTTTCATGACTATCAAAACTATTATATTGTCCTTCTATCCAATCTGCCCATCAAATATTAAAATTTTAATGCGTACACATGTTATTTATAGGACTTATTGCTTACTCTGCAGAGGAATAGAAAAAACATGTAAAGCATGCAAAACACAAAGTTAAGAGGGGCTTTAATTGGGAGTCAAGAGGTAGGAATCCCTTCTTATCGGTAATCATAACACTCATACGAATGATGGTTCAAGTTAACTACAATGTTGTCATTACCCTTTGAAATATTGAAAAAATTATCACAAATCTACTCAATTGTATACTTATCAGACTTCATCTATTGGTCACAAAGCTGCTTCATGTCACGCTTGCATAAATACCCTGAGATGGTGCATAATTCGTACCTTCTTTGGAATCAATCTTGCATAACTGCTCATATACCTTTTAACACGTAAACAATGGGCTTGTCACATGCCCACAAATCCACTTGTTATAGGATTCTACTGCATTTAAGGTCATGAACTCATATCATTGAGGTTTACAATGAACTATAGAACAATTCTCTCGATTTATTTAACAAGAAAGTAGGTTATTTATAATCAATTGTAGATTCTGTTAGTACCTTGGTTTAGATTTTGATGTGTGCAAAACAATGTGTTTATATTGATAATTTGATCTAACACTTGAATTGAGTAAATTGGTGTTTGAAACATATAGTTGTAAGTGAAGTCTGCAGCTGTGTATTTGATCAATCTACAACCAGACATGACTCTACAGTTGTAAGGTATCTCTACAACAGATTTTTGATATTGACAGGACTCTACAACTGCAAGGTTGAAAGACTCTACAGCTGCAAAGAACCGTTTCAAGAGATGATACAAGTCAGAGATTAATTAAAGATTATGAAGACCCTTAAGCACTATTAGTGTAGCTCTCAAGCACTCACTAAACTGTACTTAAGCGGAGTTTATTTCTAAAGAATCTGGAGGATAATGAAGATTAGTTACAAGGAGGCCAGAATTTTGAAGAAAAGGACATAGTACATTCAGTACTATCCTATGTGAAGGATGAGGACCACCTCACACATGCCAATAGAGAGAGAGAGAGGAGCCTTATCTGAAATTCAAATTTGAAATTTCTAACAGATAAGTCACACCACTCAATCTATAAATAGAAGAAGTCCCCAGAGGAAGCAACAACAACAACCCTGATCATACAAGCATTCAACCTAAGCAAGTCTACAGCCAGCATATTCTGAGAGAGAACTTTTCTTGTTTTAATCTTTG
The DNA here is from genome assembly GCA_026898435.1 of Prunella vulgaris. Classification (NCBI taxonomy): domain Eukaryota; kingdom Viridiplantae; phylum Streptophyta; class Magnoliopsida; order Lamiales; family Lamiaceae; genus Prunella; species Prunella vulgaris. The sequence goes on along the minus strand of JAPKLY010000015.1, from coordinate 708,206 downwards.
TGATTCATAGGATAGTTGGTTAGGATTTTCTTAGCAAGAATCACACCTTTTGTTGTTGTTCCCTCACCCACTTTATATTTCTACTTAGTGTAGATATCTCTTTGTGAGGATTTTGTAAAACTCTTTGTGAGTTATATTCTGAGTGAATAGGGTAGTTTATCTCTTTTTAGATTAGGAATCTGAGTGAACCTAGTTCTAAGGGGGAACTACTTATACTGATCTTACTGATCATATCTTAGTGAATTTGGCACCTGAGTGGTGTAACAGTGGATGTAGGTTGTCTTCTTATAGACACTGAACCAGTATAAACCTGGTCTATTTATTTTCTGTTGTTTAAATTCTTGTTTTGCATATTTAATTTTCTTGTTACATTCATCATTGTTTTGAAACTTGAAGTGCATAAAACCTTGTGATTTTTCACAAAAGAAAAACTGACTCTACAGCTGTAGACTTCTCTAAGTCACTCAGCTGTTAAGTTTGCTAATATTGTTTTTCATTAACACTCACTTTATTCTGCTGCACATTAGAGTATTCTCTATACAATTTTAAATTGTGAGAACTCCTCTGATAAAAATTTTTTATGTCTACAAGTGATTGTTCATTTTGCAAAGTTTTGAACTCTGCAGCTGCAGACTTGTTAGTCTACAGTTGTAACCTTTGTGGTACTTTTTCTAAAACTCTTGTAGACTTGTTATTTTAAACTTGAAAAAGGACTACTGTAAGGTTCTAGAATCTATCATTTTGAAAAGTTTGAAAATTTGATTTTAGACTCAAGGTCTATTCATCCCCCCTCTAGACCTTGACCACTTTAAGGGACCAACAAGTGGTATCAGAGCAGTTGGCTTGCCACTACTTTGATCAGTACCTAGCTAGATCCTTTTTGGTTTTTAAAAAACACACCTGCATACTTGCATGGCTCCTAAGATGGTGAAATCCAAAGTTCCAATGTTCTCTGTTGGGGACTATGATGAATGGAAAATAAGAATGCAAGCTCATCTATCTGCAATTAATGATGAGATGTGGTCTATAATAGAGGATGACCCTATACCCATCACAAAGGTCAATACTGCAGCTGATCAGTCAGTTGGACTAGCTCAGATTATCCCCAAACCCAGAAGGGAATGGACTGAGGATGACAAGAGAAGGTCCAACTTAGACAATGTTGCAAAGAATACTATTTATCATTCACTTGATAAAATTGTGTTCAGCAAGATCATAAACTGTAAAACTGCAAAGGATATATGGGAAAAGTTGGAAATGATTTGTGAAGGAACTGAACAAATCAAGGAAAACAAACTCATGATAGCAGTTCAAAAGTTTGAGAACTTCAAGATGAAATCTGGTGAAACTCTTGAAAAGTTTGAATCAAGATTCATTGAAATCCTCAATGAGCTAGACTCACTTGGTAAATAGTACTCACAAAGAGAAATGAATATGAAGGTTCTCAGAGGCTTACCTTCTGAATGGGACATGAAGGTCATTGCTATAAGAGAATCAAAGGATTTATCTAAAATATCCACCTTTGAACTCTTTCAGATCTCAAAGCTTATGAGTTTGACATAAGCAGGAGAAAAGAACCTGACAGCAGTAAGGTTACAGCTCTAGTGGTTGACAACCCTACAGCTACAAGTTCTGATGATGAAGACTTGGCTCTTTTCATAAAGCAGCTCAAGAAATTTGACAAATGGACCAAGAAGAAGCAATTCACTCCTAAGGAAGATGGTAAGGTGAAATCTACAACACCTAACTCAATTTACTTGTGCTATAACTGCAGAAAACCAGGACACTACATCAAGGATTGTCCATACCCCAAAGCTGAAAAGTACACTGATGAAGAAAAGAGACTCAGGAGAGATAAAAAGAAAAAGTTTGACAAGGAGAGAATTAGAGCACTACTTTCTGAGTTTGATAAAAACTAGGAAGACTGTCCCTCTTCTTCTCAAAAGTCAACTGCAGATTTAGAAGACTTTGACTCTACAGACTCAGATGAAGAAGCCCTAATCTGTCTTATGGCTAAAGATGAAGAGGAATGCTCATCATCATCAAGTTATATTACAGAAAATGATTCTTCCATTGACATGCTAAGTGCAATCCAAAGACTACAAGAAAAAAATGAAGATCTTATAAGAGATAGTTATTTTAGAAGAGAATAAATGAAAACTTTGTTAGCTGGAGTAGAAGATGCTGAGAAACAACTGCAGATTCTACAAGAACTGAAGGAAGGTTACAGTTGTCTGAAGGAAGACAATGAAGAACTCTTCAATGAAGCAAGTTGTAGAGCTGCAGATTGTGCTGAGTTGAAAGAAACAATCAGATGTCAAGAATTGATGATAGCTGAACTTGAAGAACACAATGCTTATTATCAAAAGAAGCTAGATTGCTTTGGAAAATCATCCAAACAATTGAAGAAGATGCTGTCTGAGCAAAGGCACTCAAAGGATTTGACTGGAATAGGATATAATCCTTGTGTCTGGATGAAGTACTTACAAAAGTCAATTCCAAGACCTGAGAGAAAGTTTATCAAAGAAACAACACCTGAAGAACTGTAGACTCAACTCTACAGCCAGAAGATTTGAAATTCTTGAATTTATTCAAAGAGTTGTCACCAAGAAGACAAAAAAAAGATCAAGGAGATCATGGATGATTTTGAAGAAGATGTCTCAAATATGTTTCAGAACATTACTTTGAAACAAACTGCAGAATCAAACCTACAGTCAGAAGAAGAAGTCTATCATAGATTGGATATGGAAAGAAGACTCAACTTTGATAGATTCTGGAATGGAAATATATCAGATATGTCTTCCTCTTCAAGCACTCAAAGAGGAGGATCATGCAAGAACTGTAGAATTAACAACTCTACAGCTTCCAAGAAGGCTTGGATTGCAAAGAGTAACACTGGAGGAAATCCAAAGCATTGGATTCCAAAATAACTCACTTTATTTTTCAGGGACATATTACAACCACCAAAAGAGAGATTTGGTACATAGACAGTGGTTGTGCAAGACATATGACTGGAGATAGAAGTTTGCTACAAAATGTGAAAGATCATAAAGGTCCTAAAGTTGTTTTTGGAGATAATGCCAGTGGAACAGCTAAATGATCAGGATGTCTACTCAAAGGAAATGTTCATATCAATGATGTTTATTTGGTAGAAGGCTTAAAGCATAACTTGCTTAGTGTGAGTCAATTTTGTGACAAAGGCTACACTGTAGACTTTACACAAGATACTTGCATAGTCAAAGATGTTGAATCTCAAACCACTAAACTGACAGGAACTAGGAAAGGGAATGTTTACATTGTGGAGTGGAACTCTGCAGCTGAAACTACCTGTTTTCTAGCTAATAGTTCCAATGAAATTAGTTGGCTATGGCACAAAAGAATGAATCACATAAACTTTAAAACCATGAATGAACTTGTAAATAACAAACTTTTATGAGGTTTGCCAAACACTAAGTTCAGGAAGGAACACTTATGTGATGCTTGTGTCAAAGGGAAACAAATCAAAAGGACTTTCAAAAGTAAGACACACCCTAGTACTTCAAGAACACTTGAATTACTGCATATGGATCTTTTTGGACCCATAGAACCAGTAAGTATAAGTGGGAAGAAGTATACTTTGGTTGTTGTAGATGATTACTCAAGATTTTCTTGGACTGTATTTCTAAGAAACAAGAGTGAAACTCTACAACAGTTGCTAGATCTGTTAAGAAGGATTCAGAATGAAAAGAATTTGAAGATTGTGAAAATCAGATCAGATAGAGGAACAGAATTCACAAATCAAGTTATTGAAGAGTATTGTTCACTTTATGGTATTGTTCATGAATACTCTGCAGCTAGAACCCCACAGCAAAATGGAGTTGCTAAAAGGAAAAATAGAACACTCAAAGAAGCTGCAAGAACAATGATTGTTGAAGCAAAGTTGCCTAAGAAATTTTAAGAATCAAACAAGCACTGCATGCTATACTCAGAATAGATGCTTGATTGTTAAGAATCATAAGAAGACTCCATATGAGTTATGGAAAGGAAGGACTCCTAATATCTCTTATCTACACATATTTGGATGCAAATGCTTCATACTGAATAATGGGAAAGAATATCTTAAGACTTTTGATTCAAAGTCAGATGAAGGTATCTTTCTAGGTTATTCTAATGTCAGCAAAGCATTTAGAGTGTATAACAAGAGATTAATGATTGTGGAAGAATCACATCATGTTGTTTTTTATGAACAACACTGCTCCCCTGAAGAAATTATTGAAGACTCTAAGGAGGACAACTCTACAGTTACAAGTCAACAACAATATGTTGAGATCAAAACTCCTGTAGATTTGACCAACAAAGGCTTTGGCACTATAATTGTTGAGTTACCACCATTAGAGAGTGTAGAAGACCTAGTCCATGAGAATGTTAAAACAGAAGTAGAAACACCAACAAAAAGACTTGATGAGTCTGCAGTAGGTGAATCTACAACTGTAGAGAACAATGATCAAGGATTAGAACCTATGTCAGATTTAATTTGGTTGAAAGATCACCCCCTTGAGCATGTAATTGGAAACCCATCAGATGCTGTAAGAACCAGAAGACAAATCCATGAGGTAATGTTTGCTACATTTCTTTAATCTTCAGAACCTACTGATATTCATGAAGCACTGCAAGATGTCAATTGGATTATTGCAATGCAAGAAGAATTGAATGGTTTTGAGAGAAATCAAGTATGGGAACTTGTTCCAAGACCTAGGAATCACAAAGTGATTGGAACTAGGTGGGTATTGAAGAATAAACTTGATGAAGATGGAATTGTAACCAGATATAAGGCAAGGTTAGTAGCTCAAGGCTATTGTCAATCTGAAGGTATAGATTTTGATGAATCATTTGCCCTAGTTGCAAGATTATAAGGTATAAGAATCTTTCTAGTCTATGCTGCACATATGAACTTTATAGTCTATCAAATGGATGTAAAGAGTGCATTTCTTAATGGTTTACTATCAGAAGAAGTGTATGTTGAACCACCACCAGGATTTGAGGAATCTACAGCTGAAGAAAAGGTTTATAATCTTAGAAAAGCCCTTTATAGACTTAAACAAGCACCAAGAGCATGGTATGATACTCTTTGTGATCATCTGATCAAAAATGGATTCAAAAATAGAATGGTTGACAAAACCTTACTCAGATTACAACATGGGAATGATATTTTGCTTGTCCAAATCTATGTTGATGACATAATCTTTGGCTCAACCAATGAAGATTTATGCAGAAAATTCTCTAAGCTCATGACTGAGAAATTTGAAATGAGCATGATGGGAAATCTGAATTTCTTTTTGGGATTACAAGTTAAGCAAATGAGAGATGGAATTTTCATCAATCAAGCTAAATATACTCAAGAGCTTATAAAGAGATTTGGAATGGATAGTTTTAGGCCTACCAATATACCTACGACACCTTCTGTGAATCTTGACAAAGATGAGCATGGCAAAAGTGTTGATGTAACCAAATATAGGAGACTAATTGGATCATTGCTATACCTTACAGCTAGCAGACCTGATATTATGTTTGCAGTAGGTGTATGTGCTAGATTCCAAGTGAATCCTAAGGAATCACACTTGAACGCTGTAAAGAAAATCATCAAGTATGTCAAATCCACACAAAATTTAGGATTATGGTATCCTAAAGAAGGAGGAATTGAACTCATTGGATACACTGACTCAGATTTTTCAGGCTGCAAGATTGATAGGAAGAGTACTAGTGGAATTTGTCAATTCCTAGGTGAAAGGTTGGTGGCATGGCACAGTAAAAAACAAAATTCAATTGTTCTTTCTACAGCTGAGGCAGAATACATTGCTGCTGGAAGTTGTTGTGCACAAATCTTATGGATGCAATATCAATTACAAGACTATGGGATTGATGCAAGAGAAACAATTATATTCTGTGACAATACAAGTGCTATTGCTATTACACAGAATCCAGTTTTACACTCTAGATCAAAACACATAGATGTAAGACATCATTTCATAAGAGATCATGTTGAAAGAAAGGATGTGAAGTTGACAAAGATTCATATTGATTTGAATCTTGCTGATATTTTCACTAAACCTTTATGTGAATCAAGATTCTCAATCTTGAGAGTTAATTTGGGAATGTTAGAATTGTAAGAAGACTATGTCAAAATCATTAAATTGCTAAGACAAACCCAAAAAATTGGAAGATCAGTAAAAAGGAAAACTACAGCTGCAAAGTCATTCAACTGTAGGGTCAAACTCTACAGCTGTAGACTTAGTTCTGAACTGTAAATTCCTTACCAACTCTATATTTCCAAATTCTAAGGATGTCAACTGTAAACTTAGGAAGTTTACAGTACTTTGTACAATTCTGATAAATAAATGAAACACTACAAAATTCAGAAACTTTTGTACTACGATACAGAAATTTTGGATTTTTTTCAGGCATTTTAATTAATAAAATGTGTGAGTACGTGTAACATTTTAAATAGAATGTGAGTTAGATTTTTGGACAAATTTAATTATAAATTTTGGTACAGTATTCAAAAGCTCATATATTTTAAGTTAAGGACCGTTTTACCCCTATTCTTAATAGCAGTTTAAGGAAAGGTATTTAAAGGACTCTTCATCCTTTTATATCTCACTTTAACATTTCGAACCCTCTGAAACCTTAAAACACTCCTTATCCCCTACTCAAAGAAACTAAGAATCATGCCAATGAAAGTTATTTTCGGAGCCTTATTCGATTTTGATGAGATTTTAAAGAAACATCCCACTGATGCTATGGAAGATGTTGTTAAGCACATAGTGAATCAAGATATTCACTACTGCCTAACTCACAACCCAGAAGTTTATGATGATAAGATCGTATATGAATTCTATCAGAATGCTGAAGCAAATGTAGAGAGGAAGACTTGTCAGTTAAGCTGCAAGATAGGAATGTGAAGATTACAGCTAAAGATATTTGCAAAGCTCTACACTTAAGGCATGGAGGAGACGTTCATGACAATCTCAACTTCGCTGATGAAGATGAGAAATACTGGAAAAGATTCACTGCAAACAAGCCGTTTCCAAAGAACTTGAAGAGAACGTTCAAGAAGACTGACTTAGCAGTTGAGTACGTTTATCTTTATGAAGCCACTGATAAATGCTTATTATGTAGAACTGGTGCACATGATACTGGTACTATAGTAATGTGGGATTTGATGATAGCATTTGTTAAGGAGGTAAAAGTTGATATTGGAGAGCTTTTATTGAGAAATATTGGAAATGATGTAGTTAAAGCTGGTAAGAACAAATGATTTGGTTTGTTCTTAAACTACATTTTGAAGGAAGTTGGTTTTTCTTTATTTAATGGGCATAAAGGTCAACCCATTATAACTCACAGAATTATTGGAAAGACTAATTTCAAGAGAGGAGCTGTGGATGCTCCTATGGCCCCTGAATCTAAGAGGAGAAAGAAGAAAGCTGAAAGAAAGGTTCTCACTATCATAAGATCACCTAAAGAACCTGAGAAACAAAGGAAGAAGAAGAGTGTAAGAAGGAAGATTTTAGTGGATGAACCCACTGATTCAGAAGAAGAGATTGATAGAGAGAAAAGGAAGAAGAAACATCACTCAAAGAAAGCTGAAGAAGTTGAAACTGACAAGTCTACAGCTGTAGACTTGCCAAGGGTATAGTCTGAAGAACAATTTGAAGTTGAACTTCCTGAACCTGAAGCTGAACAACACACTGTTGTTCCAGTTGAAAGGGTTGATGAATTTGAGGAAGAAAGACAGAAGTTTGAGGATTAGAAGCTGGTGAGAGAAGAGTTTGAGAAGTTGGCAACTGAAGAAAGGAATTTGTTCCAATGGGTAGTTGATTGGACAAATTGCAATGATGTCAATGAACTGATGAAACCCAATTTTATTGATGATTTTATTGCTAACAAAACAAAGAAAGATAAAGGCAAAGGAAAGCAAATTATTGTTGAAGAACATGCAAGGAAGAAAATCACTAAGTCAGCGGGTGAAGCCTTGATAGTTGCTCTCATGACTGAAAAAGACCCAGAGGCTCAATATGATGTTGATTATGATGTGGTAAGCACTGAAAGTGATGAAGATGTGCCACAAAGAATTGGTGAAGGAAGCACTCAAATAGTTAAAGCTGAGGGCTTAACTATTTAGGCTAAGGAAGCTATTTTGATGGAGTCTGCAGGAGCTAGTGCTGCAGATCCAGTAATTGTTGAAAAAGATCCTGCTGAGGAGGAATCTGAAAAGGAAAAAGAGGCAAGAAAAGATGAGTCTCCTTGCCAAGAACCCAAAGATAAGCCAGATGACAATGATGATGATGGCAATGATAATGCACCAATGGGTGGTGCTCAAGCCCAAGTTCAACCTGAAGCTCAAGAGAAAATTGTGGAAACTGAAGCTCAAACCTCTGAAAATGTCCAAGTTGATGAGCAGATTGTAGATGATACATCGAAGGAGATTGATAAAGACATTTCTCACCCTATCACAAGCATTTTTCAGCAATCTCCACCTGCAATGTTCACAATGGAAGAAATCTACAGACATGGAATTCCCCCACTGCAGAGTTACTCAGCCCTTGAAAGAGAAAATATAGATGACTATATTGTTGAATTCTCTTCTGAAGTGATTTTAACTCCTAGCAAGAGGAAGGCATCTACTAAAGACTCTACAACTGTAGAGTTGGTGTCTTCTAAAGCTCAAAAAGTTGTGAAAGGAAAAGAGTTAGTAATCAGAGAAGGTGATTCTGAGGAAGAAGACAGTGATACAAATCCTCAGATGACACATAAGGAAGTTATCTCACATTTGAAGAATTTGGAAGAATATTTTAAGAGCATTGAGGCTGAAATTCTGAAGCAAGTCAAGCAAGTTCCTGATGCTATTATCTCTCAGAATGTGAGAAGAGGAATGGAAGATTTGGTTAAGAAATTTGAAGAGAGAAGCTCAGAGGAAAAGAAGGTTCTTGAGAAAAATTTCAAAGCTGTTGTGGACAGCTTACTGGCTCAAAATGAAGATATTAGAAAAGAGAGCAGTCAGAAATCAAGAGAAATCACTAATCTACAGTCAGATATCAAGCTGATGAAGAATGACTCTTTTGATCTGAAGGTGGAAGTGAAATGAATGAAGAAAGAAATGACAAGGATGATTACTGAAAATGATTCTCTGAAGATGGATTTAATGGATAAGCTTAACACCATTTTGTCACACATTGATGTTGGCAAAAAGGGGGAAAGCAAGATAGAAAGAGAGATCAAAGAAGGAGAACAAGCAACAGAGAATATCCTTGAGAATGTGAAGGATATTGGAAAAGCTTGGAAAAAAGAATTAGAAGCTCCAAAGTCCTTATCCATGGGATTGGGTGTACAGACAGAAGAAAGATTTCAATCAAAGGAGATGAAAGGAAGCTCTAGAGAAGGAAAGATCATACAACTACCTAAGTTTACAACTCAGAAATCCACAGCTCACTATTTCTCTTCTAAAAAACCTTTTGGTTATTGGGAACAAACTGTGAAGGAATCTAGAGAAAGAAGAAAAGAGAAGGAAGAGAAAGAAAGGAAAGAAAGACAAAAAGAGAAAATTTCTGATGAACCTACAGCAGTTGTGACTGCTCAACCCTCGAATGTTCAACCATTGAGCATGGTGCCTATTGAAGATCCTGAGGAAAGGGTTAATCGAATGAAAGTTGAATTTGATAGTTTGTGGAAGGAATTCTTGAGCATTTGCAACAGGCACACTGTGATTAAGAGAATCAAGCTCAAGAAAGACAGATTTAAAAAATTCAAAGACCTGAAGGCTGATGGATCATTATATAAAGGAGATAATGCTCGGCTCCTTGGTGGAAAGATCAGAAGAATTCTACTGCCTAAGAGGGTATTCAAATCAAAGAAAGAAGAAGAAGAGATGGAATCCTATGAACTATAGATGCTGATGAAATATCTTGAAGAGGATGAGAAAAACATGAAGCTTGTGGAGCAAGGAATTCTGAAGGCCCAAGATGAAGATTCTGATGATGAAACTGATGAAGAGAAATATGCAGATCCCAAGCACAGGAGAAGATGAAGACTCTACTCTAGATTAGACACTAAAACTGTTTAGTGTTTAGTCTAATTAATGATTGTAAGCTGTATCTTGAACTCCTTTAATTTATGCTGTTCTACTGCTTTGTGTTCTGTGCTTTGCTCTGTTTTCTTAACTGCTGTGTGATATGCCTTGCTTTGCTCTGCTTCTTGTTATGTTTTAAAGACAATTTCTTATTGTCTTTGTTACTTGTTTTGTTGATTGTTTTGCCAACATCAAAATAGGGGGAAATTGTTAGTACCTTGGTTTAGATTTTGATGTGTGCAAAACAATGTGTTTATATTGATAATTTGATCTAACACTTGTATTGAGGAAATTGGTGTTTGAAACGTATAGTTGTAAGTGAAGTCTGCAGCTGTGTATTTGATCAATCTACAGCCAGACATGACCCTATAGTTGTAAGGTTTCTCTACAGCCGTTTTTTATATTAACAGGACTCTACAGCTGCAAGGTTGAAAGACTCTACAGCTGCAAAGAACCGTTTCAAGAGATGGTACTGATTAGCGTTTAAGTATGCATGTATTTTACCTATTTTGTGTATTATTTTGTGTACTATAATGTATTGTTTAGCGTATTTATATATAATTTCACACTTTCTAATTAGTTATAAGTATTTATGTTTTCTATTTAAATAAGAAGCATATGTATAATTCAACCTAACCATTATGTCTATTGTATATTGTTGAGGTCTTAAGTGGAGTTATATTTATCCAAATTTTATGATATTGAACACCTAAGACAATGTACTAAATACTTAAGACACTTTAGTGATCCAATTTTTCAAGTTTGGATTGTATTTGTACTCAAAAGTGAAGACTCCATTTCTGTCCAATGTTTGGACTCAAAACACATTTTCGTATTTGCACAATATCTGGAGCCTCACTAAACCAATTGAACCAATTCCAGTTTTATTTGATCACTAATTCGTTGCTCTACAACTTGTCTTCAGGACTCAAGTGTCAAAAGTTCCGGATTCAATGGTCAAAATGACAATCAATGCAAGGGCATCAGAATTCCGCCATCTCAGTACAAATGTTGGGAAATAATTCACCATAATTCACACAAAAGTCCAATTTACACAAGACCAAAGCCATTGGTTAGCCAATAAATTCATCAAGACACAGTAAAAATATTAAAGGCGTTGATTTTGTGCAAGATGATATATCTGCTTTTCAAGAGACCACCATAAATTCGCGGAGAAAATCAATCCAGTTTTACCATCTCCACTATTCTGGTCATAACTCACAATCTAGAGATCTGATTTTTGAGATCTTAGACTCCTTGGAAGCTAATCCAACGGCCTACAACTTTCATTCAGAAGTCAAGATGAAATTCAGATGGCAAGAGCAATTAAATTACTGATCTTTACAGGTCACGTGAATTGGTTGCTAAAGTCTCCATGATTCACTATTTGGAGGCCTATATAAAGAGCCCTTTAGCAACCCTTGAAGGCATCCCATTTTCCTTGTAATCCTTCTATCTTAGTCTAGTATCTCTCTTAGAAATATGAGTTCTTATTGTATTAGTATGAGTAGCTAAATATTTTACTAGAGTTAGGGATGAAGCTTTAGTAAAGTATTAGTAATGTTCTTGGTTATTCAATAAAGATTTTCAAAGTTTCAATCCTTTAGTCATTTGAAGAGTTTTTAAGAGAGGTTTTGATGTGTCATTACTTTGATTTGTTGTAGACTTATTGGCACAACAAATGCTTAGTTTTACATATCAACTATTGATTTTATAAACTTGTTCGAATTTCTAAAGGTACTTTTCAAAAGTATTATATGTGCTCAAAGTTATATCTTCCGATTGAAATCACTTGATTGTTAGATTTCGATTGAGTTATCAAAGATAACCAAGATCATAACTCTAGTATTTTTATCTAAAGTGGAATCCCGAAGCTCTAGTATTTTGTTACTTTATTTAAACCTCTCAACTAGATAATATCTTTTTCTTCCAAATCTCCCTGTGGTTCGACACTCGGTCTCCCGAGAAATTTTATTACTTGAAATCAACCTACACTTGGGTACGTAACTCTCAAGGAGCTATCAACCCGCTCTTATATATTAAAAACCGCTTTTATAAGTACTTTCAAGAGCGGTTTACTTAAGATATAAGAGCGGGTATTACCCGCTATTAAAAGTAAAAAACATAGCGGGTAATAACCGCTTTCTTTTCTCAATATTTTTCCAATATTTAATTATTGCAATATTATATATTTTTTTAATAAAACTTGTAGTACGATTTTTATACTTTAATTAAAATAAAAATAAATTTTAATATAAATAACATTAAATCTAAAAATTCAAAAGTTCATATCATTACTTGCTAATCATTGCAATAATCTTTAAAATGCATTACATCAATATAAATTCAAGTACCAATGGTGTTCAATAACTAAATTAATTAACTACTACATCATCATAATAATCAAATAATCTTGAGCAACACGTTTGATATTCTCTTGCAGTACCATATTCTCTTGATATTCTCTTGCAGTACCTCTAGAGCTGAGAAACAATAAAATAAAAATCACAACATCATAATCAAATTACCAAATGCACCTAAATTGTTGCAAGAATTTACCATTCAGTGGCATGCCTTGCTCTTGAATAGGGACGAAATGATCCCTCTTCCCTGATATGCTTGGCTTCAGTTCAACAACAGTAATAACCTTCTCCAATCACGTTTTCCTCAGAGAAATTGTTAGTTGCAGCCGCAATAGCAGCGAACTTGAACAGGGGTAACTTAAAATCATCATTAGTCCTTTATCAATCAAAGCATAATAAAAAAAATTTTACAGAACTCATTACCCTATTCTTCTCGGCCTCAATTCTCTCCTCTTATATCTTCATTTCCCTGATAAAGAATCAGAAAACATCATACATAATTAATTAAAAAATGCTAGTTTCATAATACCAAGACTCTTTCTTCTATTATCTCGGGGACTACTTACACAAGAGAATTACAATAAAAGGCAACATGATTACAATAAAAGAAGCATAATGATTTGTTAATGGGCTACTCAAATATGAGACTTGTATTTCTCATTCACAAATCCATCTTTCTTTATGCTACTCACTCTCAGTTTTGTCCTACTTGTCTTTCTTTTGTTACTGAAAATGGAGGTGCAAAGTCAATACCAAATGCCCAACAACTGAGATAAGAAATCAATGTTCGTAATCATATTGACATGATAAAAACATGTGAACTAATCATATACAAAGCAAAAAACCAGATCTAAGTTAACACCTAAAATGATGCTAAAATAAAGGTTAGTTGTGTCACACACTTTCCACTTTCACTTAATAAAAAAGAATAGCAGATAATATAGAAGCACATCTGCAAATTTTAATAGCACTTTAACAAATGAAGATTTAGCATTCTTCAGTTCATATCTTAGTTTAGTTTCTGGTACATGTTTGATGCCATTTACCAAAGAGAGTCGAGATAATAAGTTGATATAAATGAGAAAGCAATAAAATTAGCATAATAAAAGTAAGCAATGACCACTCTATAGAGTAGACAACACACAAAAAAACCTCAAAATCATCATTAAGATAATTATCCCAAAGTATTTTTCTTACTTGTGCAGTGAGCGACTTAATACCTTCTTTTGCAGCTTTGTTTTTTGTTGTCAATTGCCAAATCAGCACCAAGCTTTTCACAAAATCCAACTTTGCAGTGCTGGGGAAATAACCTGAACACAAACAACATTAATTCCATTCACAGGGACGCCTAATTTTTAGTCCATTCACACAAACAATATTAATTCCATTCACAGGGACGCCTGAACACAAACAATATTAACTTTGTCCATTCACAGGGATGCCTAATTTTTAGTCACAGATTAGCAAATTGTTTGCAAAAAATGTTGAGCCCGCACTTGCAAAAAATAATTTTGAAACCCTAATAAAATATAATCCCATCAATTATACCTTCAGTTGACAGCGCGGAGGCGAGGCAGGGGGTGCGTCGCGTGTGGCAGAGCAGAGGCGAGGCTACGACGGCAGGGGGTGCGTCGCGTGTGGCAGCGC
>JAPKLY010000015.1:645964-684907 GCA_026898435.1 Prunella vulgaris | reverse complement strand
AGAAACAGGAAGTTGAGTCAACCCAGACCCCGAATAATGAAGATAAAAATAAAGGAGAAGATGAAAATAAGAATTTAAACCCTATTAAGAAATCATCCACTGCTCTTTTTCCTCAAAGATTACACCCAATTAAGAAATTGGACCAAAACTCTGAAATATTTGAGGTTTTGAAACAAGTAAAAGTTAACATTCCACTACTAGATGCAATAAAACAAGTTTCATCTTATGCAAAAATTTTGAAAGATTTGTGTACTGTAAAGAGAAAACTACATGTCCAAAATAAGGCATTTTTAACAGAGAGTGTAAGTTCAATTTTTCAACAAGAAACCCCTCCTAAATACAAAGATCCTGGTTGTCCAACAATATCTTGTATTATTGGGAATACAAAAGTAGAACATGCACTTCTTGATCTTGGTGCGAGTGTTAACCTTTTACCGTTTTCTGTGTATAAACAACTGGATTTGGGAGAATTAAGGAAAACTACTGTCACACTTCAATTGGCAGATCGTTCTATAAAAATTCCAAGAGGTATAGTAGAGGATGTGTTAGTGCAAATTGATAAATTCTATTTTTCGGTAGATTTTATTGTTTTAGACACATGCCCAGTCTCAAATCCATCATCTCAACATCCAATCATTTTAGGAAGACCATTTCTTGCAACTTCTAATGCTTTAATAAACTGTAGAAATGGTGTTTTAAATCTTTCTTTTGGAAATATGACTTTGGAGTTAAATGTTTTTAACATTTCTAAGCAACCACAAAGTAATGATGAGGCTAACAAAATTGATGTAATTGAGACATGTACTCTTGAACAATTGATAACCTCATTTTCTGATCCATTAGAAAATTTGATAAATGATTGTGTCAATGATAACCGTTCGGAGTTTGATTCCATTCCTATGATTTCACAAGTTTCAAAGCTTAATGAATGGAAACCCAAATTTGAACAATTATCAAAGTCCGAAAAGGCTCCAACCCCGTCAAGCGAGCAACCACCAATTTTAGAGTTGAAGCCTTTACCATCAAATTTGAAATATGCTTTTTTGGGTGCTAATGATACTTATCCGGTAATAATATCCTCTAAGTTAAGTTATGATCAAGAGCATAAATTATTAGAGGTATTAAAGATTCACAAGCATGCGATAGGGTGGTCTATATCAGATATAAAAGGAATTAGCCCATTAATTTGCAGTCATAATATTTATTTAGAGGAAAATGCTAAACCCTCTAGGCAGATGCAACGAAGACTTAACCCTAATATGAAAGAAGTGGTGAGAAATGAAGTGATTAAGCTATTAGACAATGATATTATCTATCCTATCTCTGATAGTAAATGGGTAAGTCCTACTCAAGTTGTGCCTAAGAAATCTGGAGTAACTGTAGTAAAAAATGATAAAAATGAATTGATTCCAACTAGGACTGTTACTGGTTGGCGTGTATGCATTGACTACAGAAAATTAAATTTAATGACAAGAAAAGATCATTTTCCTTTACCTTTTATGGACCAAATTTTGGAAAGAATTGCTGGGCATGAATTTTATTGCTTCTTAGATGGATATTCAGGGTATAATCAAATTGCAATTGCACTAGAAAATCAGGAAAAAACAACATTTACATGTCCTTTTGGAACGTTTGCAAATCGTAGAATGCCATTTGGATTATGTAATGCCCCAGCAACATTCCAAAGATGTATGGTAAGTATTTTCAGTGACATGGTTGAACGTTTTCTTGAAGTTTTCATGGATGATTTCTCTGTCTTTGGAAATTCTTTTGATGATTGCTTAATAAACTTGGCTAAAGTCTTAGCTAGATGTGAGGAGAAAAATCTTGTTCTTAACTGGGAAAAATGTCATTTCATGGTAACTGAAGGAATTCTGTTAGGCCACATTATTTCATCAAAAGGATTAGAAGTTGACAGGTCCAAAATTGATCTAATAGCCAACCTACCAACACCAAAATCAGTTAAAGATATTAGATCATTTCTAGGACATGCAGGTTTTTATAGAAGGTTCATAAAAAATTTTAGCACAATTTCAAGACCATTATGCAACCTTTTATTAAAAGATATAGTATTCGAGTGGAATGACTCTTGTGAAAAGGCTTTTGTAACACTCAAAGAAATGCTCACTTCTACACCTATTATGCAACCTCCTGATTGGACTCTACCTTTTGAAATTATGTGTGATGCTAGTGATTACGCTGTTGGAGCCGTGTTAGGACAGAGAAAAGATAAGAAACCTTATGTGATATATTATGCAAGTAAAACTCTTAACAGTGCTCAAATGAATTATTCCACTACTGAAAAAGAATTACTTGCTGTAGTATTTGCACTAGAAAAATTTAGATCTTATCTTGTTGGCTCATCTATTGTTGTTTATACTGATCATTCGGCTTTAAAATATCTACTAGCAAAGAAAGATACAAAGCCAAGATTAATTAGGTGGATACTTTTACTTCAAGAATTTGATATAATAATCAAAGATAAAAAGGAAGTGGAAAATGTAATGGCCGATCACTTATCCAGACTTACATGTGATGAATCTTTCGAGGTAAGCCCCATAAATGACTATTTTCCCGATGAGCAATTATTCACCGTGTCTAAAGGTCCATGGTTTGCGGATCTTGCTAACTTTCTTGCGACAGGTCAAATTCCAATTCATTGGAATGCTCAAGATAAAAAGGAATTTTTTAGGGAAGTAAGAAATATCTTTTGGGATGACTCATATCTTTTTAAATATTGTCCTGATCAAATATTAAGAAGATGTGTACCAGATAATGAGATTCAAAGCATAATAAATTTTTCTCACTCTGAAGCTTGTGGGGGGCATTTTTCAACAAGAAAAACCGCTGCAAAAATTTTGCAGTGTGGATTTTATTGGCCAACACTTTTCAAGGACACATATGAATTTTGTAAATCTTGTGGTCGATGTCAGAGATTAGAGGGCATAAGTCGTAGAAATATGATGCCATTAAATCCTATCCTAACTGTTGAAGTATTTGATTGTTGGGGAATTGATTTTATGGGTCCTTTTAATCCACCATCTTTTGGTTATCAATATATTTTGGTTGGTGTCGACTACGTTTCAAAATGGATTGAGACAATCCCTTGCAAAAATAATGATCATAAAATTGTTTTAAAATTTTTAAAGGAAAATATTTTTTCAAGATTTGGAATGCCTCGTGCAATTATTAGTGATGGCGGTTCACACTTTTGTAACAAACCTTTTGAGAATATAATGAAAAAATATGGAATCCATCATAAAGTGTCTACCCCATACCACCCAAACACTAGTGGACAAGCTGAACTCGCTAATAGGGAAATAAAACATATCTTGGAGAAGACAGTCAACTCAAATCGAAAAGATTGGTCAATCAGGTTAGTAGATGCACTATGGGCTTATCGGACAGCATTCAAAACAATACTTGGTATGTCTCCTTACCGACTTGTCTATGGTAAACCATGTCATTTACCTGTTGAAATAGAACATAAAGCTTTTTGGGCTATTAAAAGGTTTAATTTCAATCTAGAAAAAGCTAGTACTTTAAGAAAATTTCAACTAAATGAATTGGAGGAAATCAGAAATGATGCATATGACAATTCTAGAATTTACAAAGAAAAAATGAAAGTGTTTCATGACAAGCACATTGTCAGGAAAACTTTTGAAATAGGGCAAAAAGTTCTTCTATATAATTCTAGATTACATCTATTTCCTGGAAAATTGCGCTCAAAATGGTCAGGACCCTTTATTATAAGAACTGTATTTTCAAATGGAGCGGTTGAAATTGAAAATTCAAAAACAGGTGATGTGTTTAAAGTGAATGGACAACGTCTAAAAGCATATCTTGGAAATTTTAGTAAGGAGATTGAGTCAGTATCTCTTACTGACCCGACTAGTAATATTATGTGAATTTTATTTTTCCGGTATAAATGGCGGATTCGGTACTCCGTGACTTCCAAGTCGGTATTTCAGTTACCCACTAAACTGAATTGTAAAAAAAAAAATTGAAAAAACAAAAAAAAATTATATCATATATAACACTCACTTTTAACTGTAACAATGATGAGTGCATCACCACCACTTATCCTACGAAACGGTCATGAACGGCTAGTTTTTAAATTTTTTTAAAAAAAAATTACTCTATAAATACCCAATTTTACTCCCATTTCTAAACACCCCTCTTCAAGTTATCATAAACTCAAACAAAATGAGTAAAATCTTTCTCTCCATCATCACTCTTGCCTACTTTGTCATGCTTGCTATTTGTTATTTCAATGAAGAAGAAGAATTCGGTGCATTACCTTGGATTGTTGCGGCAATTGCAATGCAATTTATAATGTTAGCTTGGGGAGTAGCATTTTTGTAATTGTAATGTAATATCTTGTTGTTTAATAAATTTTTAACCTTTCATTTTTTAATAGGTCGACGAAATGGACACTATGGATGCGGCAATTGCCTCTTTAAATAAATGCTTTCCTTTCTTCATTAAAAAGGATTTGATTAAGATATATTATGCTCGATGTGAAAAATTACGATTAATGAAGATTAAAGGAATACCACTCGATCTTCAATGGTTGATTGAAGCAAAGGTTAGAATTGGAGGTGAGTTACCTAATTCAATTGTTCCATGCGTGGTTGGTTTGGGTAAAAGTTCATTTTCTAAAAAACGAAGGGCTAAAAGAATGGGAGTTTGCTATAAATGTGCTAGATGGACGTGTAACACACGTTGTAAAAATATAGGAATGGCTTCCGATAATCGATTAAATAAAATAGATTTCATTATAAATGGACTGAGTAAGGGGTCAGTGGATTACCAATGGACCTCTGAGACGCATTATATTGGAATAGAGCAAAGAGCTTTAGTCGATTTAAGGAATGAATTAATAAAGGAATATGCACATTGTCTCGGGAATCTGACGTTAAAAGACCCTGTTTGCCAATTTCTAAGAAAATTGGATGGGAAACATATCCTCGACTCATAGAAGGTGTTTAAGTCGTTTCTGGACGTAAAACCAGAGGAAGATGTGAGCCACAATCACAACTACTGTCCCCAAGTAGGACCTCAATCTCTTAACTTTCTTTTGACTTTTGTTTCATTTAACAGTATTTCTCGAATCGTATCAGGTACATTTTTCATTTATCTTTGTCTATATAATTCAGTGTTCAGCTTATCACAACTTGTATCATCCTTTCGAAAGTCCAAATATGGCAACTTCATCTTCTAAAAAAATAACCTCTATTTGTGTGTTAGGGGGGGCTGGAAATGATGTTAATAAAGAATTTGCTTGAGTAGCAAACAAGCTAGGTGGTATACTAGCTCGGAGAAATATCAAACTAGTACACGGAGGAGGCACACTTGGTCTGGTAGGTAATGTTGCCTTGACAGCATCTTGGGGAGGATCTGAAGTTCAGGGAGTCGTTCACACAGGTATAAAAAGATTTAATCCTACTACAACTGGTAAGGAAATACAGATTTCATCCTTAATGGACAGAATGCCAAAATTGATAGAAATCTCTGATGCATTCATAGCCCTTCCAGGTGGTATTCTTACTTTGGAAGAAATATTTAACATTGTATGTTGGTCATGTTTAAGTATTCATTCAAAACCTGTGGGACTACTGAATATTAATGGTTATTATGATGGGTTACTAACTTTTTTGGATCATGTGAAGCAACAAGGTTTTATTGAAGAATCTGTACGTCAACTCTTTACAGCAGATTCAGATCCAGAACAATTAATAGAAAAACTCAATGCCTGTGAGATTAAAAGTTGCCCAATCACGTCTCAGGTAAACTGGTTAGGAACTCGACCCAGAAAAAGTCAGGATGATTTAGATTTGCATTTGTAAAAAAAAAAAATTTAAAAAATAAAAAGTAAAAAAAAATATATATTAAAAACACTGTAAAGATGGCAGAGTAAAGGGGGTAAGAAAATTAACCTTTTCTTTATACCTTTGAGACGCATCACAACCACGACTTTTTAAATTTACTGATGTCTTAATTTTAATATATGCGATTTAACAAACTTGGTACATGTTTTTTTATTTTGGTTAAGTACATTCTAATAGATGTTTACAAGTCATCCTCATTTCACACACACTGTGACAAAAGATTATGGACTACAATTGAATAATTCTACTAATTTTTCTATTTTACAAATGGTTGCAATTGATTGTTGGAAAAAAAAAATTATTTTAACAAGATTTACATTAGAAAACTGCAACTTTTGTTTAGTGGATATGAACCTACCCTGTGAGAATTTGTGCCTAAATAGCATGTTTGAGCATTCTTTTATGTGAGATACTCTATCATGAATTATGTTCTTCAGAACTTGTTTTGAATCTGTATCAGTCACTCTGTATGCAGACATAAGAATGATAAAGGCAATTAAGACTTACATTTCTTTTCCAATAAAACCTACTGAATTTTTCAATGCCTTAGTAAACCCCTTTGAGCCTAAATAAAACCTTTTCTTTTACCACAAAATCATAATTATCAGTTCTCAAAGTGTGAATAAGGTGAATTATTCTTGTGAAGGTGTCAAAAAAAAAATATGATGTTTATCGGAATAATGATGAGGATGGCGAAGGACAGTATTGAAGAGATTTGAATATGCGAATCAAAGCCTAAATATAATTCTTCCTACATTTGGTTGCAGACCACTTTGAGTCAAAATCCAGAGCCGATTTTCTTCATAACTTCACCCTAAGCCTCATTACAACCAAATAAAGTCCTTCTAACTTATGTTGCATGCATTGTTGATTGACTGGCGGATGTATAACCAAGCTTATGATAGAAATATTCACGATATAGAGTCTGAGCGTAAACACTAGCCGCATTGAGAGATGTAAGGCGTGTGAAATCCACTAGCAAAAGTTGTTTATTCTAACAACTATCTTGTTAAAAACAAATATATATATATATATATATTTTCATCATGAAAGATGTTAACCATAGTAAAATATCAAGATAATAGAATTATGACATGAACTCCATACCTTTTGGTCACTTAACTTGAGCACAATAGGGGATGACTATCAAACTGTCTATCTAGATTGTATTGAGCATAAAATAGTTCTAAAATGCAATAGTTTGTTAATTTAGATATATTATAACAAAGAGTTGGTAAGATGCAAATAAAAGCATCATCATAAAATTATGTTACGCTTTCATCACTAGAGACTAGTAATGAGCTGGTTGGGGAGTGTGATTAGCGTTTAAGTATGCATGTGTTTTACCTATTTTGTGTATTATTTTGTGTACTATAATGTATTTTTTAGCGTATTTATATATAATTTCACACTTTCTAATTAGTTATAAGTATTTATGTTTTCTATTTAAATATATAAGAAGCATATGTATAATTCAACCTAACCATTATGTCTATTGTATATTGTTGAGGTCTTAAGTGGAGTTATATTTATCCAAATTTTATGATATTGAACACCTAAGACAATGTACTAAATACTTAAGACACTTTAGTGATCCAATTTTACAAGTTTGGATTGTATTTGTACTCAAAAGTGAAGACTTCATTTCAGTCCAATGTTTGGACTCAAAACACATTTTCGTATTTGCACAATATCTGGAGCCTCACTAAACCAATTGAACCAATTCCAGTTTTATTTGATCACTAATTCGTTTCTCTACAACTTATCTTCAGGTCTCAAGTGTCAAAAGTTCCGGCTTCAATGGTCAAAATGACAATCAATTAAAGGGCTTCAGAATTCCGCCATCTCAGTACACATGTTGGGAAATAATTCACCATAATTCACAAAAAAGTCCAATTTACACAAGACCAAAGCCATTGGTTAGCCAAGAAATTCATCAAGACACAGTAAAAATATTAAAGGCGTTGATTTTGTGCAAGCTGAGATATCTGCTTTTCAAGAGACCACCATAAATTCGCGGAGAAAAACAATCCAGTTTTACCATCTCCACTATTCTGGTCATAACTCACAATCTAGAGATCTGATTTTTGAGATCTTAGACTCCTTGGAAATCTAATCCAACGGCCTACAACTTTCATTCATAAGTCAAGATGAAATTCAAACGTAAAGGGCAATTAAATTACTGATCTTTACAGGTCACATGAATTAGTTGCTAAAGTCTCCATGATTCACTATTTGGAGGCCTATATAAAGAGCCCTTTAGCAACCCTTGAAGGCATCCCATTTTCCTTGTAATCCTTCTATCTTAGTCTAGTATCTCTCTTAGAAATATGAGTTCTTATTGTATTAGTATGAGTAGCTAAATATTTTACTAGAGTTAGGGATGAAGCTTTAGTAAAGTATTAGCAATGTTCTTGGTTATTCAATAAAGATTTTCAAAGTTTCAATCCTTTAGTCATTTGAAGAGTTTTTAAGAGAGGTTTTGATGTGTCATTACATTGATTTGTTGTAGACTTATTGGCACAACAAATGCTTAGTTTTACATATCAACTATTGATTTTATAAACTTGTTCGAATTTCTAAAGGTACTTTTCAAAAGTATTATATGTGCTCAAAGTTATATCTTCCGATAGAAATCACTTGATTGTTAGATTTCGATTGAGTTATCAAAGATAACCAAGATCATAACTCTAGTATTTTTATCTAAAGTGGAATCCCGAAGCTCTAGTATTTTGTTACTTTATTTAAACCTCTCAACTAGATAATATATTTTTCTTCCAAATCTCCCTGTGGTTCGACACTCGGTCTCCCGAGAAATTTTATTACTTGAAATCAACCTACACTTGGGTACGTAACTCTCAAGGAGCTATCAGGTACAAGTCAGAGATTAATTAAAGATTATGAAGACCCTTAAGCACTATTGGTGTAGCTCTCAAGCACTCACTAAACTGTACTTAAGCGGAGTTATTTCTAAAGAATCTGGAGGATAATGAAGATTAGTTACAAGGAGGCCAGAATTCTGAAGAAAAGGACATAGTACATTCAATATTATCCTGTGTGAAGGATGAGGACCACCTCACACATGCCAATAGAGAGAGAGGAGCCTTATTTGAAATTCAAATTTGAAATTTCTAAAGGATACGTCACACCACTCAATCTATAAATAGAAGAAGTCCCCAGAGGAAGCAACAACAACAATCCTGCGCATACAAGCATTCAACCTAAGCAAGTCTACAGCCAGCATATTCTGAGAGAGAGCTTTTCTTCTTTTAATCTTTTTGATTCATAGGATAGTTGGTTAGGATTTTCTTAGCAAGAATCACACCTTTTGTTGTTGTTCCCTCACCCACTTTATATTTCTACTTAGTGTAGATATCTCTTTGTGAGGATTTTGTAAAACTCTTTGTGAGTTATATTCTGAGTGAATAGGGTAGTTTATCTCTTTTTAGAATAGGAATCTGAGTGAACCTAGTTCTAAGGGGGAACTACTTGTACTGATCTTAGTGATCATATCTTAGTGAATTTGGCACCTGAGTGGTGTAACAGTGGATGTAGGTTGTCTTTTTATAGACACTGAACCACTATAAACATGGTCTATTTATTTTCTGTTGTTTAAATTCTTGTTTTGCATATTTAATTTCCTTGTTACATTCATCATTGTTTTGAAACTTCAAGTGCATAAAACCTTGTGATTTTTCACAAAAGAAAAACTGACTCTACAGCTGTAGACTTCTCTAAGTCACTCAGCTGTTAAGTTTGTTTATATTGTTTTTCATTAACACTCACTTTATTCCTCTGCACATTAGAGTATTCTCTATACAATTTTAAATTGTGAGAACACCTCTGATAAAAAAAAAATTTGTCTACAAGTGATTGTTTATTTTGCAAAGTTTTAAACTCTGCAGCTGCAAACTTGTTAGTCTACAGTTGTAACCTTTGTGGTCCTGTTTCTAAAACTCTTGTAGACTTATTATTTTAAACTTGAAAAATGGCTACTGTAAGGTTCTAGAATCTATCCTTTTGAAAAGTTTGAAAATTTGATTTTAGACTCAAGTTCTATTCAACCCCCTCTAGACCTTGACCACTTTAAGGGACCAACAGATTCAATGACCCTCATCATTCTGCACGTGGAAATAACAAAATACCTTCAAATATAAGTTACATAAATGCATTAAAAACTATAAAAATAATATTAAATATGCAGAGTTACCTGTCATGCTCAGATGTCATATACATATAGGTAGCTCTTTGAAAGACTGTGTAACGGACCTCACACATCTAGAATAGTGTTTTGAAAGTGAGGTAGTAACACAAATCATGAAATGATTTGGAAAACACCTTCTTTACCGAGCTGATTATGCTTTTATTTTGAATAGACACAATCAACAGTCTGGTGGTATACCATATGCCTCTTTCAATTACGTTAGAACCTTGTCCATAAATCATTGTTCTCAATAGTCCTGACACCTATAGCAAGGGGAAATATTCAGTAGTTTGCATCTTGGGTTACAATAATAAATACGATACTCTTATACATCCACTTGAAATGGGTACCATTCACAATAATGATATGTCGTGCATAATTTGTAAAACCATTTATTGAAGCGTCAAGCACGTAGAAAATATAACTAAACTTTTCATCCACATTCGTCACCAACTTTATATAACTTTCAAGATTTGCAATGTGTATCTTGTGCAAATAAGAAAAAAACAACTTACAAATATCTCTGGCGTTTGCATATAGCACGTCAATCATGCAATGCTTCGACCTGAACACATGGGTGTACAATATTTTTATCTTATATTTATGATTCACTTCATCAATAATATCAATTGCGGTGGCTTTCTTTTTAGCTATTCATATTTTCTACATAAATGGATTCAATTACTTTGCAAGACATCTTATGTGGTGCATTAAGATTCGAATATACATGATAAATGTGTGTATTGAATTTTATGATCCTCTATTATCCACGAGAACCTTTGGAATTTAATGCAAAATTATAATTTTTAAATGGGCAGACCAAACACCCATTTTATCGTGGAAAACTGTCCCACTTGAAACTCAAATTGTTGCTCCAAATGATATAGGTCAATATAATAAATCAATGTATTTTTCATTAGAAATGTGTCTTATTTGGCTAGAACTTAGAGAGATATGTTCTCGTATTAAAATAAAGAACTACATGATGGATCAAAATCGGTCTCTGGTATACTAGTAGGGGTGCCTAGGATGGACCATAGTGGGTAGAAATTATGTCGATGTCAACTAGAGGTGTGTCGCCTTCCAAACAAGTATCATCACAACTTTCATAGGAGTTAACATACACAAATATATCCATAGAGTGGACACTCCTTACAGTACAATCATTATCACTGTCACTCAAAATCAAATTATCACTTAAATTGGATAAAATATTCAGCTCTGCCAATTATTTTACTACTTGTATTAATTAATCCAAGTAACTTGTTTGTACCAATCATAAAACAAAATAAGTTAATGAATTTGAATTTTCAGATGAATGAACATACATTGCCAACAATAGGTAAAATCTCAAGTTCATCGCACTTGGGCATTTTAGACATTTTCAAAGCAACATATACATCCGGAGTAGCTTCACTTATAAGTAAGGACTCAACATCGTTATTGTTCTTAATCTCCATAAAAACTTGTTTACTCTCAAATTGTAAAAATTCATAATTCTAGTTGAGTTTGCCCCTATGATCGATTTCACAAAAATAGAGAATAGTCTGTTGGAAATTTGAGTAGCTTATCTCATCACTGATTAATCTAAAAGCATCAAAAGTGACACGCACAAAGTACATGCCATCTAATGTTCCATTAGAATTCACACCCAAAATTTTTCTTGTCTTCATATCTAGTAATGTAAAATAATGTACAAAGTTAAAACATGACTTAATAAAGTATTTGCCAAAATAGAGTAATATTTTAAAGGGTAGGACAATGGAATTCACTCACCTAAATAAAACAGAGGATGAAACATAAGTTCAATGTTGCAAATACATTTCACATCGAATAAGATCAGTGTTATAAAGATGTATCAACATAAATTATATTTTCTTCACATTGATATTTTATCAAACATTTTGTTTACATAAATAATTTTCTCATAAATAGCAAAAGTATTTGCATATTTGCAGAGGATGGAACATGATAACGTAAAGAATTAATTAAAAAATAGCATACATTGGAGAATACTAAACAACATGAAGTGGTAACCTGGAGAAAATAGTGTTGTTATCCTTCGATCGATGATATTGATGTGTAGACTTACTATTACTTGATGGTTAGGCCAAAGTTTTGGGGGGTAAATTGTCCGCCTAACTGAAATATTTTCGTTTTGCCAATCTAGATAGATCCTTCCAATCAAGGACAAACTGAATAAAAAAATTAAGTTGTGGACATTTTGGTAATCAACATGGTGGAATGGCAAGAAAAAAAAATTGTAGTCAATATTGCTAAAATTTTATTTAGCTATTTCAAAATGGATAACAAAAAATTCTTTCAGTTGTAAACCATTGCACCGTTTCTTAGCCATTTAGTAATGACTAAATACAATTTTAAGCATGTTGACTCATTTCTAGACATACCACCAATGTTGATTACCAAAATGCCCTCAATATAAAAAAAAATTTGTACACATTGCCCTTAACTGAGAGAAGCTGCCTGGATTGACCAAAAAAAATATTACAATTGGGCGGTCAGTAGAGATGTGTATCGATTGATTTGATAATAGAACCGAATCAAATAATGGTAACAAAAATTGAACCAAATTATGATACAAGTAGTTAAAATCAAACCGAATTCACCTAAAAATGAACATAACCGAAACTAAATATTTTAGTTTAGTTTCATTAAAAACTCAAAATAACTGAAATAATATCATTTTAATCATTTTTTATAATCAACTCTAAAGAGTGAATCTCATAGAAGTGTCATAAGTATATCTCCAAAACTAACTAAGAAGTTATTAATATTCAGAAAGACATGAAGTACACAAATAAACAAACAAGTAAAGAGTATTGCATATAAAGTGTCTATCACCCTTTAATCAAATGATAGGCGAGTTAGCTAGAAGGTCATGATCAATTGAACATGGGTCCATCTAACAACTCGTTTGACGGGCCCTTCTCATCTCCTATTGCACCTGTACACAAATTTCCTGACTGCGATAATAAATTCAAAACATTCCATGTATATTGAATTAAATCTAGAGATATTACATGCGATCCTATGGTAGGTAATGATGCTGCCACATTATGAAATCCCAACTGGCTCATGCCAAAATTAAATGGCGCAACCATGTATGTCATTCTCATTCCACATCCTAAATAATAAGTTTGTTGAAATGGATCAAGTGAAGGTGAAAGAATTCTGTAGAAATGAGTATCATATTGAGACTGTAAATGAGAAAGATCAATGTTGAATGCATATTGGTTACAAAAGTTATTTTTTGAAAATGGTGTGTGTTAAAAAAATTGTACTCACTTTCTTCTGGACTATACCATACGAAATTAAGTACGTCAAAATCATTACCTAATAGACCATAAGTCTATTAATCCAAATACTTCATGATTTGGCATGATCGCTTTTGACACTTTGGTTCTATTATGATTAGACTAATAGTTGAAAATTTACATAGTAATTCATTGAAAAATAAAAGGGTGTTAAGTTTGAATGAATTCTTGTGTATTCTTTACGAACAAAGAATGTTAATTACTAAACCTTCACCTATTAAAGTAGGGATTGAATCACCTGCATTTATTTCTTGATTGAATTCAAGGTGATATTTGTGGGCTTGTATATCCACCACCATTTCAATATTTTATAATGTTGATTGATGCATCAACGAGATTGTCACATGTATGTCATAAGTCTATCTTCAAAACTAAGTAAGAACTTATTAATATTCAGAAAGACATGAAGTACATAAATAAGAATATAAGTGTCTATTACCCTTTAATCGAATGATAGGCGAGCTAGCTAGAAGACTGTGATCAATTGAACTGGGATCTATCTTGCAACTAGTTTGACAGACCCTTCTCATCTCATATTGCACCCGTACATAAATTTTCTGACTGTATTAATAACTCCAAAACATTTCATAGATATTGAATTAGATCTGGAGATATTCCACGTGATCCTATAGTAGGTAATGATAATGCCACATTAGGTAATCTCAACGGGCTTATGCCAAAATTAAACAGGACAACCATGTCTGTCATTCTCATTCCACATCTTAAAGGATGAGTTTGTTGAAATGGAACAAATTATGGGAACTGAATACCTTATTGTCCTGGTTGAGGCATAAGCATCCATGGTGATTGGAACATGGAACAATATTGTCCTACCATCATTACCTGGAGTTGATACAATAATTTTGTTATGTAACTTATTATGTCATTCAAAATTGAACCAATATCTCTTTTATTGCATTTGGGGATGATTTGTTGGAGAGTGTTCACTTTCTCCCTCGGTTTTTGCCTTCGTAAGCACAATTCACACACAAATTAATTACAACTATCAAATTACAGATGGTGGCAGCAATCAGCTGATGAGGCAGAGTAGTTACGCCGGTGACAGAGGTGGATGAGTTTCATTTTAATCATTTAACATAACTAAATACTTTTCCAATAAACTATAAATTACACAAAACTATAAATTTATCCTGATAACAAAGCACACCTAATCAAATATTAAACAAAGCATAGTCCAATTGTAGCAAAGTTTTAAATACTCTATCATCAAAACACTAAATTATAGAATTAAATACAAATACA
The DNA here is from genome assembly GCA_026898435.1 of Prunella vulgaris. NCBI lineage: Eukaryota > Viridiplantae > Streptophyta > Magnoliopsida > Lamiales > Lamiaceae > Prunella > Prunella vulgaris. Next base: position 670,214 of record JAPKLY010000015.1, on the reverse strand, counting down.
ACACAAATAACCAAGAAGTTACAAATCTTTCAATTCTTTCAGTTGGTCGTATCCAAGGTTGTAAAAGTCAGAAATCGAAAATTGAGCATTTTTTGGCCGCCTAGCGCATAGACGGCCACATAATTTATTTATTTTTTAAATTATATAATTAAACCTACAAATTCTTGAGCTTCTAGGCCCACCATATCTGAAGTATTCCCACCAAATTCACAACAATACACAAATTCATCAATTCATCATTCTCAAGTCTCGACTTAACAAGAATAAGAACAACAAAAAGTAAAAAAAATAAAAAAATAGGGTAGTGTTCGTCGGCCGTCGCAGCCAGAAATCAACAAATGTTCCCAGCCAGAAAAATACATCAGAGCTTAGGCAAAAATTGAATCTTCACTCCTTCAGACGCTGACGATGGAGGCAACGCCGCAACGGTGGATGACGTTGGCGGCGACGCCGTGAAGGTGTTCCCTGCGCCGCTGCGCAGTCGATGAGCCCACGATAGACAAAGCTTGAAGATGGAAGCGAGAGAGCTGGGCGTTGGCGATTCTGGGAGAGAGAGGCGCTGTCGGAAAGTGGGTCAGATTTTCAATTTTTTACGTTGGGGGATTATTTTTTATGTGAACCCTAGTTCAAGTTTCAACTTAAAAAATGAAAACCCAATTTCAAACACATTTAAAAAAAATCCTACATATTTTCGACTACCGCCTAGGCCCGCCTTGGTCGACTAGGCGGCGCCTAGTCGGAGAACCACCTATTTTGCCCATTTTTTAAAAAATCGGGTCGGGACGGAGCTGCCTAGTGTCTAGGCCGCCGCCTAGCCCAATTTTTGCATCCCTGGTCGTATCTCTATTTTTTATTTTTTCACATTTCAAGTGGATATTTCACAGATAAATATTATGTTTTTAATCTTTCATCAAGTGATGACGAAGGAAAATCATCGCTCTATCACGGTCTTGGTTGGTTGCTTATAATTTTCCACAATTGTTTCACCAAAATCTGTTACCTCAAGATGAATTTCAACATCAAGAATTCATGAAAGATAATTCTTTCAAGTGATATCAAGAGGTCCAACTTTCTAAAGTTACCAATAATTAAAAAAGAAAATTATTATCTCAAGATTTGTGCATGATATTTGAACTTTCCCAAATATCTTTAATTAAGTTCAAGGTAAAAACTCAAGTTGTATAATATGTTATAAAGCTAATAAGAAAATAGAGTACTGTAGAAAATACAAAATAAAAGAAGACAACATGTAGGGAGAATATTATCGATGTGGCATGGAAGGACATTGGTCTCGTATTTGCCGAACTGCAGACCATCTTGTTGAGCTTTATCAAGCATCCCTGAAAAATATGGGTAAAAATATTGAAACGAATCTTGTTGATGAAAATAGTGATCTTAGAATTGATGATGATGTCATGACTCATTTCGATGTATCTGATTTCTTTGAAGATACGAAATAATTGTACATTGAATTCCCTCTCTATAGTTTATGAATTATGAATATTTCTTATTACATATTTTATTAATATTTAATTTTGTATTTCTTTTGCATGAAGAAGGGAAGGGATGACAAACTTTTGGAATTAAATATTGATGATATATGTTTGAGCATTTGACTACATGTTCTCCTCACTGAATTTCAACTATGTTCAATCCAATTTCTCCTCCGGCAAGAAGTTTCATCACTACATGTGCAAATGCTTTGGTAACTCAAAACAGTAACTAATATTTTTTTTAATTATAATAAATATTTTTCTTTACTAATATTTTTCCCCTCATAAGTAGTTGTGTTCTTCAAAAATGGTGCATTTAAGCAAGCGTATGGACACAATCTAAAATCAAAAAAATTTGTTGACACTTTTAGAATGAACGAAGAACTAACTATGTTATCCATAGGGGAACAAAGAGATTGAGAATGTAGAGCCTGGAAGGGAGGGCTGGAAGCAGGGGTAGATCCATGTAGGGGTTGCACTGGGCTTTAGCCCAATACAAGCCCAAAGTTAGCCCTATATATGTACATACTTATAATAAATAATATAATAGTACCAGTCCAGCCCAAAATTTTAAATTTAATTGACAGTCTTAATGTCCAGTATATATATTAATTAGAAATACTATGCCCACGACCCAGTATATATTAAACTTATTATGACTTACTAATAGGCCCACTTGCCTAAATACCTTATACATATATATAATAATTTCTAAAGCTTTGAATATGCCTTTACTTTCTCTTCCAGCATGACTCGTGAGTTCGTCGTCTCTTTGGTGCATTTCGCTGCCAGGTAATTCAATCCTCCTTTTTTTTTTAAATAATTATATTTAATTCTTAAAGCATAAAGTATTGTAGATTAATAACAAGGAACAATCTTTTGGAATTTTGGGGATTAGAATTTTCTTAAAATCTTTCACCCACATCATTCAAGATAATTATTTTTTAAAATACATTTAATATATTATGTTTATGATATTTTTATGTTACTATTTGGCTTGTTAAAGATGAATGTGTATTTAATGTATTTAATTTTTATTTTTAAATAAATTAATATTTTAATATCAAATTTGTTAATGTTTAGGTGTGAAAATATGGAATTAGAAAATTAATTTATTTTATTATAAATGTGTAGAATTTTAAATGGAGAACCAACAGTTTGCAGAAAAAGGAAAGGGACTTATATCGTCTTTCTTGGAGATTCTTTGATGCTTTATATTGAGAGAAATTTTGCTAAGGTTATAGACATAGAACCAGTTATTAATGAATTTTGTGCTTTGAAATCTCGTAGGGCACAACTTATGTGAACATCTAAACACTTTGTTATGTAAATATTTTTAATGTGTCGAAGCATTTTCTTTTTAGCCCACCCCACTACTAATTCCTGGATCCGCCCTTGTCTGGAAGCGAACGAGCGATTGTGGGAGGTGGAGATGGAATAGTGTGCGGGCGCTAGACATGGGGTTAGAGTGTCAGTGGATGTGTCCTTGGAGAGCCAACATGCAACAGAGGGTGAGAGCAACCAGGTGAGTTAGCTCACCTGGTCATCGGGGTCCTCAGTTGAGTGAGTGACCCGGGAATTATGGGAGATATAAGATTGACTTGGAGATAACTCTTGGAGTGCTTGGGGGACTTGGTGAACTAACTTCTAACTACTAAAAACTAACATTTACCGAATAAAAAAACAGAGGGTGAGAGCATCGGAGGCTGCTGGTGGCGATGAGCGGTGACGGATCTAGCAATAAGAGAATAGGGAGGAGAGCACGATTATTGAGATCTGAGAATTAGAACTGAAATATACTTTTTAATTAGTGTTTTCAATTTAAAATTTTAATCTTATTATAAAAAATTATTTATTAAATATATAACTAATTCAGTTCGAATGTCAACTAACTGAAAAATAATGTTAAATAATCAAACCGAATCGAATACAGAAATTCTAAAAAAATGTTAACCTAAATCGAATTGAATATTACGGTAATCGATCCAAATTTCATGTTTGAGTTCAATATCGATTCGATTATCATTAAATAACTGAATTATGTACACTTAGTAGCCAGTTTTCCCAAATATTTCGGCCAAACCTTAAGTTTTAGAATTCTTATCCTCCATGCTATTTTACATCCAACCTTAAATTTGACTTCTATCCCCCTCCCCAAATTTTTTTCAAAATAAGTCATATAATGAGTCTACACATCAACAACATCGATCGAAGAATAACAATGTTATTTTCTCCAAGCTAGCTCATCGTATTGTTCATTATTATCCAAGATATGTTATTTTATTAATTTACATTACCATGTTCTATATATCCTCTATGAATATGCAGATCCTTTTGTCATTTACAGGAAAGTATTTTATACAAAAAAAGTATTTGATAAAATGTCAGTGTGAAAAAAATATAGTTTATGTGGTTACATCTATATTTCACTAACCTTATTGGGTGTGGCATGTATTTAGTTCATTGAATATATGTTTAGTGGAATGTGTTACCTAAATTATCTCTAAGGTTTGTGTAATCACCACCTCCACAAATACTTTGCTAGATATGGGAGGTTCATTATACAATCTTTTTAATGAGCTGCTTATACATACAGTCATCCGAGCACGACAAGTAACTCTACATATTTTGTAAATAATATTTTATATAAATAATATTGTATATATTATTTATATTTTGTCACATTTAGTTAATTATATATTATGTATTATATATATGAGGAAAGTTAAATAACTGCAGGGGCAGTTAACTTCTCTCCTCTGATTTGGATAATATATGAATTTGAATCGGACAAAGTCAATTCATTCTATGGGACATATTCCATGAAATCAGAGAACACATACAATCATCACAAAAACACATACCGAGAATATATTTGATACAGTACTATTCGTGGACATTTGGTAGGCATTCACACTTCTACTGGGATCCTGAGTACATTGGCAGACGAGGATAGCAATCTGGTCAAATCATTCCGCTGTGCAGATTATAGGTTAGCATTCTTACTTTCTGTGTTAGAATGTAATTGGATTCAACATATGGTATCAGAGCTCATATGATTGGTATCCCGCTGTCCACTGAAGCATATTTTGGTTTTTGAATCATATGTTATTTGTTGGTATTACTGAAATGCATGTTAATTTTCTTTGATACTAGGAATGTTAGAATTGTAATGTTTTATGATACAATCACATATTTTTGATCCATATGTAATATAAATATGTTCATGAATGTTCCTGTCAAAAGATGATATTATGTTGATGTGCGTTTTATCAATTGAATTTGTCAATTATTTGGTTCAGTGAATGTATTCGATCTATTTATATCCACAAAACATTGTAGATTTTTTTATTTTGAATCATGCTTATTCGGTGTCCCGAAAGTTTTTTTTCATTTTTCTGGGTTTATTTCAAATCTACCCAAAAATGTAATTTTTTGATATAAAATGAAAGTCCTCGTCACCAGGATTCAGGTGATAATTTTTTCACAATTTTTGGCTTTGTATTTTGTGAGATACAATTTTTTGAAGTTTTTTCGAATCTGGGGGCATTTTAAAAAAATTTCAGAAAATCTAGGGGATTGTTTTAGAAAATTCGACTTTTTGGAGAAACACAAAAATAATTTTCGAAAGTTGATTTCAGTCAAACCTAGCAACCGGCGTTGACTGGCCAGCGACCGGCGGTGGCGCGTGACGCCCACGAGCCGGCAAATGACCGGCCACCGGTAGTGGCACATGACGCCTACGCGCCGGCTGACCGGAGCTCCAGCGCGGCGCGTGCATTTCACGTACGGACTGCTCTGCCACCTCCTGGTGGCACGTAAGGGCGTGTCGGACCATTTTCCGGAGGGTTCTTTGCGTGCTACTATGTTTTCTGGACTGTTCTATGTGTTTTGATATTTTTTGACCTATTTTTCGTACTATAATTGCATGTTTTGGCACTTCAAATGTGTTTATTTATTAGATATTCATGTTTAAGATGTGTTTTAAAATTGTTGAGTGATTACGGTTATCTGAGAAAGTGGGAGCCAAAGAAATATAACTTTATTACACTTGTGAATATGCCTGTTTTGAGGAAATTCATATGTTAAAGTTTATTATCTATTGATTGTTGGTCAATTTTTGGCTGCTCATTTTTCAAGTATGTATATCAGAACAGTTTCCACTCGTGACATCAAGACTAAGTTTGAAGTGCTGCATAATTTTATGCACTACAAGATGAAGCATTCCCACAACCTTAGAGACCATTTTGTTGAGTTGCTAGAACTGTTCAACCAGTTGGTGTTTCTGATTAACAATTGTCTCCTCTCTAGTCATTTGATGAGGGATATATATGCTCCTACCACTTGGGTTAGGACACTCCCGCACTATTTACGCAAGACTTTTTGGGATGAATATAGATCCCAAAGAGAAAGGCCAAATGATCGGCATGTGATGGAGGCTATTGCACTAGCTTCCATTAAGTATGACAATAGTTGGGCACTAGAACTGTATGCCCGGGGATGGGTGGAATTCTTCGATCTGATCTTATAAGTTTGAAAGGGCCTAGGAATGGTCAAGTAAAGAATCCACACTTAGATCCTATGGCAAAAGCAATCTATAGTGAGGCGACTAGAGGACTTGATAGAGCAAGAATTGAAAAGTCTAATGATGAATTGGCTTGCTCTGTGCGTAGACATCTTATTTTTCCAGATTGATACACTGTTGTTGTAGTTCATTTAGGTTGTGTTTTATTTGTTTTCAGCTTGATACATTATGATGATTTATCTGAACATACTGTGGTAGTTCGTTTGTTTTTCTCTAGTATGAAATACAAGAATTGATTTGATGTTTTATGTTTTTAAACAAAAATCTATTTTTGAGATGCAAGATTAGATTGAAGATTAGTAACTTTAAGTTAGTTTTCGACATCAAGTCTTGTGTCGATATTAAGATGTTTGTTTAGTTCAACATAGGACTTTACATAAAACACCATTAACATTGACGAGTCACTTTTTTCATAAAAGACAATGGCTTCAAAATCAATAGTAGCTGAGCTTAACAAAGGAGAAAAACTGAATGGGGACAATTATGATACATGGCATCATAAGATATGGTATGTCTTGGACGAACAAGACACACTGGATGCTATAAACTAATTCATGGAAGATCCGGGAGTTGGGACTGGTAACCATGGAAGGAGAGACCAAGAGGCTTACCTTGCGTGGAAGAAAAAGAACTCCACTGCACGCGGTATCCTAGTTAGTTCAGTGATCTATGAAATGATCAATGAGTGTGAACAACACAAATCTACGCATGATATCTGGGTTTATCTACGTGAGAAATATGGTGGAACGTCTGTTACCAAACTGAGACAGTTGACCATAAAGTTTGACACTTATAAGAAAAAGCCAGATAATAACATAAGACAACACCTTAGGGAAATGTCAACCATAATCCTCGAACTTAAAACTGTTGGTCACGCTTTTTTTGATGAACAACAGATCCAAGCCCTGATACGCTCGCTGCCAAATCAATAGGAACATCTTAAGGTCAATTTGACCCACAATGAAAGTATTAGAACTTTTGGTGATGTAGCTTGACAAGTGGAGCTGGAAGATGAAAGGCTAGGAGCTATTAAATCCTCTTCTGGTGTTTTCTATGCTGGTTCTAGTTCCTAAGAAGCTTCGGGCTTCAAGAGAAAGAGAAACTGGAAAAAAGGGAAGAAGGGTAAACGATCTAACAATGATAAACCAGTGAACAATGCTCAAAACAAAACTGATGAGAAGAAGGGAAAGAAGAAGCGTGTGAAAAAGAATAAGAGTAAAATAACTTGCTATAACTGTCACCAGCTAGGTCATTTTGCTAGGGAATGCCCTGAGCCCAAGAGGGATAAGGTAGATCCATCTAATTCTATTTCAAGTTTTATAAATGTCTCTAGTACGGTCTTATTAACCGAATCTTTTCCTTTGTGGATTATAGACTCAGGGGCAACAGACCATGTAACAAGAGATAGGGGAGCGTTTGTTGATTTTCATCGTGTTCCACAGGGGACAAGATGGATATATGTAGGAAATAATGCTCGTATTGAAGTTAAAGGACTTGGAACTTGCAAACTTGACCTTGACAACGGTTGAACTTTTATTCTACATGATGTACTATTTGCTCCTGATATCACGTGAAATCTTGTATCAGTTTCAGTTTTACTTAAATTAGGATTTGAAGTATTGTTTACTAAAGACTCGGTTTTTATTAGCAAAGATAATGTGTGCTATTGTAATGGATCTATGTATGATGGTTTTATGATTTTGAATTTTAATCGAACATCTTTTAGGTATTATGATGATTATCCATATTCGCTAAATGCATGTTCCTCTAGTACTGCTTGTTTAAATGTAGATATTTGGCATGCTAGATTAGGTCATATTGGGCAAGATAGGCTGAACCGTCTTGTAAAAGAAAGGTTATTGAACCTTACTTCAAAAGTCGAGTTATCTAAGTGTGAATACAGTCTTGTTGGAAAAATGACTCGAAAACCATTTGGCAAAGCCATAAGATCCGAACTTCCGTTGTAAATAGTTCATTCTGATATTTGTGGACCTGTTAATATAAGAACCTGACATGGAGCATACTATTTCATTACATTTATTGATGATTATTCACATTTTGGTTATGTCTATTTGATTTCTCACAAATTTGAAGCATTGGATTGTTTTAGACGTTTTCTAAACGAAGTTGAAAATCAAAAGGACAAAACTATCAAAGTTTTAAGAACTGATAGAGGACGTGAATATCTTTCCGATCAATTCAAAGAATTATGTAATGAAAAAGGGATTATTCGGCAATGGACTATTCCTTACACACCTCAACAAAATGGTGTGGCTAAGAGAAGGAATATAATATTGTTAGAAATGGTGAGGTCTATGATGACACAAGAAAATTTACCTATCTCTTTTTGGGGAGATGCGTTACTTACAGCTGCTTATATGCTTAATCATGTGCCTACTAAATCAGTCGTTTCAACTCCTTATGAATTATGGACTGGTAAAAAACCTGACCTAAGTAACCTTAGAGCATGGGGGTGTGCAGCTTGCATACATGACTCTACGAGTCAATATGGAAAGCTAGGTCCCAGAGGAAAGAAATGTATCTTCATTAGATACTATAAGAACTCTAAGGGTTACGTTTTCATAGGAGATCAAGATGGGAATATTACAGAAATAGAATCACGAAATGCACATTTTCTGGAAAATAAATTTCCTAACAAGGGTAGAATTAATAGAGACGACTCAATTTTTGAGACAGTGGAAAACCAAATCCTATCTGATCCAAGTGGGAGTGGTATAACTAAAAATGTGGACCTTGATAGATTTGTTCCAGTTGAGGATCAAACCATTCTTAACGAGGATACTTTATCTAGAGAGGGTCCTACATAACCACAGTCTCGGAAAAGTTGTAGGAAATCAATGCCAAAAAGGCATTATGACATAGAAGGTTATGCCTTCTTTGTTTCTCCAGAAAATGGGGATATTTCCCCAGTGGATGAAGAAGAGCCTAAAACTGTGAAAGAAGCACTAACTTGTCCAGCAAAAGAAAAATGAAAGAAAACAATGGAAGAGGAAATGGAGTCTATGAAGTCAAATCAAGTATGGGAACTTGTTGACCTCCCAAAAGGACGCAAAGCAATCGGGAATAAATGGATTCTTAAGATTAAAAGAAAAGCTGATGGCTCAATAGAAAGGTTTAAAGCTCGCTTAGTGGAAAAAGGGTACACTCAACAAGAGGGTATAGATTATGAAGAAACTTTTTTGCCCGTAGTGAGATTTGCCTCGATTCGTTTACTCCTAGCCGAGTAGCAAGTATGGATTTAGAATTGCATCAGATGGACGTTAAAACTGCTTTTCTCAATGGAGAATTAGAAGATAAAATCTACATGCATCAGCCTGTAGGATTTGTTCTTCAAGGTCAAGAGGACAAAGTTTGTAAGTTGAAAAAGTCGATTTATGGACTAAAGCAATCCTCGAGACAGTGGTATTTGAGATTTCACTCGACAGTAATCTCATATAATTTTTTTATGATAAATGAAGACCACTGTCTGTATGTTAAACATTCTAAGAACAAGTTTGTGATTCTATCTCTATATGTAGATGACATACTATTAGTTGGAAATAACAAAGAGTATCTTGAAACTATCAAGAAACGGTTGTCTTCAAATTTTGAGATGAAAGACATGGGTGAAGCAGAATATATTCCTGGTGTCAAGATTCAAAGGGTTCGCTTGAAAAGTTTAGTTGTTTTATCCCGAGAAACTTTTGGAACGATTCAAAATGAAAGACTGCAAACCACTAGATACTCCTGTTATGAAAGGTGAATCTTTGAGCCTAGATAAGTGTCCTAAGACTCAAAAAGAAAAAGATGAGATGTCCAAAATACCATATGCCAATGCTATTGGTAGTCTGATGTATGCAATGATGTGCACACGACCAGACATTTGTTATGTTGTTGGTCTAGTCAGCAGGTATTAGTCTAATCCTGGAATTTTCAGATATCTAAAAGGGACTGCAGACTATCATCTTTGCTATCAAGAAAACAATGTGACACTCAATGTGTATACAGACGCAGACTGGAGTGGTGATTTGGATGAACGAAAATCAACTTCCGGTTATGTCTTCTTACTCAACAATGGAGCGATATCATGGTGTAGCAAGAAACAGACTTGTATAGCACTGTCTACAATGGAAGCCGAATTTGTGGCATGTGCTGCTGCAGTTCAAGAGGCTATTTGGTTAAAGAGATTCCCGAAACATTTGGAGATAACTAACACCTCAGTGGGAGCTGTGTCAGTTAATTGTGATAATCAAGAGTCATTGCTTACACAAAAGATCCCAAATATCATGGAAAGACCAAACACATTGATACGAAGTTCAATTTTGTTAAAGATATAGTTGAAAAGAAGAAAGTGATTCTGAAGTAAATTTCTACTCATGACATGTTGGAAGATCCTTTTACCAAACCAATTGCTAGAGATGTTTTTATGAAACACGTTAGAGATTTGGCTTTGCATAGGATTTGATTTTGTTTGAATGAAATGTTGAATGATGTTATATTAAATGGTTATTGATGTAATTATTTGTGTTTTATTACTTATATGTATTGTTTCATATATGAAAGTATGTCGACAAGTTATGATTGACTTTCTCATACGAGCAATCACCTCTCTGTTCAAGTGGGAGCACAGAGATGAGATTATAATGAGAAATATAATCGAGATACATTGGACCACAAATTTGTCTAACTTGTTTAATTAGCTAAATTTTACAAGATGTCCCGATACACTTGAGAGTGGATGTCTGGGTTAAGTGCGCATAATGCATTTAATTTATAAATTTACTCAATTTCAAAGTTGAATTAGACATACATTCCTTCATAGGAAATCAAAGACATTATGACATGCGGTTTTAGAGAAACTTCATGTGCTAAATGACCCGAAAAGGAAATGAGAAAATATCCCTAATTTTTCATTGAGTATGAGTCCTTATTTTAATTTTTACCCTTAAGACTTTCTACATAGTTTCTAAGTTTGCACTTTGGCGTTGCTACTTTAGCATGTTTCCAATGGCTATCAATTTTAAGAGTTATGCGGTACATGTCTAGGAAAGCAGCTACAGTGGGAGACTGTAGACTCTTGGCTAGAAAGGAAGAATGTCTTTATTTAACACATTCTTTTGTTATTCATTGACTAGTCAATCAAGCTGGGAGTTTGATTATGAATACATTAGAATTTCGCGAATATAGTTGAATATGCTCTATTTTGGGGGATTCAATAGAGATATACCAACAGGTGTTAAATATTTAATGAATTTTGGGGTATAACGAGATTGCACATATCTTTAATGAAATGGTTGAGGTGTCATATATCCCTAACAGGTGTATGGCATAGTAACTCATGCACTCATGGGTCACACAAGGTATTTGTATCAATATGAATGTTGTTCATTATGATGAAGATGTGTAAGATATAATGAAACTTCATATGTGAGTGGGAGATGTAAATATTATTTTATATAAATAATATTGTATATATTATTTATATATTATTTATATTATTGTCACATATTTAGTTAATTATATATTATATATATGAAGGAAGTTAAATAACTGCAGGGGCAATTAACTTCCCTCCTCTGATTTGGATAATATATGAATTTGAATCGGACAGAGTCAATTCATTCTACGGGACATATTCCATGAAATCAGAGAACACATACAATCATCACAAAAACACATACCGAAAATACATTTGATACAGTTCTATTCGTGGACATTTGGTAGACATACTGATTTTTGCACTGAAGTTGAACATGCTCCTTTTGTGGTGTTGTTATTGGCTGTTGATTATACTCATGATTCATCACCCCCTGCTACTGTATTACCCTTGTTGTCTGAGTTTAGTGACATATTTCCTACTGAGGCACCGGCTGGTCTACCACCCCTGCGTGGCATACAACATCACATCGACCTTGTTCCCGGGGCTTCTCTACCGAACCGTCCACATTATCGCATGAGTCCCGCTGAGCATGTGGAACTTCGACGCCAGGTTGAGGAATTGATAAAACGGGGACATGTCCGGGAAAGTCTAAGTCCTTGTGCCGTACCTGCACTGCTAACTCCTAAGAAAGACGGAACCTGGCGTATGTGTGTCGACAGCAGAGCCATAAATAAGATCACTGTTAGGTATTGTTTCCCTATCCCCAGGCTCGATGCTTATTGGATCAGTTGAGTGGATCTACGATCTTCAGTAAGCTTGATCTACGCAGTGGCCATCACCAGATTCGTATTCGTCCGGGCGATGAATGGAAAACAGCTTTCAATACTCGAGAGGGTCTTTTTGAGTGGCTTGTGATGCCGTTTGGTCTGTTGAATGCACCTAGCACCTTCATGCGTGTCATGAACCAGGCTCTCCGCTCTCTCATCGGTACGTGTGTTGTTGTTTATTTTGATGATATACTTGTGTATAGTTGTATTGTTGACGAACATATGGCCCACTTGCGTTCGGTTTTTTTGATACTGCGTCAAGAGACCTTCTTTGCTGCCCCTCATAAGTGCACATTTCTGGTAGTCCGTGTTCTTTTTTTGGGATATGTTATTTCAGGTGCCGGTATTAGTGTCGATTCTTCCAAGATTGAGGCGATACAGTCATGGCCAGTCCCTAATTCTTTAACAGTTGTTCGTAGTTTTCACGGCCTTGCATCTTTCTACCGTCGCTTCATCCATAATTTCAGTTCTATTATGGCCCCCATTACGGATTGCATGCAATGCAAGATATTTCAATGAACTTCTGAGGCGGATTCAGCTTTCACTTTGATCAAGGAGAAACTCACTCACGCTCCTTTGTTGGTTCTTCTGGATTTTGGTGTTCCATTTGAGTTGACTTGTGATGCTTCTAGAGTGGGTATTGGGGCTGTCCTGAGTCAGCAGAGTCGCCCTGTAGCGTTCTTTAGTGAGAAATTACATGGCCCTCGTTCTCGCTATAGCGCTTATGATGTTGAGTACTATGCAGTGGTGCGAGTTGTTCATCACTGGCGTCACTATTTATATCAGCAGGAGTTTATTTTGTACATTGATCATGATGCTTTGCGCCATCTGAACACCCAGGATTCTGTGTCATCCCGCCATGCATCTTGGGCGGCATTCCTCCAGCAGTTCACTTTTATTATTCGGCACAAGTCGGGGTCTTCGAACAAGGTGGCTGACACCCTCAATCGCCGCCATTTGTTGCTTACGGATATGCATACTGTGATCCCGGGTTTTGACGTTCTGCCCGAGTCTTATGCTACCGACCCTTTCTTTGGCCCTATTTTGACACGGGTATCTTCTAGAGCTTCTACTGAGTATGTTCTCGTTGAGGGTTTTCTATTTCGTGGGGTGTGTTTGTGCCTTCCTCAGGGTAGTCTTCGAGTGCTTGTTATTTCTGAGTTGCACGGAGCTGGTCATGTGGGTCGTGATCGGACTATTTCCCTCATTCAGCGCCGATTCTACTGGCCCAGCTTGCGTCGCGATGCATCTCGCTTCATGGCACGTTGTCGTGTTTGTCAGGTTTCGAAGGGGACAGCTACCAATGCTGGACTTTATCGTCCCCTTCCCGTCCCATCCCGTCCTTGGGAGGCTATATCTATGGATTTCATGGTGGGTCTTCCCCGTACGCAGAGGGGTTTTGATGCTATATTTGTGGTTGTTGATCGATTTTCCAAGATGGTCCACTTCATTCCTTGCAAACGGACCACTGATGTTGTTCATGTGGCTCAACTTTTCTTCCGCGAGGTATATCGTCTTCATGGCCTTCCACAGTCCATTGTTTATGATCGTGATACTCGGTTCTTGAGTTACTTTTGGAAGAGCCTGTGGGGCATGGCTAACACTCAGTTGGACTTCAGTAGCGCCTATCATCCTCAGACTGATGGCCAAACTGAGGTTGTTAACCGTTCGCTGAGTAATCTACTTCGTTGTCTTGTGGGGGAGAACATACGTTCTTGGGACTCTCATTTGAGTCAGGCGGAATTCGCTCATAATTCTACTGTGAATCGGAGTTCGGGTTTTTGTCCTTTTGAGGTGGTTTATGCAGTCGTTCCTAGGGGCCCATTGGATCTTGCCGTTGTGCCACATATTCCTACTGCTGACCCTCGTGCTGAGGACCTTATGCGGGATCTTCGTGATATCCACGCGCTGACTTCTCAACGACTACACGATGCCAATGCACGCTATAAGGCGGCTGCTGATGTTAGGCATCGCCCTTTGGAACTTGAAGTTAGTGATTTTGTTTGGGCTGTTCTGACGAAGGATCGTTTTCCTGCACATGAGTACAACAAACTTTCTGCTCGTAAGATCGGGCCTTTGGAGATTATTGAGAAGATCAATCCTAATGCCTACCGTCTGAAGCTCCCTGGCCATATTCACACTTCTGATGTATTTAATGTGAAGCATCTGATTCCGTTAGCTGGCGATAATTCATCTGGAGATGAGACCGATCCTGATTCGAGGGCGAATCTTTGTCTACCTGGGGAGGATGATGGAGATGAGACCGCACTAGCATTCTTGGATAAATATGACCGTATTCGTCCATTGGAGCCAAAGATTTAGGGTGTGTTTGCAAACTCTAAAAAGAGTGTAGAATCACTTATTTTTTTGAAAAGCTGGGTCTTATCAACTTCAAAAAAAAGTGATTTTACACTTTTTTTAAGAGCTTGCAAACAAGCCCATAATTATTTCGGACCTTTTATTTATTATTATTGTTTAACTTTGTTTGGCTTGAAATAAGCGGGCTTTTCTTATTGTTGAACTATTTATATGTGTCTTGATTATCTTTGAAAGACAAATTATTAATATTGAATTATTTGGGGTTTATCCCATTATCTCCATTGATACGTCTTGAGTTATACGCTTTCCTGCGTCAATACACATATGAAACAATGAGAAGAATATAAAATACTCAATTAGTGAGTCATCTTCTATCTGACCAAAAATGATTTGAACTAATCATCGTCGATCACATCAGGTGAGGTATACAGAGGGATATGAAGTTTAGTTTTCTTTCTTTTTTGCTTGTAAATGCACAAACTTCAATTTCCAGGAATGTATAAAACAACAAAATTCTTCCAATTTCAATCACATTGGGTTACATATTCTCCATGATCATGAAAACATTGGACATACTTAGCTAAACAAACCAATAATCAATAAATTATGCATTTTGTATTATAAATAAAATTAATAATTAAAGAATAAGATAAATTTTGAGATGTAATTGGGAGACAGTTCGTGAGCAAATGACACGCCTCTATGGGGTGAGAACACCTCCGCTAATTAATTGGATCTGTGTATGGGGTGATTTTGTTTTTATCGGGTTTCTTCGTACGAATAGGCCATATGGCAATATTTTTCTTTCTCAAATTATCGATTTTTTGGAAAAAAGAATGTCAATGACCTCATTTATTTCTGTTAAAAATAATATTGATGTCTAAGACCTAAAATTGGTTAATTAAATTTGATTACAACAAAATTAGAAAGTAGAGATTATAATATGAACAAACATCAGTCTCCTGATCACATACATCAGCCTCCTCATCACATGGACGCAAACACCACCATCCTCATCACAAACTCCCAACATCTTTTATACGTGATCTGCTTCGACTAACTTATGAGTAAAATATTTGAGCTTTTGAGTAATTCTCCTACAATATAATATTATTAAATTAAAATTATAAACATATAAATTTTATACAATACATATCACACTTTTACTCATAGATCATTTTCTGCGGGCATAAAGCTTTTTCCTTTATGTTCGGCAGTAGCAACGGTTGAAGAGCTTACATTTGCATTAATATTACACAAGGCTAGGTTTTAAGTTAATGAGGCATTTTCTACCCACCTACAAACCACAGCTTTACAAAATAGAGAAAAAATGCAAACAATGTTCATACATAAAACATGCTTTTGACAAATAAAATAGACTACAAAACCTACAACTAAAATAGAAAACATGATGAAAGCGAGTGGAACAGAAGGCTTAGTCTTGTATGCACCAGTTGCACCGTGTAATTTTTTAAAAATGAACTTAAGTTACACAAAATACTACTGAAAAATGTACCTTTAATAATGTAATTTTTTAGTAATAATTTGTGTAACTTTTCAGTAATAAATAGTTTAACTGTTTAAAAATACACTTGAGTTGCACGGTGTAACTAGTGCACAAGAGACTTACTCGGAACAGAAAACAATGTTCAATATTTTTTTTAAGGATAGCAACTTATAAGAGATGATAGAATGAGGATAACAATATTTTAGGAGACTAAAAAAGTAGTATAATTTTTTAAGCTGATAATTTTAAGGATGTAACTTCTCAAGTGGTAAATTGAGATCTAATCAACCGAATCAACCCAAGTCGGGCCAAAATTCAGGCCAAATTGACCAAAATTTCCCAAATTTAATCTTATTTTGGTCTTATTTGGCTTCAATATACTATATATTAAAGTTATTATCTTTAATTTATTAGTCCAAAAAATTACCGTTCTTATTTTACTATACCAAATTTCAGATTTTAATTTCTTAAATTCTTTTAACCTTAATTAGTTTTCTTTTTCAGTATTAAACGGCCTCATTAACTCTTCTACTTAAGGGGCGTTGAGGTTTTATTGTTGCTATTTCTTGAAAAAAAAAAAAAAAAATTACCAATAGAAGTCAAAAGTAACTTATTGTAAAAATAAACAGAAAAAATTGAAGTCATTTGAGGAGAAAAAACGTGGATAACAAAAGTAAAGAAGTAAAAGCAAATAAAGGTGGAAATAACTTGTTTTCTTTTAGGTTTTACAAGTTCGAAAAGAAGACAGAAGTAGAGAGCAAGTAACAAAGATCTAAATTCATTTAATATATT
This sequence comes from Prunella vulgaris, assembly GCA_026898435.1. Taxonomy (NCBI): domain Eukaryota; kingdom Viridiplantae; phylum Streptophyta; class Magnoliopsida; order Lamiales; family Lamiaceae; genus Prunella; species Prunella vulgaris. The sequence continues at coordinate 653,311 of JAPKLY010000015.1, read as the reverse complement.
TGTCATCCTCGGAACCAATCAATTGAGGGCTCTACCACTTGAGCAAAGTTGCTTATAATTAAGCATATATATGTTGCTTAATTAACTGTCTACCCTCCTAATAGTGTAGCATGAGAACAACATGAATGGCCAAATAATTTAAATACAAGTGCAAGGATAAGATTCCCAGAAAAATAAAGCAACCCTGTTGCTTTTAAGGAGCTCTATCAAAGGGCATTGTATCATTGTAACAAACATCCCAAACAGCTTCCATGGCATCCTTCGACGCTATTTCCGAACAGTCTGGATTTCTAGCCAGCGATAACATGACACTTCGTTTCACACAGTCCTGCACCATCACCATTTACATATTTCAGGCTAACAAATAACCATAACTTGTGAAGTGACAGTAGCAGTAAATTTCATTTTACTATAAAGATGCGGAATGCCATGTTCTATCCAAATTCTTCATCAATTTTTGTTCATAAAACTTAAAAAGTAAAATGACAATCGAACTAACAAGTTCTAAAAAGAGTATAACCTCAGACAACGAGAGAAAACTGTGCTTATATAGCAAGGATGACAATCTTCCTCTTTTATTATGACAGGAATTTTAACACTGAATAAGAGAAAACTGCCAACAGAAAAACAGACTGAGAAAGAAGAGATGGAGAAATACATCTCCCATCATTTTGTGTCAGGTCCTGACTAAGCAAGGGTTAAATCCGACCGGGCTTATTCATTAGTTTCAGGGCAAAACCTGGCTACTCATGACTATATCTTGTTGATTTCGACAATCACATAAAATTTCCAAGTTTTTGAAAGGCAACAAGCACTCTGTTTCATTTCCATAAGAAAACTGGCACCTAATGTGTTAAAGACAGAAACTGGAGAAATAGTGTTGAAACTCACTTGCTCATGACCTCTAAGCTTCATATATCCACGGAGTAACTCTCTTTTGTAATGGCAATCACCACTAAGATGAGCAGCCCGAATCTGCAACCAATAAACAGTAGATAAAAAGCCAAATATTGTCATGAAAACAAAATCATATTGAGGGTACCCCTTCCACATCCAATACTACCCTTTGTTTTCCAAATAGAATACTCCATCTCATTCAAAATAAATGACATTTTTTAAACTTTCATTTCATTTGTAGAATTAGATGGTGTTTTGCACTTCTCAATTTAAATTAATTTCATTTCTTTCAAAGTTACCCCTAAAATAATTTTTTAAAAGTAAGATAAATGTGTTCCAATGAGAAAGTCTCAAAATATTTATTAAGGGTATAGTAAGAAACCAATAATGTTCTTAATATGTGTGCATTCATTCTAAATAACATATTTTTTGAATAGGAGGGAGTATCAATTAAGGTTGTGTTAGAATTCATTGGTAGTTGTTTGGATCTATATGGATCTGAAGTCCATCTCTCTCACTCTTTCTTTTCTTTTAAAAAAAAACTGGTGGGATTTGGAATCCACTCTAATTCGGGTGGATTTAGTATGAGCTCAATCAGAACACAACCTAAGGTACCACTTGAATTGGAGGATCTGGGAATGAATTTGAAATCCATCACTCTTGTTCTAAACTAAGAATTCCAAATACACCCCAGTTTTATGAATTTGAAATCCTCAAACTTATGTTTCAAAATCTTAAATCCCAGCACCACCTACCAAAAAGAGCAAGTTTAAGCGGAGCTAACCTCACTGCAGGCATGATGAGCACAGTTAGACCAGTCTAAATTAGCAGCCCGACAGTCGTCATATGCATGAATGAGCTCATGAATCACCACTTGTGTAACATCAACTTGCCGTTCCAAGTGATTACTGCATACAGTTATCTAGTTGAAGAGTAAAAACTAAGTCAATAATAAACAAAGAACACCAAATGTTGGGTACTTTATCACACACACTTCTTTCGTTTTAGAAATTAAACTATATATATGAATCCTTATGGAACAGTGAAATTCTATTACCCTTTACCTAAAAACACAGTATGCAGCAGAATACATTTACGTCAAGTGAATTTCAAAAACATTGATGCAAGTGCAACACATTTGTATCAGGATTTCAAATTCAAATATTCACCAAATTACCCCTTCACCAGGAACATATCCACCAGCAATAGCTTCGTCGCAATTGACAGCTTTCACAAAATCGCTTCCGACGCCACATCCTGATTTCTCCAGGTGTCCCATCAGAAATCTCACCGTTGGATCTACAGACATCGCAATTACTAAAACCCTAAGCCCTAGTGCTGAAACGCAAAATATAAATTGAAACAAATAATACCTCTGAGACTTCTCCGAATCATGTTCTGGCATTTTTCAATCGTCATGCCGCCGGTGTGAGCAGCGGAGGAGGAACCACTAGCACCAGAGGTTGGCTCCGCCTTAGAATCAATCCCCATTAATTTCTGGAATGTGTAATATCAAATGATTCCCAGGGTATCCGTATAGCTCCACCACTCCAGATGTGAAATCAGTTCAGAGTTTGATTATCCCCGTCTACGATCTGAATTGAAATTTGAAAAATGTGGTGATAATATGCATTAAGACTCTGTAAATAAACATTCTTATCCCTCCAAAGCATTGATATAAAATATAAAAAGATAGATTACAATCTTGAATCATTGACTGGGCCTATTCTTATATTTTCCTTCTAAAAATTTCTGCTAACTCACACAAAGAAGAAGAAAGAAGCAAGCAAGCAATTCAGACGAACTATAGAAGAAAAACCCCATTACGCTAAAAATCAAATTCCCAAAAATTCGTGAGTTGGAGAATTTGCTTCACGAGGATCTGCAAAAAATGACGCTCAACAAAGTTTTCCCAATTCCATGAACGCCCAAAAGTTATAAAGAGGAAGATGCACAAGAATTACAGAGAAACTTCAAGAAAAAAGAGAAGAAGCAAGTAATACAAAATGATATTCAAATTCAAGAACAAAACGAAATTTACAAAACTCACGAGTTACAGTGATTAAAAAAAGAACGGCACAACGCATTTGGATTTTTATGCTTAATTTTTATTTTTTTCTTAATTTTGTTTGACTACGGTACATGTACGGTATATATTTGGGTAATTGGGGGTATTGCTCGTTACATTTTGGTTATCACTGTTACTTCCTCCATCTATAAAAATTAGTCATACTTATGTATTTTTCATCTACAATTTTTAAATTTAAAAATAAATATTAAAATATTTCACAATACCCTCCAACAAACATATCATATTAAACTACGTGCAGTCAAAAATAATTAATTTTTATAATATTATTGATTACTTTCGGGTATTACTAACTAATAATTTAAGGTAATTTTTACAAAATTTTATATGCATAAGAATGACTCCTAATATAAGAGTAAGTCTCTTGTGCACCAGTTACACGGTGCAACTTAAGTTCATTTTTTAAAAGTTACACAATTTATTACTGAGGGCATTCCCAACGGTTTGCTACAAAATTTGCCACCAACAGTAAAATCATCTCCAATCATAAAACTCAAATCTTAACTCAAAGTGAATATTCTTTTAGATTATTCTTATTTTAAAATTTTTATTTTTTATTTTATTATTATATATGTATAATTAATTTTATAATTTGTTATTCATATTTAAATTTTAAAAAATTAAATCAATAAAAATATATGTATATATTTAATAAGAAAAAATAAATAATAATAAATCAATGATTTAAATAACAAAGTTCAATAATATAATTAATACATCACATTACATATTAATATAGAATAATTACAAATCTAATAAAACATAATGCAAATTTAAAAATATTACAAGACAATGCAAATAATATAAATTACATAGTGTAACATTTCTTTTTAGTTAGTTACAATTTTAAATTTTATTTAAATACAATAATTATTTATATTTTAATATTTTATTTTTAAATCATATTATATTATAAATAAATTTAATATTAATATATATTACATTTACCTAAAAATATATAATACATCACATAATATAATAAATATATAAAATATACAAATAAAATGATTAAAAAAAAGAAAAAGAAAAAAGAAAAAGATTTGCGTTATGAACAGTGCGTGGCAAATTTGCCACGCACTGTTCACCAATGGTATTTTGAGTTAAGATTTGCGTTGCCTTTGGAAGTGTATTTTGCGGCAATTTGCCGTTTGAGTTGTAAATTGAGGCAGCATTGGGACTGCTCTGAAATGTTGAACAAATTATTACTGAAAAGTTACACTATGAAAAATACATTTTTCAGTAATAACATGTGTAACTTTTCAATAGTATTTTATATAACTTTTAAAAAATGAACTTGAGTTGCACCGTGGAACTAGTGCATATATGACTAATCCCTAATATAAATGTTATAAAATCAAATTCAAGATTAATAAAATTAAAAGAAAACCTGATATTCAATAAAACTCAAAAAATATGAAAAGATGTGTACTTTTTAAAGAAAAAAAATCACTCTTTTTAGAGTACTAGTGTACCAAGTCTCGATGTGCTACATATACCGAAAAATCCTACAATAGTCCTCTTCTTAGTTTTTTTTTTTTTGAGAGGAGTCCTCTTCTTAGTTAAAGCTTAATGATTTCGCACACGGGTTGGTGATATCAGTGGACGAGTAAATCTCGTGTACACCAATCACATCGTGCAATTTAAGTTCATTTTTAAAAAGTTATACAAAATACTATTGAAAAGTTACACAAATTATTACTGAAAAGTTACACTACTAAAGATACACTTTTCAATAATAACATATGTAACTTTTCAGTAGTATTTTGTTTAACTTTTTAAAAATGAATTTGAATTGCACGGATTAATTGGTGCATACAAGACTAAACCCAGTGGGACAAGGGTCTTGCAACACAATCTTTTTACAAATCTTTTTAAATATGCTCGCATAGTTTATAAAATAAATACACTGAAACAAGAGCTTATCAATGGACCTGGCCTCAACATTCCCACAAAAAAAAAAATCAAATTTGATCTTCCCAAAATTGAAAAATTACATCCTTTCACATTCAAGAAAACACCCCTTCTCTGTCATAAATTTCAACAAGATGCAAAATCCTTTCTCAAAAATCATGAATGGAGAGGCTCATCAATCTCTGTATGATGGCCAGAAAATTGTTGAGGTGAATTTATTTTACTTAAAATGGAATGGTGTAGACATGTGAAAGTGCATGAGGATGTGGAGCAGCAGAGTGGAAAGGGAAAGAATCTTGTTACTCTCCAGAAAATTCGGTGTCAATATAAGGCCAGCTTCTTTATAGCAAAGGCATATTGTAGAAAGTGAGTTAATTATCATTCCATTATCGTAGAGATACAATAATATTAGTATTAAACTGATGATATTGAACTTTGTGTATCATGTATTAGAGAGAGGGGAGGAAAGAAAGAGGGGAATATGATCAAAATTAAAACAACTAGTTACAAGGAGGATTAAACTCGGTAGGAAATTACATAAAAATAGAGAAATGCTTGAAAAAATGAAATCTAATTTGAGTGGTGCATTTCACCGAACATGTAATATGCATTGTCTATGAAACACGAGGATCATAACTTTTTAAGATAATTCCTTCAACAAAATTACTCCAGCAGCAGAAGCAATAGTCAATAACTAAAATTTAAATATCTTCATGTAAATCATGAATGAATGAGAAGGAAGTTTGAAGCGTGCAAGATGTGAACAAGCAAAAGGAAAAAAAATCATAAGTATAGCAGATGAAGAATTAAATTTCGTGCTTCATTCACTTCAAGTCACAAAAGCGACCGTGAACAAAGAACGATGGGGCATTTGTAAGCAAATTAAATTTGCTCCAATTAAATGGCGACACGTGTGCAAATAATTAAATATCAAATAAATTTTGCTATTTTAATTTTGAGAATTTAATTAAATTAATTCTCCAATTAAATAATTAAAATTGGTATTTAGAGCACACGGTATAACCCGTCAAATTACACGAGTTTCCCGGTACTCGTACATACTGACAACTACAGTTGAAAATTTCCTAATTTATCGATATCATATAATATCTCGTTGCTAAAGGAAAAAATCAAATCAAATCAGGACAAATCTGGATGGTTGACTGAATATGCAAGAAAATCAGCTCAACCAATCAGAATTCGCCACGTGTCAAGTCAATGAAGGAAAATCTTCATCCCCCCACCCTATAAATAGGGACCTTCATTCATTCATTCCACACATTCAGAGACACGTTGAAGAGCGATTCAGAAGCATTCAAGGCACGAGCAAGCTTGGAGCTAAGACGAATCCAAAAATCTCGGCAACCGAAGATTTGAAGATTCGAGGATTCGAAGATTTGAAAGATTCGAAGGTTCAAAGGCCATCTTCGAAGCGTTCTTCGACAAATCCAAAGCGTTCTTCGTCAAAAGCAAGCAGAGACACCCTCAGATCTAGGAGCAAGGGGCTAAATCCCTCCGATCGAGTGTTTCTCCACAAAGAAGTTCTTGAAGATTCAAAGGCCATCTTCAAAGCTGTTCTTCGCCGTCTTCAACGGTTCTTCACCAAGTTCAGCCACAACGTTCTTCGATCAGAAATAAGGAAGCTTCACCCCTCTGATCCGACGTTTCCACTTGAAGATCAACTTGAAGACCTCAAGCGTTCACGACCGCCTTCAAGCATTCTTCATCAAAACCATCCGCAAACACACTCCGATTAGAGATCAAGGTCCAAGACCCCTCCAATCCAGTGTTCAAGCCCAAATCAAGACTTGAAGATTTGAAGACGGTTCTTTGCCAAATTAAAGGACCTTCTTCACCAAAACCTTCAAAGACTTCATTTGATCCAAGACAAGGCCGCTCGTCTTTGGGTAAAGCATTTCGAAGTCAAAGTCAAAGTCAAAATAAAGAGAAGTCAAAGTCAACAACAAAGAGAAGAATCAGAGGACCAAATTTGAGAGAGAAAGGACCCTTGAACCCAAAATTCAAGAAATAAATTGTATATCATTTCAAGTGTTAATAAATTTTTTATTACACAAAATTTGTTGTTACAAATTTGGCACGCCCGGTGGGACTTCACTCTACCTCTCATCTCTCCTCTTCAAGACTTCAAAGCTTCAAGTATACATCAAACATCTTCAACATGTCTTCAGCACGCAAGATCTTTCTCAGAGATGCTTCATCAAAGACAGCGGAAGCCAACTTGGTCACAAGAAGCATATCCAAGAAGTTGGAGTTTGAAGCCTCTTCGCAGACCAACTCTTTAGTTGGGAACAGATCACCTCGTGCTTTAAAGGAAGATGAAGTTGATTCAGCAAGATCAACTCCTCGCTCTCACTCAGACTCCTCATCAACTTCAGGAGCAGCTCCAGTGATGATGGCGGACACTTCAACCATTGAAGATAGACTGTCAA